>OZ010603.1:7705444-7727944 GCA_963932145.1 Acanthosepion lycidas
ACACCTTAGATGGATGTACAGGTGTTTAGCTAGTATTATTAACATCTTATATGGATGCTCTTTATTTAACAGTTGCATATTAATTTACCAAAGTAATTCTGTATTTTTGTTCTGTTTTTTTTTTTTTCAAATGATTATTTACCAGTTTCTTAAAGGGGCCTTTTATTTATCAACTACAAAATTTTATGTAAGAAGCTGAATGAGCATATAACTGGTTAGCATTGTGTTCATTAACTCCCCGCTTCTTTTTGCTTTTACTTCTTACAAAAGTTGAATGATAGATTTTAATACATTTTATGAAATAATGTAACATCCTGTATTTGCCCATAAGAAAATTGTCTAGGATTTAGACAACTTTGTGTCATTACCTATATTAAAATTTTTTTTCAGTGAATTTGAATTTAGCATAGGTCACATTCAATTGGTTAATTGAAGTCCACAATTAGTTTAACCAGTAGTTTAACATCACCCAAGGAGACACATTTGTAATGTTGAAACATATCTGCCATTATGTAGCAATTTTTAACATGTTTTAATATCCTAAAATAAATAATATTTAGCTCTACTCTGTATTGAGCCCTCTTTTAAATTAAATGTTATATACAGTGGAATTAAACTCTATTTGTTCTCATTTTATTTTCATATATATATATATATATATATATATATATATATATATATATATATATATATATATATATACTGTATATACGCATGTAACATGCAATGTCACATATTGTACAACTCTAAATTTTCACCTATGAAAAATGATTTTATCATGTATCTTGTGTATCATACGAGTTCCTCTTTTGAGAGCCCAAATTACAATAGACTAACCTCTTTTCTTATGTATCTGTCTATATTTCTGAGATGAGGTATTATGTACATTATTTACATTATTTGGACTATTGTTCTCATCTTTGTCGCCATATTTCCAACCACCTGAAGAAGACTGGAGCGTACAACGACCGAAACATTGTAATAAATATGGCGACAAAAATGAGGACAATACTCTTTTCTTCTGTTTATCCCATCTTCTAGTTAAATAGGTTGAAAAAGTAAAAGTTGAATGATAAAAATATTGTTAGTAACACTATACTCATTGAATAAATGCATACAACCATAAACAATCGAAGAAGAAACAGTTAAACATCTTATAAATGTAAAATGGAAAAGATGTATATCTGCTACATTTGTAATACGATACTAATATTTGAATATTACATGCATTATTATTGGATACAGTTAAGCAAAACGTTAATTTTATCAAAATCATGTTTATTTTTAATACAGTTGTACTTTTTGACTACAGTAAGTAAATATATAGTTTGGTCAACAGCGTAGCCTGAGCCAGCAGTACATATGCTAATTGTATATCTCATGTATGATGCAACCCCCTTAAAATTAGCTTCAAAATTAGGTCTTCAAAAGTCTCATGATATGCAAGTATATAGGGTATATATGCAAAAAGAATAAATATATATATATATATATATATATATATATATATATATATATATATATATGGTCACTGAAGTCAACACCCAGAAGCAACAGTCTGTTTCATGAAACCAACTGTCACCCGAGGGTATTGACTTCAATGTCTACTTTTATGTTTAGCCTCTGAGTATTGACTTCAATGTCTACTTTTATATTTACATAAGCTCTATCCCTGATATTGAGCCCTCTAACCCATAAATATAGCATACATTAAAACTACGTCATATATATATATATATATATATATATATATATATATAAGTTAGAATCAATTATAGATCAAATATGGATCAGAATCTGACATGATAAGATAAACCAAAAATAGGAAATGTTTATCAATGTAACATGTTTCACTTTTATTAAAGCTTCATCAGAGAATAAGATATGGAGAAAAACAAAGAATTTTTTTCTACTTTTTCTCCATATATTGTTCTATGATGAAACTTTAATAAAAGTGAAACATGTTAGATTGATAAACATTTTGTATTTGTTATCTTATCATATATATATATATATATATATATATATAGAGAGAGAGAGAGATAGATAGATAGATAGATAGATAGATAGATAGATAGATACAGATAGATAGATACAGATAGATAGATATGTATATATGTAAAAACTTCATACAGAGTATATCTTTAAAAGAATAATATAAATAAAGACAAAAGGAAAACTTAGCCGAAATGTTTCATCCTGTGAGGGACTTTATCAGGACAAATATCGTAATCACATTTGCCCTGATAAAGTTCCTCAGAAGATAAAACATATCACCCAAGACAAGTTTTCCTTTTGTTTTTATTCTCACTTACACACAAACACACACACTATATATATACACATGTTTTGTTGATGACTTAATAGGTACTTTAATTAAGCTTTTTATTTAATTTTTCTTGTGTTTTCTTTTCTGGACACAAAGTGAATAAAAACTGTCCTGCATTTCAAAGTGCTTTCAGCTATACTTTTAGCCATTATCAAGGATGATTTTATTTCTACTTTTTAGCTGAATATGGGTTGTACATATGCATCTACAGTTATAGGGATGTTTTATTTTCCAAACGTGGTCAGCACATTGTGAACACTTTCATAGTAAATGTTATCTTGTGTTGTTTTTATTATTGGGGTTTTCCATTATTTTTACTCTTTTTTATATGTGGATGAGGTCATTATTTTTTGAGGTCATATTTTGAATTTATATATCCACAGACACTTAATTCTTAAAGATGGTCTTGGAAGAGATTGAAATATATCCACAGACACTTAATTCTTAAAGATGGTCTTGGAAGAGATTGAAATATATCCACAGACACTTAACTCTTAAAGATGGTCTTGGAAAAAATTGAATGTACTTGAGAAAATAAAAATTATTTGAAAGAAAATTTTGGAATATTTCATTAAATAAAACTGACAAGGTACTGTGTTTAAGTTTTCTTATTTCTTATTATGTCTTTGGATTTCATTATTTAAATGTTGAATTTCATATTTAGCTGCTGTTTAGCTGCGAGTACCTTGTCAGCCATATTTAATGTCAATTGTATAAAAGAGTGATTGCTACTCAAATCTACAATTATATATATATATATATATATATGTATGTTTTTATTGTTCAAAACACACACACACACACATATATATATATATATATATATATATATATAAAGAAATATAGTCTTAAGGTGTGCTATATTTATGGAATAAAGTGCTCAATATCAGAGATAGAGCGTGTGTAAATATAAAAGTGAACATAGAAGTCAACACTTAGAGGCGACAGTCTGTTTCATGCTATATGCAATCGTCATTGGAGGAATTGTCAGAGAGCCTGTGGTTAATTGATTTTGGTATCTGTTTGATTATAGAAGGTAGATGGTTGGAAGATGTGTGTATGTAGAGTGGTTTGTCATTAGGTTTTCTATATGGTTTATGTGTGCCTTCTCTTCGGTTGAAGGTAACATCTAGAAAATCTACTTTGTTTAGGTTAGTTTTTATATCTATGTCGAATAGATAAACAAACGACTTCCGGTGAAATAACCGCCATAACAGAATACCCACAATGCACCACTAACCCGTATATATATAAATAGCCGAGAAAAATAACAGCACACGTGGCCTGACGATTGCATATAGCATGAAACAGACTGTCGCCTCTAAGTGTTGACTTCTATGTTCACTTTTATATATATATATATATATATATATGTGTGTGTGTGTGTGTGTGTGTGTGTGTGTGTGTTTAGAACAATAAAAAATATTAAAACATTAAAATTTTCAAACACACTAGGTTGTATATTAATATTTTTTCTTTTATTAGTTGAATTAGGTTCCTCAACTTGTTTCGCTCAGCATGGCCGTAACCAGAAGAAAACAATCCTTGCTTGTTAGTAGTAGTGAACTACATGAGTGAATATATATATATATATATATATATATATATATATATATATGTGTGTATATATATATATATATATATATATATATATATGTATGTGTGTGTGTGTGTGTATATATATATATATATATATATATATATATATATACATATATAATGGGACACTGAAAATTTTGGATTTTAAAAGTTCATTGTATAATATTAAATGCCTATAATTAATATTCATCACTAAATTAAATGCATTGACAAAGAAGAAGATGAAGTTGGTAAATGAATATTTTTTGTATAAAATAAATGCTTTACTTTTAAGCTACTTGAGGCATACAGAATTATCATATATATATATGTGTGTGTGTGTGTGTGTGTGTGTGTGTGTGTGTGTAAGGGAGACAGAGAGAATATATGAGAGTTAATCACTAATGAAATAAGTGTATTGAAAAGGAAACAGATTATGTTTAAAAATTATCGCAAATATTTTTGCATATAACTGACTTCAAGTATAATGTGCCACACCCTCCACACTGAATTCTTTGGCCTGAATTTTCACCTCTCCAGAAAAGATTTACCTGTGTATAGTGCAACCAGTAATTGAAAATTTATGATTTTAACCTTTTCAAAAATATTACCTCTGTATAGTGTGCCCTCCCCACACCAATTTTTTGCATAAAAAAACTGATCATAAAACACCCACTATACTCAAGTATATATGCTAAATATTTGTGTAAGATAAATGGTTTTCTTTATTATTAGACTGCAAACTTATTAATGTATCTACATATTCACCACTGAATTAAGTGCATTGACAAAGAAGGAGATTATGTTGAAAACTAAATATTTGTTACATAAAATTAATGATTTTTTCATCATTAGGCTACAGACTTATTGATATACTTACATATTCAAAACTGAATTAAGTGCATTGACAAAGAAGAAGATTATGTTGAAAACTAAATATTTATTACATAAAATTAATGATTTTTTCATCATTAGGCTACAGACTTATTGATGCACCTACATATGCTCACAATTGTAAATGGTTAGATACATACATGTTAAGGGGCACATTGACATGGTGTAATGGTTAACAAGCTTGTCATGCTAAATCAATTACAACTGAATATTGAGTTCAATCCTTACTGAGTGCCTCATACTTTTGGCCTTGTGCCATATCTAAGCTATGCTTATAAAATCACCATACATACATATTAAGATGCTTGTAACTTGCTATCATTATAATTTCTTTCTTCTTGACTGTTTCCCTGGTGACCACGCCTATTTCAGTTAAGTACTCTATATTTAAAATAAAACCTCCCTCCACCCTCACCTGCAACAAGGCAGGTGACAATGAGAAAAATGTCATGTCTGGTTAGTGGTAATGTTTTTGAGATCGTTCAATAGCAAGAGACTTATTGTACCACATGATTATTTCGCCAGCTCAATTCTATCCAATTTGTAACTTTCTTTGAGTTTGGACAGAGACAGTGACAAATGTCTTACACAGATAAGCTGGAATCCAGAACTAAACAACAACATTGCTAAGCTTCTTTGATTAATTGGCTTGAAAGAATTTGTACTTTGTACAGGAGGCATAGATGGAAGCATTTAATAAATTTACTCTAATAATTTTACAGAGAGGCTTTTTTAATACTTTACTTAATATGACCCGTACTGAAATGTAATTAATAGTTGATAAAAAAGAGAAGCTTGTATCATACTAATTTGTACTTATTTGAATAGATGATTATGAATGGTAATTGCTATAATAGATACAGGGTTAGAAAATTGAGATTATGTTTTGGTTGAAGCATCATCTGACAATCTCTATTTTTAACTTGATTTCTTGTACTGTTAAAAAATGACGGCTATATTAAAGTAATTTTGTAGTTGAATTGGTTATATTTTTTACATGAATATAATCTCAGACTTTGATCCTCACATTTAAATCTATTGTTATAAGCAAGAAGGAAGAATTCTGTTTTCTTGTTTTAATAATTAAAAGTAAAAGAACCCAAAGTAAACTAAAACAATTCCTAATGTCAGAAAATGACGGCCATATTTAAGTAATTTAGCAGTTGAATTGGTTATATTTTCGCATTAATATAAATCTAGGATTTTGATCCCTACATTTAAATCTATTGTTACAGACAAGAAAGAATTCTGTTTTCTAGTTTTAATAACTAAAAGTAAAAGAATCCAAAGAAAGCTAAAACAAGTACTAATGTCAGAAAATGACAGCCATATTTAAGTAATTTGGCAGTTAATTTGGTTATATTTTCGCATTAATATACTAGGATTTTTATTTATACAATTAACACTTTTCTTAAATGTAAGAAAGAATTTTCATTTCTAAATCATTAAAAGTAGAAATATCTAAAGAAAGCTAACAAACTGTACCATCAAAGAATGACAGCCATATTTAAGTAATTTTACAGTTAAATTGCTTATATTTTTGAAGGAATATAAATCCAGGATTTTCTTCTATATACTTAACTCTTTCATTCTATGTAAGAAATAATTTTGCTTTTTAAATCATTAAGATTAAAAATATCTAAAGATAACTAACAAAATGTACCATTAAAAAATGACAGCCATGTTTAAGTCATTTTGAAATTGCATTGTTTATATTTTCTGCCCCAGTAATCTAGGATTTTTTTCATCTATACAATCAAGTTTATTGTTGCAAGTAAAAAAGGTATGCGGGTATGTTATCTATACAATGTGATGCTGAAAAGTTTTCAATCCAACTAACAAAGGATGAAAATAAAACAATTTATATTCAACCATTTGCTCTTATTTTGGGAAGTGTGTCAGTCTAAAAACATTTTTTTATTACCCCCTAACATTAACTTTATAATTAACACCTAACAAAGCACATCAGCCAGTAAATTTCTAGAGGTGAGAAAACTTTATAAATAAAGGTTTAAAGTGAGAAAACTTTTATAAATAAAGTGTTTAAATTATTTAGTGATTGGCATTTATTTATGGAGTGTATTCAAAATAATTCATAGATAAACATGATATCTGTTAATGAATTCAATAGATTTATCTTACCTGGATGAGCTGAATGGGATATCTATGAAACTTGAATTCAGAAGATAAGTCCTTTGAACTTTTATTTATCTATTAAGTGTTTTATATATATATATATATATATATATATATATATATATATATCGAGAGAGAGAGAGCGTGAGAGAGAGAGAAAGAAAGACAGACACACACACACACACACAGACTGATAGATAGATAGATAAAAAAAGATATAGATAAAAAGAGAGACATTGATAGATAGACATATAGAAAGACAGAGAGAAACAGAGATAGATAGATAGATAGATAGATAGATAGATAGATAGATAGATAGATAGATAGATAGATAGATAGATAAAGACAAACATATATATATATATATATATATAGAGAGAGAGAGAGACAGACAGACAGACAGACAGACAGAGATAGAAAAATAAATAAATAAAGATGGAGAAACATAGAGAGAATAAAAGAAAGATAGACAAATATAGATAGATTGAGAGAGAGAGAGAGAAACACAGATAGATAGATAGATAGATAGATAGAGAGAGAGAGACACATACACACAGATAGATAAAGAGATATAGATAAATAGACATATAGAGGTAGAGAGACAGATATAGATAGACAGGCAGATAGATAAAGAGATAGGTAGAGGAAGAGAGAGACATAGACAGAGACAGTGTGGCCATTGATGGTGACTTCAAAGTGATCTTCCATCCATTTCTATACTGTCACTGTCTATATCTACAGCATAGCTGAAAAATGCTTGAAATGTGAAACTGTCACTGTGTAGTGTTGATTTCCAAGTCCACACTTCACTGTCTATATCATTAAACCATCAAAGCTCCAATACTGAGCCCTTTTACCATTAGATATAGTAAATGTTAAATTATATATATATATATATATATATATATATATATATATATATATATATATATATATATATATATCTGAATCGAGTTTGAGTGTACAAATCGAGTTATCAGTGCCACTGGCATATTTTGTACAGAGAAAAAATGTTAAAATTCCCTTCCTTTCTGCCATGCAACAATCCCCTAGGGGTAAGTTATTTGACTGATGTCAAATCAATTGGATGTCTAGCCACACTGAGAAGCTACGATACACTAAAACAGTCTGTCTATGGATGACTATATATATATATATATATATATATATATATATATAGATAGATAGATAGATAGATAGATAGATATAGACAATGTGTACATAGAAATCTCTGCATGGTAACTCAGTTTCATACCTCAAGCGATCATTAGACCATCTTTGTTATGGAAATAGAAGAGTTGTTCAATTATTGCTGCAAAATAAAGAATTGTGTTTACCATAACAATGGAATATTACATTACTGAGTAACGGAGAGCAGGTTGCATGACTGATAATATACTATGTCATATTATGCTTTTTTTTAATTATTTCAGCAAAAGTAAGACAATAAAGTCACTAAGATGCAAGGGCTTACTTATTGTGAAATAATGAGAAAAAGAAAACATTAAGGAGAAACAAAAAAGAACTGGAATTAAGAAGACAGAAGATAATGATTGATATTGCATTTAAATTTTTGAAGATCAAAGTTGACTGCAAAATGATGAAACAATGCTAAACATTTACTCATTACATCATCTGTACAACCAAGTTTACAGCACCTGGTATTACTGAGTGGTCACCCATCTAGGTACTGACTAGGTTCAGCATTGCTTAACTTTGATGATCAGGTGGGAACTGGACTTTAAACATGATATAGCAGTAAGCCTTAATAATTATAGTGTGGGGATCTTAGTTCATGCTCACCCCAATAATAATGGTCCAGTTTTTTGTATGTTTGTTTGGGACAAAAGCTGACAAGAAAAGACTAACTGCTGTATAAAATGATGATAACAATGAAATAACAAGAAATTTATTTTGCAGCAAAAAACATTTTCTCCAGTCACAATGAACAATTTCACTCTCAACAAGGCTACATACTTTGAATGTCTATTAGGGATCAAGTTCAATTCTGACTTAAAATAAAACCCATATACCAGATGTAACAGCAAAATTGTCCAAATCATGTAACAACATAATTATCTAGCCCACATAATATTTAATATCTAAAAAACCATTAAACTAATTCAGTTTCTTTTTTCCAGATTTTCAGATAAGACATCTTGGCACCATTTGTCATAAGAATCACTGAAAAACCCTTTGAGTTATTCAGCTAGAAAGAGAACAGGTTAAAATCGTTTTGTGTCAGCCCCATTATGTCTTCCCACCTGAGCAATGGTGAGAGGAAAAAATCATTCAGGTCTTCAGTAATGGTACCAACATTCATACTCTGGCTTCCATCTTCAAAGTCCATTCAAAATCCGCCAAGAGAACGGTGAATAAATTAAAAAAAAGGAAACAGTAGAGAGGAAAACTGGATCAGGAGATCACAACAGGAAGAAGGATCATCATTTCAACTTAGAGCTAAATACATCCATATTGTTCAAAGTAGTGTCCAACAGTGTTATAAAAACCTCAGAGATTTCCAGTAAGATATCTTTAATCATTTCTAAGATACAACAATTCAAAGCTTAATCTAACAATTGGACAATTTTGCTACTTAGTGATGCCACTTGATGCAGTCACTTTCAGTTTGTTTACAGTAGCCAAACTGAGCAGTTGCCTTTTTTAGCCTGGGCCAAGGCCAAAGCTAAATCTATCTCCTCCAGAAATGCTACAGCTTACAAGTCCATGGTGCCATTTCCTTCTGGGAATACATCTTTCTAAGATACAGAAAAATACTCTAGTTTGCAGTCCTCAATTTGGGAAACACAAGACTTACCATTTCCCCTTCACAGAATATGTCCTCATCTGGGACATAGATGTATTCGACCTGCTTGAATCTGGTGTCCTAAACATGGCTTTTCCAGAAGCACAGAAGAATTTCCATATTATATGTAAGACTTTTCTTTTTCATTTCTTCTTACAACACTATTTATTATATTACTTATTGAAATAGTTGGCAAAACATCAGCTAATTGCCAATTGATTCAAACTTCATAAAATGATAAATAATAAGGATTTTCTTAGAGTTGATTCACATATTTTAATAATTTAGTAAATGTTTATAAATTTATGAATATAAAATTTTTTCATATATATTTCTTTATAAATTGGTAAACGATATATATTGCATTGCATTAGTTTTAATACAATGGTATTAGTTTTTAGAATGTTATAAATATAAAATTATTTGAGGTCACAGTAGTGATGTTAAGAGAGGCCAGTGAGAGATCAGCTGAAGCTTGCTGTTTGCTGTAAATCTAACCCAATTGTTTATGAGCAACGTTCTTAAAAGTAAATGGTATGGCTCGTAAACTTATCTTTCTTATGTTTTTTTTTATATTGTATTTTATATTTTTTGAGGAGATTTGTTTTGTGGGCTGGATGTGATGCCCAGAGCCCCTGCACAGTGGGCAACTTTTTTATTTTTGGTTTTACTTTTTTGACATTGACATGTAGTGTGAGTCAGAGATCCAATTTGAAGCAGAGTACAATATAATCAAATAATCTCAAAGTTGTTATATAATCTTTCTTTCCTTCTTCCTTTTTATTTCATTCTCTTTTTTCCATTTTACTCCAATCTCTATCTTTCTGGATGCTTGCATAGCCGAGATGTTATCAGCATAGAAGATAAGATAGCTGTGTTAAGTTTAAATTCCAGCTGAGGCTTTTGCATTTACTTTTACACAAATACCTTTAGAAAGGTATGACTTAATCTCTTCTCTCATTGGCTAGGGGTTAATAGCAGAGCAGACTACATTGGCTGGCAACCAGTCTAGGAGAAGGACAGCTCTAAATTCAAAACTGCTTAAGTGTGGGACTACTAGACAAACCAACTCATAAAAAGCTACTCCCTATGGAATCTATGGTAATAATACTCAGCATATTGATACTGTAGCCTTAGTGTGCTGAGGCTGTGGTAATAATGTGCTGAGGCTGTGGTCTTAGTGTGCCGAGGCCGTAGTCTTAGTGTGCTGAGGCTGTGGCCTTAGTGTGCTGAAGCTGTGGTCTTAGTGTGCTAAGGCTGTGTTCTTAGTGTGCTGAAGCTGTGACCTTAGTGTGCTGAGGCCATGGTCTTAGTGTGCTGAGGCTGTGTTCTTAGTGTGCTGAGGCTGTGGTCACAGTGTGCTGAAGCTGTGGCCTTAGTTTGCTGAGGCTGTGGTCTTAGTGTGCTGAAGCTGTGGCCTTAGTGTGCTGGGGCTGTGGTCTTAGTGTGCTGAAGCTGTGACAGTGTGCTGAAGCTGTGGTCTTAGTGTGCTGAGGCCGTGGTCTTAGTGTGCTGAGGCTGTGGCCTTATACTCAACAGGGAAGAGGATGAGGATTATAATCATCTTCTACAGCATTTTTCAACCTATTTTTACAGCCAATCACAAGAACCACATTTTGCATTGCAACACATTATACTTACATGTCAAAGAATCAAAGACAAACTCTATTCACTCGGTTCCTTTATTTAGCCTCAACAATTTATATGTATATTTCTTATGATCCACACATATTGGAATTGCATATATCTACGTGTATTATCTAGTTGTGTGAATACAAAAATTATTACTTAAAAAAAAAAGCCCATTGTTAAATTTTGCCAAAACAACAGCCAACACACCGAAAATTCTGAGACTTCAAATGAACACAATGCCATATCGTCTTACTACCACAGAAAGAATGTAACGGTACTCAACTTTAACATAGAATCAGGAAATTCACTTTTAGCCTTGTCTTCTGATGCAACTGAATTATTCAACAATCTTAATTACTTTTACCAGCCATGAAGCTGAACACACTGCACACCTTCGTAGCTAACTTTTGGCATGAGATCTCTTTGTGAGAAAGAACTGATGTTACTCAGTTCACAATGAGTTTGATGAACAAGATACATAAACTTAATGAGGACTATATATATATATATATATATATATATATATATAAACCTAAAGAGCCAGGCAAACCTACCTAGGTTTCTTCTAAACGGATCGTCAGGATAAAACTGGCCAAAAAGGTAAAAATGGAACAGAATATATAGCTTAAACCAAAAACAACCATAACCACGTGACAAAAAAAAAAAAATAATAATAGTAAAACCATAGTAAAAACACAACAACAAGGTGGGGTGGTAAGGGGTTACGTTCTTTATTCACCAACGAAAAGAAAAAAGAAAACAAAATTGAAAAAAATCAAAAAAAGAAAGAAAGTTATCTAAGTTAACTTATCGAGGGAAATTCATCCAAGCAATTTAAATTTTTGCTGATTAAAGTTGGTTGGAAAGCCTGGAGTTGGAAGGGAAGTTCACAAACGAGAAGTGTGAGAAAATAAACTGTTAGCATAGAACTTATGGTTACATCTAACCAGCTCAACTGTAAATTGATGAGATCTCAATGCCAGTTTAGTATATATATATATATATATATATATATATATATATATATATATATATATATATATACACACATACATGTAGAGGCACATTGGAGTAGTAGGTAGTGGATGGCTTGGATTGAGGAATCAGGGAGCTGAGTTTGAATTCCAGTTGAATCCATTACATTCATTTACATGCTTGGGAAAGGTATTAATCCTGTTCTTCTCCCTCCAGCTATGGGTAAATAGCAGGACAGACTGAATTCTATAGCCTTGGATGACTACTGGTCTAGGAGAAGGAGAACTCTGAATTCAAAACCTTTCTCTTTCTTTCTTTCTTTTTTGTTCTTTTATCTCACAACTCACTGAAGGATTAGGATCCACAGTTTGAAAAAAATCCTGATCTACTCATATTATTATTTTTCATCTTTCAAACGTTCGAAGTGTGACTTAAGTTTCATTGTTCTACCAACTCATCAGGCACATTATTATTATCACTTTAAATAAACTAGCTCATTCTTAAATTTTGCCAAACAACAGCCAACTCACCAACAATTCTGAGACTTCAAATGAATGCAACCCCATATCTTCTTACGACCACAGAAAGAATGTACCTGTACTTGACTTTGACATTGAATAGATAGATAGATTCAAAAACTGTGTATTTAGGCATCAATCCCTCTTTTATGCATGTTTCATTGAAGATGACTGACATGTTGCAGTGATTGAGTTTTTTTATATAATTTCTCATGTGTTCATATAATTTTTTTTCTTTTCAGGACATAAATTATATAAGAAATGTCTGAATATTTTCCAAGTATATATGTAATTTTTCCAAGTATATAGATATATAATTTTCCAAATTATATATATATATTAACCAATTCACCCCCAAGCAAGGCAATAAAGGATGTGAAAGAAAATAAGAAAATGAAAAACATTATTAAGGAATTCAAACAATAAAAGAAGAGGAAGTATGAAGATATAAGATAACAATTGGCATTGCATTTAAATTTTTGAAGATCAAAGTTGGCTGGAAAGCAAGAAGCTGGAAGAGAGTTCCACAAGCAAGATGTGCAAGAGAAGAAACTGTTAACATAGAACTTAATGTAGCATCTAGCCATTTCAATTCTAAGATGATGAGACCTTGCCGCCAATCTTGTACTGTGCTTAAATTCATAAAGTCTAGGTGCCATAGAGGAAAGTAATATTTATTTTATAAACTACCAAGCCTAAAGTGGAAGTAGGGATGTCTGGTCTTATATCTGTTTTATAATTATGCTTAACTAGCCACAATTACTGACACAAACATATCACATTCTTATTGACTATTCTTACTACAGCCACCATAATACCTCAGTGTCTCTGACATCCTAAGTAGTTCCCATATATATAGTTTGTCTTGTGGGAGGGGATAAAAATAACATTTAAAAATGAAACCCCATTGAATATTTACAATTTATACACAAGAAACTAAATAAAATAGTGTTCGTAATAAAAAAAAAAACACAATTGTGGCAGAAACATCAGTTAACTGGACAAAATTAATGTGGGACTTAAATAATTCAAACAATGATTTGACCAAGCTCTCACTCAATTACAGACTGATTCAAATACAGCAACAGATACAAAAAACACACTAGAGAAGACAAAAGGTATCCCATGTTTGGCAGAGAACTGACATTTCTGGTCACCTAAATGGGGAGCATAGGGGAAAATAGACTAAAGAAATTAGGGACAGAAATAAAAGAGGGGTCCAATTAGCAAATGTCTCCTTAGCTAATTTAACTTATCGAGGGAAATTCATCCAAACAATTTAAATTTTTTGCAGTTGGTTAGAAAGGACGGAGTCAGAAGGGAGGTCCATAAGTGAGAAGTGCGAGAAAAGAAACTGTTAGCATAGAACTTACGGTTACATCTAACCAGCTCAACTGTAAATTGATGAGATCTCAATGCCAGTCTAATACTGCGCTTAAATTCAAAAAGTCTAGGTACCATAGAGAAGAGTTCATCCAAACAATTACCATGAAAGTATTTATAGAAAAGGCACAGGGAGACAACTTTAAGGCAGTGGAAAAGTGACGGAAGCAGAGCTGCCAGATCAGGACCTATAATATTACTGATTCTTCTTTGGACTTTATCAAGGAGCTCAAGGTAAATAGCAGGGGCACTGGTCTATATGTGGCAGCAATATTCTAAGCATGAACAAATGGTAGACTTATAGATATGTAATATCAATTCTGGAGAGAAAAATTGTCTCTCACAATATATATATATATATATATATATATATATATATATATATATATATATATTGCTAAGGAATTAATAGATTTGCTAGGGTATTAATAGATTTTATTTTTACTCCAACAATGTTTCTTATTACTCTAACCATTATTTTAGTGGTTACATGTTTATGTAGACACCCTATTTTTTCTATTCAGTGTGAATTAATTATCTGTGAATTGCTATTCTTTTGGGGGAAAGAAAGCAGAGTGGTTTCCTGTTGACATCTCCAATTTAGTATTTACTGTAGTAAAAATAACAATAATATGAAAGTTCTAACAACACCTACTTATTAGAACTAGAGATATTATAGAGAAATAATAGTAGTAGGTATTTTCCACTCCAGTAGGGGGCCATTTTAATATGAACCCTCCTCTACCATGATTTCATTTCATCCCCAAGCAAGTTACAAAACCCACTAGAATACTGGGTGGGGGAGAGAAAAGAGACTTTGAATGACTGATTTGTTTTTTATGTTTTTATCAACCTTTTGGTAGTTATTTAAAGCCAAAGCCTATTTTGGATAGTAGGGGGTACCCTGTGTTACCCCATCTAGTACTAAACTGGATTCAACATTACTTAATGATTAACGAAGAACTCGTGTTTTCAGTGTGAATTGATGAAAAGTGAAAGAAACAGAGAAAGAATAAAAGAACAGGATTCAAGGAGATAGAAGATGATGACTGACATCATAAATTTTTGAAGATCATAGTTGACAAGAAAGCAAAAAGCCAGAAGAGAGTTCTACAAATGACAAGTGAAAAGGAAGAAGAAACTACCAGCATAGAACTTACATCTAGTAATTTTAATGGTAAAATTATAAGACCTGTCTGCCAATCTACAGGGTGCCCAGTAAAAAAAGCTGCAAATTTATTTTCAAGAAAATACACCAGCTCTAATTGGTCCATCTCAGTGACCCTCTAAAAGCTAAAAGAATGTTATGGATTACTGTATCTGGAGTATACTCCTAAGTCACTTGCAAAACTGTCATTGTGACATTGTCAATACTGATTCTTCAAAGTAGAACTTAAGTGAAACTTGGGATGAAATTCCTCTTGACACTATCCACAAAGCTACTGCCTCCTGGTTACCATGCTTAGAACTTTGTGTTGAACATTCAGGCAAATGTTTCAAACATATACAATGATTGTTCACTTTGTTCATGAATCATGATAGCTAGATATATTTCTTTCTGGATTTACTGCATTTTTACTGGGCATCCTGTAGTACTGCACTTAAATTTGTGAAACCGACATACCAAAGGAGAGCTCATAAGAACAATTACCATGAAAATACATATAATAGAGGTACAGGGGAGCAGCCAGAAAGTGACTGAAGCTGAGGTGACATGTCAGGACCAATAATGTTGCAGATTCTTCTTTGGATTTTCCAAGAATATCTAGATATATAGCAGGAGTAGATAGGTTTGCCTATCATCCAGTTCATACTTCTCTCCAGTTTTTGAACAAGAGTAGAGTTTTATGTCGTATTTTCTGTTTAGGATTTGGTTTTCAGTTTTATCAACACTGTACTTCTGACGTCTCTGCCTGAACTCTAAAATTTTATTCTGTAATTATTATTTTTTTCCACTCCTAATAGGAGTAGATTGGCTTGCCTATCTTCTAGTTTCTACTCCTCCCTGGTTTTTTGAACAGGAGTAGAGGAAAATTTGTAAACTTAAGGAATCAGCAAATATGCTAGGCCACAAAAATCTCCTGAGCCGACCAAGCATAGAAATGAATACAATATGGGAATCAGTAATAAGGAGTGCTAGAGAAAAGTAATAATAACAACAAAAGTTGCAATATGAGCTCTGGTAAAAAATATGTAATGATAACAGCAAAAAATTGCAATATGAGCACTGGTAAAAATGGCTGCTGAAGACATTAGGTTTATGATACCCAGAAATTCATACACATGGACAAGGACACATGGCACAGTGGATAAAGGTGTTAGTTAGTGACAGGACCCAAAGAGTGCAAGTTCAATACCCAGTTAAGGCAGTGGAGAACTTTCTGGGAAATTAACTGATAACTGACATCCATTAAACATGGCACGTTCTACTAGAACAGTCTACTCCAAAATAAAGGGTTAAGTTCAACACCTGAAGAAGGTTAGAGCATTGTAATAAATATGGCGACAAAGTCCAAATAATGTACATAATACCTCATCTCAAAAATATAGACAGATACAGGAGTCGAGGTTTATCCCTTGTTCTTCATTTAAGATTGGGTTTCTGGTTCCTTCTAAAGTTTACTTCAACTCTGTAGTTTTAATGTCTTCTAATTTTATTCCCTAATTAAATCTTGACCTCTGCAAGACTAGAATTAACTTTTATCTTTCCTGCAGAGCCCCACTTCACTTCTTGACCTTTCTTACACTAATACAGTGGTTTCTCAACTGGGGTTAATGTAACATTATTGAGGGTCCACACAAAAAAATAGCAAAGTGGGGGTCCACAGTTATATTTTAGTGGTTTGTAGAACAATTTCACTTCAGAGCCGTTGTTACAACTGAGAATTGCAATTTCTGCTGTAAACTATGCCATGTTAAAATGGTAAAGATAAAAAAACAACTCTAAAACTAGCAGAAAATTAGAGCAGGTGATGTAAATTAGCATCCCTTTTACTCTACTGGATGTTTTGATCATAAAAGTTGAATAAAAACTGAGAAGGATATATAAAAGAAAGATTATATATATATATATATATATATATATATATATATATATATATATATATATATATATATATATATATATATATATAAAGGACAGTTATTTAAAGATTATAATTTATAATATAAATTTATTTAATATATTAAAAATAAATAAGAATATTTATTTGAAATACTAATAAGACAAAATATTGATATAAAGTAATTAATATAATAATAGGCTCGACATTGTGATCTTTGACTATTATTGACATCGATGGAGCCAAATATAAAAAAGATTGCACAGCAGAATCAACTACAGGGATCTCATTGAATAAATCTGCACTTTTTTTAATTTATTAATTACTCATATATTTTAAAATGGTTACTTTACTAGTGTACATAAATGTTCCATAAAATTTACATGTTAAATGCAAGTTTATTTTCATTAAATTAATTATACTTCAAAGTAAACCAAATACATTTACTATTTCTGTAATACAATTCTTAAACTTATCTATTAGCAAAAAATAGAACAAGTTTTTTTTTTATCAATTGCTTACGGGGTTCCACCAAAAGAAATTAAGAGTAAAAGTGGTCCATAGGTAAAAAAAAAAGGCTGAGAACCATTGCACTAATATAACTCCACACAGTAACCCTCTACCTTGAGTGTCTCTTGGTCATTGTATTAGGTGAACATTAGTAAAAACCAAAAAGTACCAGACCAGATGTGGCAGCAATATTCAATGTATGGAAGAATAGTAGATTTATAAATGTAAAAGATTCTGGTAAAAAAAATGTCTAGCATGATATAGTGAACCAACTTTCTTAGTAGCAAATTATGCAATTGTTTAAATATAAATTGTTGCACTTTGTGTCAATGGAAAACAGACCAAGAAGGCAGAATGAGTTGTTATTATTATGGAGGTTAGTATCCGTAATACTGATGGATGGAAAGAAAAAAAAGCTTCCTTAAGATTGATAGAGAGCAGTTTTATTTTGGAGGCATTAAACTTAACATGCCACTTACCTAGTTAACAATAGATTGAAGGTCATTTTCAAGATCAGCTGCCAATTTGATATTATCAAACCTATCAAACTTACTATTAAGACAGGAGTAAATAGTTGTGTCATCAGCATAGATACCGAGTCAGGAAGTGGTGACATTGGGAATTGGTAGAGACAAAAAATACTCAGTCTCTCCCTTTTTGACAATTGGGAGGTACTACTAGAGTTGAAATCTTCAGGAACCTGATACATCAGTTTCAATTTTTATGCTATCTAGCTCTGAATGCAAGACAAGACTGTTCTTGGGATTGAATGACCAGAGAGTTCAAATTTAATAACTACAGTGGGTATATTTTTAGA
Source organism: Acanthosepion lycidas (assembly GCA_963932145.1). Lineage (NCBI taxonomy): Eukaryota > Metazoa > Mollusca > Cephalopoda > Sepiida > Sepiidae > Acanthosepion > Acanthosepion lycidas. Next base: position 7,724,085 of record OZ010603.1, read on the forward strand.
CAAATTTTTTTTTTAAATCATTTTACTCCAAGCAAGGCAATAAAGCCACTAAGACTCAAGTGGGTTACTGAGTGTTAGAGAATATCAGGGAAAAAAAACACTATTAAGGAGAGAGAAAGATAAAAGAACAGGAATTAAGAAGGCATAAGATAACAATTGATATTGCATTTAAATTTTTCAAGATCAAAGTTGACTGGGAAGCAAGAAGCTAGAAGTGAGTTCCAAAAGTGAGAAATGCAATAGAAGAAACTGTTATCATAAAACTTATTCTTCCATCAAGCCAATTCAACTGTAAAATGTTGAGACTTTTAAATTACCTATTCAAAAATTGTTTTTAAAAACAGAATATTATATTATTTGTAAGAAAATTTGACATGAAAAATATTCTCTAAGAATGACAGCTATTTTTATTTTCAGTGTAATTTTAATAATAGGGCTTTACCATTCATTTGTCAAATTTTAATAGCTGTTTTATTATTCTTTAAGAAGAGTGAAACTACCAAAAGAAAACTGATACTTTACTTTGATCTTAAAAATGAAAGATTTTTAAAAGTTTTTCTCATAAAAAGCAGGTTAAAAATGCAGATATTATAATAGAAATTGGTTAATCTTTGTAAGAATTTAAAAGGTATTACTAAGTAGTTGTAAGTTATTTTTCGTGAAGACTTAATGACAATTCAATTATTCACTGTCTAAATATTGAAATAGCAACAACAGCAGTTAATTGCGGTAAAGAAAATGTCTATTGCTTTCGGAAAAGGAGTCAGTCGTTTTAGTTTCGTACAATCTCGATAGGATATTGCAACTTAAATTTTTATTTAAACAATATATATTGTTTAAACAAAAATTTACAATCTGTATTAATACAAATATCCCTTAATTTCCCCTTTTTTCAAATTTAATTTTTTTTTAAGCTTCTTGTACTTAATGAGTGTTTCCTACTGGTAGTAGTAGTCACGATAACATTTTTTTTTTAAATTTTAATTACTAAATATTAAACAAAAAGCTGCTCTTTTTAAATAGTTAAGTTATTAATTCATACAATTACAAGAAATAATAAATTTCATTAAAGTTGTTATTATGTTCTCATGGTTTTTTTTACACTACTACTATAGTTTTCCGCCGAGTTCTCATGAAATGCTTTCCTTTTCTTATCAATAGAATTAATAAAATCAAAAAAATATTTTTTTAATTTATTTTTCATTCATGGAACATTCAGAAAAAAAGAACAACTTTACTAAATAAAATATTATCCAGACCAGATCATGTGTAGAAATTTTAAAACTTAAACAAATCTCGAATATCACTTTTTTTTTGGTAAGCTATTTATTACCTTTTGTTATGATGATGTAAGCAATCAACGAAATAATGAAAGTGACGTAAATTGTCGATTAACACAGAAAAACGGAGACAATAGACTTCGATTGCCTGCAGAAACTATGCTTATTTTTATTTTATTTTTTAATTATTTAAGTCTTTGAGAAAAGTAGACCCACTTCTTCCAACGCTGTCCCGTTGCCCGACATCTTGACAAAAAAAGGTCTTGACACTAACATGTCACAACGATTAACGACTATAAGTGTGTATAATTGACTTGACTGCGAGTGAATATTTGGTCTACTCTACGTTCTTGCCTACGAACAGACAAATTTTGTTACACCCATTCTTGTAGCAAGATTCAGTAACAATAAAATTGAATGACCAAATTCTGAAAAAAAAATGCTGATTTTCTAAAAATAACTTTCTTGAATCATGACCTGTTTTGGATTACTGACACAGTTTCTTTCATAAAGAAAGAACTAGATTAATAAATAAATGTACTATTGTAGGTATAGAGACTAATAAATGAGCTATTTTTACTTTTCTTTTGCAATATTCGTTGGTATTTTTCTAGGAAAAAATTAATTATAAATTTAAAAAAAAAGCTTATCTAGTAGCAATACTAGTAGAATTATTTTTAAGCTTGCAGGAAAAAAAACAAACAAACAACAGTAGTATTTGTAAACACTATTATAAAAATAAAAAGGAGATTCCTTATTAAGGTACTAAGTACGACTAGACTACCAATCATTGTAATAGTGACATCAGTAATTTCTCTTAAAATGTTAAAAGCACATGTTTTTAGTTTCGTAAATATTATAAACAAAGGTTGCGTAAATATAATAATGAGAAATTTAGGAAAATAAATAATAATAACGAATTTTAAGATATAAATCTGGTCATAAAATCTAATGCAAATCGTTATTGTAAAATATTAATCTAATTTTAGTTTCACAGCACTAATGTTGCTAGTCTTTGGTGGCGTCGTCGTCGTCGTCGTATTAAGTAATATGGCGGCGGCGTCGTCGTTGGTGGAAGAAGAAGAGAAGGCAATCAGAACACACATAACACGGCACAGGAAAGACAAGATGGCTTTGGATTTGTTTCATTTATTTTTCCTTTTCCAGCTTTGCTACAGCCATGTAGCGGCGGCAGCGGCAGCAGTAGTAGAGAGCCACAGTCAAGGTGAGTTTTGCCACAAACGAAAATAATAATAATAAGTTTATATTTTGTTTCTCTCACCCTAATAATAAATACGAAAAAGGAGACATGGCTGGGTTACCCTTGTCTTTTCACCAGATTTCTTTTTTGTTTTCTTGGGTACTTTATAGAATTCTCTTGTCATCACCTATAAAAGACATCTATGGTCGGATGATATAATTAAACACGTTTATTATATTTAAGATGAAATAATCATTGCCTATTGCGAAAAGGAAAAGAAAACTCATTTTTGTTTCCTACTGTTTTTGTCTTAGACTTTTTACTTAAAAAAAAAAAAAAACCCAACTTGAAGTGATTAAACGATTAAAATAAAATGAGGAATTGTCAGAAAATTAAATTAAATTCATTACAATTTTAAAACAAAAATCAAAGCCAGTGACGAAATCTTGGTATTTTTCCCGTCATAATGATAGTGACTTTTTTTTTTTTTTTTTTTAAAGAAAGACATTTTTACATCCTATTTTGGCTTTATTCCCTTTTCAGTTGATGTCATCTTTCTATTTCAACAACATTTTAGAAAAAAAGACAAGAAAATCCATAAAAAAATGAGATTATTAATAAAATTAAACCCTAGAGAGACTCGAGAGGCTCTATTTTTTAATATTTTGTCTCTCTAGTTTTTAAACCATGAATAAAAAGTAAATGTATTGTAGGCATTTGTTTTTCTGATTGTCACAGTCTTCTATTTATTTTTTAAAACCATAAGAAGAACATGTCGAATTGACTTCCTTTTTTTTTTTCTTTTTTGAACCGAACAATTTGGCCTTTAGACCTTTTATAAATCCTATCAAATAGCTTTTAAAAATAGTATTTTGTTGACTAATTTTAATTATTAAAATTAAATATAATTTCAAGAAACTTAAGAAGAAAAAGTATCTTTCATAATTCTGTTTTTCTTTATCTCCCTCTTAAAAAAATCATTGTTAATGTTACAAAATAAAATTCATTAAAGATAAACAAGTGAATTCATATTGATTATTACAGCCGGTTTTTAATTAATATTTAACAGTTTAGGCATTTATTTTAGAGTTGTTGTCAACCAAAGAAAGATCTAAAATGAAATGGTCTTTTTCAACAAACAAAAATCCTTTTTAACAACAGGTAGATTGTCTTTGTCTAAATTTATCATTAGTCGTGGACAAAATAAATGCCAATGTTTATTTTTAATTACATATGTCTTTTTATTTAGGTTTTATTTACTTGTTCCTGAATTTATCTAATTTAAAAATAATAAGTCTAAAGAAAAATACAGTTCAAACTGCTATTTTTAGTAATAATAATAAATAATAATAATGATCATAAAAATAAAAAAAAAATAC
>OZ010603.1:7732944-7805444 GCA_963932145.1 Acanthosepion lycidas
CCAAAACAAAAAGTCCTCAATTTACTATAAATATTTTGTCATCTTCAAATAAAATGTAAATTCCAGTTAATGAGGTCACCAATTAATCAATGCCTTCATTTATATGGGCCATGAAACTATCTGGTTGGTTTAGCCTGAAAATCCAAAATGACACTCACCTTTTAATCTACCTAAGTCAAGCATTTTTTTTTTTTTCTTTGAATTTTGGTACTATTATATGTTAGTTAATTCAAAGATCTAAAAAAAAAAATGCAAGAAGGTAATGAAGGCAGTTATCTTCATGAGGTGTTTAATAAATTCTTAAAATGTCAGTAGACCTTACCAATTATTATAGCTTGGTTTGTTTTTTAAATTTAATGTTAAAACGTTTACATTGTGTCTAATGACTATAAAATTTTTGTTTAAGAGTAATTTTTTTTTCTTTTTTTTAATAAGGTGAAAAAGCTTAAATTTTTGTTTTTACTATGCTTCCATATTCTCATATCTGGACTAATCTATTGCTTTGTATCAAATATAATTTGTTTCTGTAAACTTGCTTATATAACAATTGTTAAATTGAGATAAATTAGCATGAACAAATTTGATTTGTGAATGTTTCTGTCACAAAGTGGTACAGTAGCAGGTTACAGTGGGTAACAGAAAATATAGATCATTAAAACCTGAAGAAATCCTGGATTCTCTCTTGATTCTCTGCTATAAGAGATGTCTTTTATTTATAAAAAGTGTCAATCTTGTCTATTGAAATGTTTTCTTACATCAGACAATGTCCTTATACTTTCAGACACACATGCATTGTACAACACCCCTATAAGTATAAGATGGTAATGGATATTAGATTTAAGATGATAAATATACATATCTTCAGATCTTGTGTACGGCTTTAAGATACAGACTACAGAGTTGTTTAATGTATTGTGGTCCCTTTTTTTTTAATATTATATTGAGTAGATACTTTATGCAAGTGTTAATCAAAAAGTTTTTCTTTTAGCAATTTATAAACTAAATTTTAGGTTGGTGCAAAAATAGTCGTTTTCTCACATAGTAACATATGTGAGAAAACGACATTATTTTTGCACCAACCTAATAACTAAGGAAAATAGAAATTAATTTAGAATGACTTTAAAAATCCACTGGCATATGTGTGTAGAGGCTGGATAAATAAATTTATATTCTGAAGATGAGTGGGTGTTGTAATGGTTAGTGGCTTTGAATAAGAAATCGGTCAAATTCACTTACATGCAAATAACCTTGGGGAAAGGTATGGATCCAACTCTTCTCCCCCCCAACTATGGGTTAAATAGGGTATACTGTACTATTAGGCTGTGGTTGGCAATCTTTGAGGACATCCCTGAAATCAAAACTGTACATGGCCCTAGTGCTGTAATAGTTACTTTAATTAAGCTCTCTGAAGTTTCAACCAAAGTGCTTCAACAAAAACTCCTTGAGCAAGTGTTGTTGGGGGATCCACATAATGGATTATGCATTTATTAGTAGATAATTCTGATTTACACGTAACCAGAAGGCATGGTGATAGCTGCCACACCCTTGTCAAGTATGGCAATTGCAAAATATCATTACAAGACCCAAATGTGACTTCAGATATAAAGCAATGTCTATGCATAATTTGTTTTTTGTTTTTGTTTTTTTTTAAGTAGAGAAAGACATTGTATTGGGTCAAACTCGTTCTCTAAACAAGAACAGCATGTAACCAAAAAAGAACCAGTCGACATCATTGGATGATGGGGGTGTTGCATCGGTTTTTCCTTCTCTTATTTGGATACCTTAATGAAGGCTCAACACTCCTAGTGGGCTTACCATGTTCTTGGACACCAACCCAAATATTTCTATATCCCCTGTGATAGATGTGTGTTGATCTCATGAAAGGATTCATCCTCCTCACCAGAAAAGACTGGTGGGGGAACTGGTTTAGTTATCAATTACCTGACCATATGGCATGTAGTATTGGGTCACATATTACTAGTAGTACTCATAGTGACCTGATTATAACCACACACCTTTTTCTCGTCAATGTCATTCATACTTATTTGAACTGAATTTTGATACAAATCTAGTAACGTGGAATATCTAGTGAGGAATAAAATCTATAACATGGCATTAAAGAAGCTGCATGCTGACAAACATTTTACAATTATCCCAAAGCAAAATACAACTAAATTTTTTTTTTTTTTTTTTTTTTTTTTTTTTTTTTTAAATATTGTGCAAATCACTTATTTAAACTGTGCATGCACACATAATTGTGTATTTAGGCAGAAAATGTTATTAAAGACATCAGTTGTTTTGTATTGATTAATTTTATTCATTAATATTTCATTATTTACTACAAAAAATTAAAAACTAGCAACCTACTTATCACAAACTTTCGTCACCCCCGCCTTACAAGACATCCACTGTAAAAGATATTTTGTTATTTTGACATAGAAGATTGCTATCTGATGTTAACAGTCACGGAATAGCAGACTCAGATCATAAGTTCAAGATGCGGTTCTGTGACATCATACCATGTGATAGACCGAATTATTACAACAGAACCAATGCCTAGATGCAATGTGTGTGTGTGTATATATATATATATATATATATATATATATATATATATGGTCATTCCATGTCAATTCACCAGGGCATTACTCTCACCAACACCGAATTACTTGATATTTGGCACAAATGTTCCCCTTCATGAGTTAGGAAAGTGTGCCAAATCATTTTTTGCTAGACCTTACCATTCCAATTTTAAGGTGGGGTGTAATTTTCCTATTTTGCCTCTAAATTAAGGCCACGCAATGTCACCAAATCTGTGTTTTTTTTAAATTAAAGAAAAAATACTTCCATACCTTCAATATTTCTGAAAATTTGTATGTAGAGCAAATAGGATGTGTAGAATCCAAATATTTAACTATTTCAAGCCTACACTTGATAGAAAATTTTATTTTACTCACCCAAATACATGACCCCAAAATCAACAACTTTCACCTATGTAGCTTATGGTCAGTCAATCAAAAATATGTTCTCTTCAATTTTCATAGTATTTTTTGCCTAACATCTACAGTGCCTGCTCAGGTTCACCAAAAAATTGTGAAGGTTTTAAGTCTACTTCAGAAGATATGACCCTGCCAAGCTTAGTTTTTTTTCCTATGTATGTGCAGGATTTCCGAGAAAGATTATAATTAAAGACAATCATCCTAATGCTCCATGACCTCTAAAATGTTGATATTGTGCTAAGTAATTTTTTAAACTATTCAATAAGATTGTTTTTAATAATTTACAAAAAAAAAAAAATATTTTGCAGATATTACTTTTTGTATAGATAGTCTTTAAAAAGCAGTAAACATTGCCTCATGTATGATAATCAACAGTGCATAGAAAATTTGTAAATGGCACTTAACAAATGCAAAATTAAAAGAAATTCTGTTTCTTTTAATTTTATTTTGGTAAATTATTTTCATGAAACAAAAAAACATTTGATTTTTTTTTCATTCTCATGAAAGTCGTAAGATAAATGTGAATCTTTAAAACATATTTGTAGTTGGCACTTAACATATTTATGTAGTTGAAGGAAATGCTTTCATTACATTTTTAAATTTTTATTTTTTTAATTTTTCAAAATTATTTTCATGAAACAAAAATATTTGATTTTCTTTTCATCAGAAGAAAGTCATAATAAAATTCTTTAAAAGATTACATTTTAAACTACACTATGCACTAAATTTTGTTCATTTTGAGAATTTTTTTTTTTTTAATACGAACTCGCACAATTATAAAATAGAGCAGTAAAATTGCAAATATTTTTATGCAGCCAGATTATTTACTTGAAACCTTTTGGTTGTCAGGATAAAATTACAATACTCGCAAAGATATGTGATGAATGACATTTTAATCATCTGTTGTCACCTAGTGTTTAAAGAAAAAGTTGCTAACTCAAGAACTCTCCATTATGTCACTGAAAGAGACTTTGTGTTGAGATAAAGGTTGCTATTATTTATAGAAATGTATTACTTTCCCTATTTTATCGAGTTATAACATTTCATCGATTTATTAGTACATTATTAGAAAAGTTCATATATAGGAAATAGTTGTTGAAATTTCTCTTGTGAAAATTCAAAATTTATCTACATATTACTCAGCACTAACATTTCCTTGAAATATTTTGATAGACTTTTTTTTTTTTTACTATTGAAACTCAAAATAAATAGCAAAAATAAATGTAATTTTTAAATTTACACTTTTGTAATTAGCATAATGTAAGTTACTACATTTTTGTTCAAGAAAAGCTAAAGTTTATTGAGGTTAGTATATGTTGATGTGTTTAGTAAGATATTAGTTCATTTCTATGTATACAGCAAGTAAAGGAAATAGTTTGTACTATGACTTATTGAAGTGGATATACTCATGAATATTATTCTTGTATATGTACTTATATAATTTATTACTTTAAAAAGTGTTGATCTCTTTTAATCTAAAACAAATTAGCAAAGGGACTGATTGCCCCATTCTTGCTTGTTGAATAAGCAAACAGGAAATCCTTGCACCTCCTCATATACCTAAATACTCTTGATAAATGTGTAATGTTTAACCTTCTCCAGTGATAAGTATTATATGCAAAACATGCTTATAGGCAGCTCTGTTAGCAGATGTTAAGTCAGGCCATCAGAATAGGCAAGTGTTTCACATGCCACTGGATCATTTGATTGGTAATAAAATAAAGGAAGGTAGCTTTGTTTCTTTGTCCCTGGCAATATTCAGTCCTTGTTTTGTAAAAGAGATGCTTTGTTCTGTGCATATCTACAATTTTTGGTCAAAATATTTTTTTTTTTTCACATCAAACAAGGCAATAAAGCCATTGAGGTGGGTTACTTAGTGTGAAAGTATATGAAAATAAGAAAACCTTATTAAATAGAAAACAATAAAAGACCAGGAATTAAGGAAGATAATGATTGACATTGTATTTAAATTTCTGAAAATCATAGTTGACTAGAAAACAAAAAGGCAAAATAAATAAAGTTCGACAATCAAGAAGTGCGATAGGAGAAACTGTTAGCATAGAACTTATGCTTACATCTCGCCATTTCAATTGTAAAATGATGAGACCTTGCTGCCAATCTAATACTGCAATTAAATTTATAAAGTCTAGGTACCAAAGCTCATCCGAACAACACGAAAGTATTTATAAAAAAGGCACAGAGAAGCCATGCTATGGTAGTGAGGAAAATGTCTTAAGCTGATATGCTAGTTTAGGACCAATAACATTGCAGATTCTTTAGTTTTTATCAAGAATCTCTAAATACATGTTAGATATACTTACAGCTTGATTATATGCTTTTTCTTATTAGGTGTCCAGATTAAAGTAACTTGCATTTTTGGTTAATATTGTCTGATTTGTTCACACTTATTTGCACTAATATGAAAGAGAAAAGTTTTTAAAAAAATATCTGAGATAACTTTAAATGCAAAAGTCTTATTTTTGGTTTGGATTTACCTAAGCTTAGTTTCTGTTTGCCAATAAAAGAAGGATGTTCATGTTGAATCTTAAGTCTATGCAGGGTCGGGTGATGAGGATGCTTTTTGGTTAAACTTGTAGTTCTTAACATCTGTTGATATTTGTGAGATGAGATACTGTAACTATTTACAATGTTTGGACTGTTGTCCTCATCTTTATTGCCATTGTACACTCCAGCCTTCAACATTGGAATTTCCCCACATGTCCATGGACACCTAGTACAGTGGATAAAAGTGTTGAAATAATCCAGTGATTTGACCCAAAGAGTTGTGAGTTCAATACCTAGCCACTACCTGATAAACAAAAACTTGGAGAGTTGAGTTACTAAAGGGAATTAACTGAAAGTGAGATATCCAGAATAGTCATGGCATATGAAGTTAGAACAATCTACGCCAGTGGACTAAATAAAAGGTTCAGTTCAAAATTCTAACGTATATTACCTGAAGAAGGCCAGAGCGTACAATGGCTGAAATGTTGTGAATATGACAATGTAAATTCCTGTTCTTAATTTCTCTCAATGACTCCAAGTAAAATTTCATTGGAAATATTCTTCAGTACCTTCTGATTATTTAGCATTCTGTAACTGCACTGTCTGTGATATTGTTACCAACATAGCTGCCTAACACAGAATGGCATTTTCTTAGGCATTCTTTTGTCTGTTGTAACTAGTTTGTGTAGAGGCTTTAAGATAATGTCTAAATATAGAAACTCTCTTCTGCTCCAACACAAATGCAATCAAACATTTGGCTTGACTACTGTTTACCAGGAAAATGACTTGAATAAAACAGTTGACTAAATGGAATTAATAAACACAGGTAGAGTTGCTAATTACAGTGGCAAAGAATGAATTCAAAGAAAACCTAAGAATAACAACTAATAATTTAAATATGATAAATAACGTTACTGATTGTTCTAGATCTGCCTTCAATAAGCAGTTATATTCAGCCTCATGACAGTTAACAGTAGATAAAGTAGTAACATTAGATTCAATTATGGTGATTCCAGTTGTTCAATGAGGCCTGAGGCATACTTAGCAAAATATTATGAGGGGATTGCATCACCATTTTAGTTAACTGTTTTTTTACCCCCAAGACCATGAGCATGGTTAATAGTAGTCAAAATAAATAATAAAATAACAAAACAAAACAAAACTTACTGAATTGAAAAATCCATCTACTGAATGGTATCTATTGCATTATGCTATCAATAAAGAAAAATCTGTGTTAGATCACCATTGTTACTAAGGAAGTGTGTGTGTGTGTGTATGTGTATGTGTGTATTAGTTAGTTAGTTAGTATTGATTATGTATACTTCTTACATGTAGATATAATAGGCTGGTTAAGAAATTTGAGATAAAAAAAAATATATTGATAATGAAACTAATAATATTTATTGTACAGAGTTGTCTGAAAGTTTTGTCACCCCTAAATAATATAATTTTCTATTTTAACACTCTGGGGGTGGTATTATCAAACCATACCAGAATAAGGATCATTTGAAGGATGCCGTTCAGAGAGCCTTTGTAACAATCAACAAAGCACAGCTTTGTGAAATATCACACAGGACATAGTGTCACAAAAATGGTGGTGTTCACACAGACCTTCTCAATGTGTGAATAAACTGAACCCAGTACATGTGCTTCATATTACTTTATTACTTGTTCTTCTATTGTTCTCATTACTTTTTGGTAGGTGGTGACTAGACTTCCAGATCACCCTGTATATTAGGGCCTTTTGACCAAATGGAAGTGGGTATGAAAAAGACTTTAAAATTGGAAATTTTCAGACACAGCTGTGTCCTTTCTCAATGAGACATGAAGTGTGATTTTCTTTTTCGGAAAATTTGTTTGGTGGTTTTGTGTCTAAAAATTCAGATTCTGAAACTTTTTGAAAAATATATGAGTGGCCACCTTTGGCCACTCATATCTGAGTATACCTGTCTAATAGGGTGTCTAGCAAAGCCTTTTGCAGATGCCTGCTCAAGCATATTTGTGTTTGTTCAATATACACAGCTCACCTGTGGTTTATACTGCAACTATGCTGAGTGAACCTTTATTACAGTTTCTGGGAGAGAGTGCATTATCTGGCCTGATCAACAGTCAGAACAAGGCCAGTACACTCAAACCCTTGGTTATGATGATTTGTGACTTCATGCTAGCATATTGACAGCTCCCAAATAGTTCTGCCTACCCAATTTCACTCAAGTCTTGGTTCAAGCTGTAGTATGGTTTTCAGGTACTTTCCAAAGGTGTCGCATGCACCTAGGTGATACAAATAACTAAATTAAATTTATTCTGCTTTTCTTTTTCATTTACATTTTATTTACCAGTTTAAAAAATAGTGCTTCAATTTTGTTGTGCATGAAGCTTGTTGCTATTTGGGAGAAGTAAGAATTTTTTTTTTTTTTTTTTTTTCTAGAAATTAATTGATTTTAGAATAAATAAAACAGAATTTTAGTTTAAAAAAATTGTGTTGTCCTGGCATTATCACAAACTAATGTTTGTGATGACTTACTGGGATGATATTAATTTTTAAGTCTTGGAGCTCATGATACACCATGCTCTTTCAATCACTCTAGATAAACAGTATCACCTTCTTCAGAGGCAGACCAGCTCATGGAATCTTTAATGGTCATTCATTTCACTCTTTCCCCTACTCCAGGATCTTTTCAATTCCACATTATTGTAAACAATTTTTCATTATCTGTGTTTGTTCTTTGCAAAAATGGGTTATTTTTGTTTCATTTGAGCAGAGAATTGTAGATGAAAATGTAGTTGATTCAATTTTTTTTTTTTTTTTTTTTTTTTCTCTGTTAAATCATGAGGTACCCAAACATTGTAGTGATTTATGTGTTTCAATTGTCTGTAAAGGTATTGCAATGCTCATATAAGATATGTGGAATATCTTTGCAATGTCCCACAAGGTATGACTTTGATTATTTTTAATCAATGTTTCAATTTGGTCATCATCAATGACTGCAGACCTGCTGAAACGTACTTGGTCTTCTGGGTCAAAATTTCTATTTCTGAACCTTGTGAACAAAACAAAACTCTCAGCTACAACACCATATCCATCAATGACACCTTTTTTTTTTTTTTTTTTTTTTTCTGTTTTTATTTTTTATTATCAAATGACAAAAAAAAATCTCTATTTTCTCTGCTAATGTAAAAACCTTTTAAATTCACAATCCGCATACAAATTATATAGAAAAATCTTAAAGTGTCATCTTTCAGAATATGTCCTAAATTCATCATGTGTGAAGCAAAATCAGTTGCTGAAACATATTTGGGCATATTGAAAAATGCTATGAAACTTTTCTCTTTAAAAATTAAATAATTTCTCTTTTCTCTTTAATAATAAAATAATCTTCTCTTGTCGATTACCGATAAAAGAAATAAACCATTAAACAAAAAAAAAATCACCTACCTCCTTAGCGTTACATTCTCCAGCTATCTTAGTACCTTTTTTAAACTAATTTAAATTCTTCTATCGGTATTAATGAATTCTCTGTTACATGCCTTGGTGTTTACATATAGGAAAATCTTCCAATGGCAAGGGATTTGTTTCTTGGATGATTCTTTTATGTTCTTTCAACTTTCTTTATTGCATTTTGTTAGCTATCTTTTTTTCATTCTTCTCAGGACATAGACAAAATATTTGACAGTATAGAAAATCAACATTCATCTACAAACATTTTTGTGTTTGGTGATTTTAATGCTCGTTATGTTACATGGCTTAACTATTCTAACATTGATGTTGCGGCTATTCAGATTTGTAATTTTTTTTATTGTTCAGTCTCTCTGTCAAATAGTGCATTTCCCTAATAATTCTGATCAGCATGCTTCACTTGATTTGTTCTTTACTATTTCTCCTGGCTTTTGTTGAGCATTACAACTATGTCCTCTTGACTATTTGGATCGCACTGTTGTATCTGCTGATATTAGTTTTTTGACTCTTCTATTAGACATGAACTTCTATTTACAAGACTTCCTTCTGTTACTAACATACCAATTAGGATTCATTTTTGTGACTTTCTTCGTGGCATCTCTTGGATTGAAATTTTTAACCTTTCTATTGAGAATTGTGTCACATGTTACTGCTTCAGTAAAAGCTGGCATTGATGCTTTTGTGTAATCTTGGAAATGCTACAATTTTCTTGGATTGCACCTACCTGTTCAGCTGCTGTAACTCACAGGAATCACTTTTTCCGGCTGTACCAACATGATTGTTGTGATCTCAATGAGGCTACGTTTGTGTTCGCTTACAAAATGAGGTATCATGTAGCCTCTAACAAATTTGTTTTTGTGACTACTGGAAGCTCTGTAATAATGTGTTAAATAAGAGGTAAGGCAGTTATCTCTCCTCTTCACTCAATTTGAGATTTTCATTTAATGCAGAATGCTTTGCTTGTAACTTCTCTTCCAATTCTGCTCTTGACTTATCTAGAGTATTTTTGCATGACTTTCCAAATAGAACTCTCTACTGTGTGATGTGCATATAACTCCGTTTATGGTTTCTGCTATCATATCTAAACTGGATCCCACAACACGTGTCCCTGTAATAGCCCTAAAGAAATGTGCTCTTGAAATGATTCCTATTCTCTCTAAAATCTACAATAAATGCCCTGCTATTTCTTGTTTTACTGCTTATTTGAAATTTTCTTCCATGTTTGCTGTTTTTAAGAACTCTGAACAGTCTGATCCTTCTATTGGTTGCCTTAGATGCTCTAATCAACTCCGAATTGGTTAAGCATCTCACCTCCAAGGGTCTTCTTTCAAACAAATATGGTTTTCACTTCTCTAGGTTAACTTCTTATATGTTAAGTTATTGCTGAAAGTCTATCAAGCTTTAAGGGTGAAACTAAAGGATGTTGCTTTGGATATCTCAAAGGTGTTTGATAGTCTAGCATGCTAGTCTTCTTCACAAGTTCAAAGGTTATGATATTTCTAGATGAATTTTTGATACGATTCAGTTTTTCTCTTCAAATCACAAAATAAGTTGTCTTAAATGGCCACTCTTCTAGATCTTTGTACATTAATGCTGGTGTCTGATAGAGCTCTAGCCTTGGATTTATTTTGTTTCTAATTTTCATCAATGACCTTCTCAATGTCATCAGTTTTCAAATTCAGTATCTGATGAAACTACTATTTACCCTTGGTCTTAATAGTAAGTGTGATAGGTTTGATATGGTCAAGTTACCTCCAAAATGAAATTGCTCTCTTTTAACTGTCTTAGAGAGCCATTTTTGATTTCCATCAGCATGGCTGATGCTAATCTTCAGGAGAGTGACTTATTGCACCTTCTTTGGTTAATGCCTTCCACTGGCATGAAGTGGAAAGATTATATTGAATCAATTGCTAGGAATGGTGGCCCACTGTCATGCTAAACTATTTTTCTCACCAGGAGATATCTGACACCTTTATTAGTCTACCCTTCATCTATGTATTAATCTTCAGCAAGTTCTGTTTTGCAACATGTCATGTTGTGGTGGTGGCAAATGACAACTTTTTGAGTTCCCAAAATTGGCCATTTGTCTTGTATAGCCACATTGAGATGGTTGCAATACTTCTTTGCAGTTATAGTTTTGTCAGCTGGAAGAAATTATCCCACGAGATAGACAGCAACTCATGAACTTGTTTCCAGCTCCGTTTGCATTGAATGTTATCAAACGCGATGCATTTTTCATTGCCTGTGACAATTCTGTCCAAGAACAGATTCTTTTTGTAGTATAACAACAAAGAAATCATCACAGAAAGAGACTTTAGTTCTCTTCCCTCAAATAATGTGGCACCCACATGTGCCGTGTTTGGAAATGAATCTAAGACTCTTGAAATAGCAAAAAGCATTTGAGATATCAATTTTCAAACTCTTAGCAATTTCTTTTATCAGTGTTTTTGGTTTGTTCTCCATGATGACAAGCAGACCATCTTCATCTGTATTGGAAGATTGCTCAGTGCGTGATTGATAGTTTAAGTTAAAATCACCCTGATGAAATCTCTCTAACCATTTTTTGACCGTCTGAAGAGCTGGGGCACCAGTCTTGATAAACCATCTGAATGTTTTTTGTTGCAATTCCAATGCCTACTCCTTTCCAAAATTCATAGAGCATAATATGATGTAAGTGCAACTTTTTCATCTTGCCTTTTTAAGGCATTCATTTGTGAATAAAATGTCAATAATCAGCAAAGTCCAAGTCACAATTGAATGATACAAGGTTTCAGTCTAGAACATGCCAAAACACTGGTATTAAGTTGAAGTCATTTTTATGTTCACAATGAAAATCAGGTAGGAACTTTTGCAATAATCTGATAGTTACCAAGTAATGATAAAATCATGTCTTCAGCTATATATATATATATATATATATATATATATATATAAACTAATCCTCATCAACATGAATAGCAATAATAAACTAGTGACTTCTGTACAACAGATCAATAAGTTTCATATAAAGAACATTTACAATGCTGTGAAAGTTTTTTTTTTTTTTTTTTTTTTATCTGCAATATAAGAAATCTTGGCCATTGAATTGAAAAAAAAATATATATATATATATATATATATATATATTTGCATTTTATCTCA
Organism: Acanthosepion lycidas; assembly: GCA_963932145.1. NCBI lineage: Eukaryota > Metazoa > Mollusca > Cephalopoda > Sepiida > Sepiidae > Acanthosepion > Acanthosepion lycidas. The sequence continues at coordinate 7,745,047 of OZ010603.1, forward strand.
TTACTTTTAATCTTTACATAATTCTTAAATAACTTATGCAGGCTAGCTTCTTTTTTTTCTTCTTCTTCTTCTTGACCCCCCCCCTTTCCAAAGGTAAGGCAATAAACTCACTTAGGAACAAGGGATTACTGAGTGTGAAAGAACGAGAAAAACAAAAATATTAATGAGAGAGGGCAATAAAAGTGGAATCAAGAAGACAGTAGATAACGATTGATATTGCATTGAAATTTTTGAAGATCAAAGTTGACTGGGAAGAAAGAAACCGGTAGAGAAGTTGAGAGAAGAAAATTTTAGCATAGAACTTACGGTTCTAGCCATTTCAACTGTAAAATGATGATCTCATACCAAAGAAAATTCATATTGACTCATTAGGTTTTTTTTTTTTTTTTTTTTTCTAAGAATGTCATTGAAGATCTTCAAATTAGGCCAGAATGTTGCTATGTACATTACAACTTCAATGTTCAGAAAATGCAAAACTATTTTGCTATACTCAAAGGTTTAAAGGGAACCTGTTTGTTTTTAATTTCATATGCAAACCAAACTCTTAAAGATGCAATAATTTTAATAGTGGTCCCAGAATGTTTCAACCCAGACAGTGTTGATTAACTTACAAATCCTATTGGCTAACACAGCTTTTTCTTTAATATCCAGGCTGGTATAGACAAAAATAAATAAATATACTATTTAATAAATAAAGAACATGTCTACATAAATATGGGTATCTACTAAAATAACATTTAAATAATAATATCTATGTACCCTGTTTTAAATATATGCCACTTTGTTTTAGAAAGATTTTGCTTTACTCAACAAAAGCTAATTTTAGATTGTTCTCATTCACTTTATGAATTAGGAACTACAAAATAAAAGGTTAATTTCAATTCCCAGTATTATAAATATGCCTTGAAGATTTCTGACATACCTTCTCTCTCTCTCTCTCTCTCTCTCGCACATATATAGAATTCATATGAGTAACAGTTTGTCACTTAGCTGATTGATGTAGCCTTTTTCATCTCTCTGACCATAGCTCAATTAGGTCTCCTTTAAATACACATGGAAACCTGCCAAATATCATACACATGTAAAAAAAAAAAAAAAAAAAATGCTAAAAATAATGGAAGCATTATTAATAAAAGAAAAAGCCAACACTCAATAACAACTATAAACACGGGCATAATGTGCTGACCGTTTTTGGAAAATAAAACACTCTTATAACTATAGATGCATACATACATACATACATACATACATATATTCAGTTAAAAGGAAAAAATACTCTCCAGTGATACTGATTGTTAATTGATTTGTCTGTGGATATGGATGTGTATCATTGTTGGACATAACTTGAAGCATGACATTCAAGTTTTGATTTGTACAAAAAACTGCATACATGTTATTACCAGTTTGATATTTTATGTTCATTATGTGAATCTGGAAACACTTCAAGCATAAGATTCCGTGAATAGTTAATTTTAAATGTAAGAGTTTCTCTTTGAATATTTTGCAAACAGATTTGTTATTTGTTGTGCTTTTACAGTTGGAAAGGAAGTGGGGCACCTCTTGCACAATCATTTTACCAGTTCAGGGAATTATTTTGTGGGCATGAGTTTATCAAATGTTTTTATCACTGTCATGAGGAGAAACCATTCTTTTCTCATATTGACTACATGCAGAGGCTTGTCTATCATAGTTTGACGTGGGTTGAGCAAATTGTTAAGAAAAACTTACAGAAATCTAATACTTGTAGTTTGCATGAGACTCTACATATGTCATTATGACACACATTAATTTATTCACACTTGGATAGAAAATACAAGAAATTTCCTTTGGTAAAATGTTTTTTTAAAAAAATACATAATTTGCCAATTGACCTAAATCTCAGAGTTGTACAAGAATTCTGGAACTAGCTTTCCTTCTCCAGTTTCAATTGTTATTGTCAAGGAAGTGACAAAAAAATCTTGACTTCTTGCAATTTAGTTATATCTTCATTTCTTAGTGGTTTTAACCATTTATGCTTGATTAAATGACTAATCAGCACTTTTTTTTTTTTTTTTTTTTTTTTTTTAAGAACAATTTTAGTATTTTAGACACTTGTTTCTATAAAATCTTTGTTTCTTTTTCTTAAAGAAAAAATGTAGGAAATCAAGTTTCGGCTGAAATATTCATGTCTACGGATGTTGTGTAGATGAGAAACTGGTTTTGCAGTTTTCATTTCACTTTAGAATGTTGGTGTTTTAAACATTTCTGATGTGGCAAAAACAGGAAAGCACAACTGGTCATATTTACTTGGAAATTCAAGATGGAAAGTTTTTATGTGTAAGCTCTAACATTTCAGCAAACTATTTTTAAAGGAAATCTTGTTTAGTTTACTTGGCAGTTTAATATCTGACTTGAATTTTTTTTTTTTTTTTATGGGAGTTGAAATCTGGAATGAGACAGAATTGTTTTAAATATAACACTGTTCTTTGCAATATGGCATAGATGTAAATTTTTTTTCCCAGTTTCTTCAAACAGTTGGTGTGTTCTCTGACATGGGATTTTTTTTTTTTTTTAAAAAAACAGCTTACATTACATATTGTCTTAACTTTGACATTTTTTTTCTTTAATATACATAGAGCTGTATTTTACATAAACAATTTAATATTGCTGAAAGCATATAAATTCATTGAGATACTTTTAACAACTCCAGCTATGAAAATTTCCATTTACAAATAACTTACCACAGAATTAAAAATTGAAATGTCACTGTTAGATATGACAAAATAGATATTTCTATTAACAGCACATATTTTTGGATTAATGTCTTATGATGTTTCAGCCACTATGCTTTTGAGTCTTCTTCAAACAGAAAGCATACATGACTTTACTCCATAACATTAATGATGACTAAGATAACAATTTTTATTTTGTCTGTAGCCAATGGTGATAATGAATACCAGCCAAGCCATGCCAGTTGGGATCATTTGTTGGAATTCTCATTTTTCTTGTAACCAAACTGATGAGATTTCTTTAAAATTATCCATATGTCACCATAAGAGACACATTTTGCAAAATATGTGCTAAATCCTTAATTGCTCTACATGTAAAGCATTAACATATCTCTTTCCATAATTGGTTTGTCGTAACTGATGTTCGTCAAACACTTTATTTGAATTTCAGCTTACGTTTTCATTAAATATTTACAATAACTTATTTGGTGATGTGAGGTTTTGTAACTGATGTTTTTTTTTTTTTTGTTTTTTTTTTGTTTTTTTTTTTTTTTGTTTTTTTTTTGTTTTTTTTTTTTTTGTTTTTTTTTTAACATTATGAATTGTATCCACTTTGAAAGCATGAAATAAATACAAAATACTGATTGCTTCAAATAGGTATCCAATACTGAAATTTTATTTACAATATATCTAATAAAAAAAATAAAAACAACTTTAATACAGGTATAGAGAGATTGACAAAATATAAAGAATGATACTAAATTTATCTTCGTAGTTCAATTAGCAACAAAGTTATGACCATCCAAGGTTGTCTTTAGGTAAAAGAAATAGAATGCTAATGAAATCAATAATTATTAGGTCAGACCAGCCTAAACACTGGGTAAAATTGTGTTCCCAACAATGAAATAGTTTTCAGACATGACACAGCAGGATACTTTTGATAGTTAATATAAGTTTCATTTCAACACTTAATATCTTGCAATGATTCAGAGCACAACAGAGATGAAACTAAATTTTTTTTTTTTTTTTTTTTTTTTTTTTTTTCAGTAGCACATCAATAAAAAACAAAAAAAAAACAACAAAACAAACTCTATATTTCCACCATGTAAAATTGGCCAGGAGGGCAAAAACAAACCAGAAGAACTTTCCCTTAAAAAAGTATCCATTAGAAGTACATGTGTGAAACTTTCATAATTTTGGGGATTTGTCATAGATTATCTAATTTTGACAACTTTTGTGAAATGCAATTCTTCTTTTTTCAAAGAGACAATAATGACTATAAAACTTAGAAATTTGTTTCATGAATCATTAGTCAATCCTTCAAACAAATGTTTGTAACATTTTAAACTCATTTGTGTTAAAAAAAAAAAAAAAAAACTGAAATGAATAAAAGATACCGTCATTGAAATACTGATAAACAGAGGTGAAATAAAAACTAATCATCACTCAAAAAAAAAAAAAAAAAAAAATTATATCTTCAGAAAGCAAAAAGATTGAATTTTATTTGCATACTTATTTTATCAAAATAGCCTCCAAAATAAACACGATATCAGTAGTTGAAAGGAAACTTCAACATTTTTGTTATGTTTTCACAGTGTAATCTGGGAGAGTTTGGGCTACCTACTTCAAAAAATATTCAACCATTGATGAGGATATTTGCAACATTGTTATAATTCTCCTATGTTTATTCCTATCGATCATTAAATTTAACTAAATGTTTGTTTAAAAATTGTGAATGCACGTAAGAAATGAATCCTTTATCTCTTTACCTTAACATCTTACAAATTGAAAATGGTGGAAGGCTTATATTTTCAAAAACACCTTCACTCCAACAATTAACTTTTTTGTTGAATATGTTCATGATGGCAAAAATAGAATAGGTGAGCACACTTGAAATTTCAGCATATTCTGTTGTGTTCACTTCACACTCATGCCCTTGGAAAAGGCATAAATCCATCTCTTCTTATGGCTATGGATTAAATAATGGTTTAGACTGCTTCAGTGGCAGCCAGTTTGGGAAAAGTGCTATTCTGAATGCAAAACCATGGCAAGGGCAACTTGAAACCACTGTACTGTCTCCCTGAAGAAATCTTGTCTCTTGACAAATAATAAACATTTTTTTTTTTTAGAGAGAGAGAGAAACCTGATTGCCCATGTCTGGAAGGGATGTGACATTAAAAAAAAAATTTAAGTCTTTGAAAATCAAGATATTCACTGCAATGATTTTTCATTAATTTGATTAACCTAGCTGTGGATTAAATAACAAGGCAGAATAGGTCCTCTAGCCTTGGTTGGCAACCCTTCTACTGCAGAAAGTAATGGCAGTCTATAGCAGGAATTCTGCTAAGTCAGTTATGAATTGAAAAGAGACCTGATCACCCAAGCATACAACGCACATGACACCTGAGGAAGGAATTTGAGTAAATGTAAAGAAATGTCATAGATAATTTCCTGTCTTTTTGTAGTCTTTCATCATAACATAAAATTCAAAACACTTACAAAATAGATGATTCTCTTCTCTATATAACGCATACTTTCAACTGATTTTTTTCATTGGAATACAAATGTGAACTTTAATTTCTTTGTGCAGTTTAGAAAAAAAGCTGCTTCTATCTCTATATAAAATTCTATGACTTCCATTAGTCCATCACATCCTCTAAAATAGTCATACATTGACCAATTTAAACCAAATTTTAGGGAGAAGTGCAAACAGGTAAGTGGATGGGTACAAAGTGTGGTTGGTTTTACTAGAGTGTGTAGTTTTGTACAATAAATTTCCATTAATGTTTTTGGAAAAATTAAAAGTTTTATTATTATGCAAAATACTCCCATTATTTTATAAACAATTTAATGATAAAATTAAATACTTATTTAATAATAATAATGCAATATTGTTTTTTTGCATATCTTTTTAAAATTTTTTTATTTCAGCAATTGGTTTGCAAAATTGAACAAAATGTAGAGTTTGTAAATTTTGGCAAAAATGTTAGTGATAACCTCAACAATGCTAAATATTGTGAGGTCAGCATGTTGAAAAAAAATTCTAGTTTATAAAAATCAACCACAGTAACCATAAATATAAAAAAAAAATCTTATCAAAAGGCACTCACCTCACAACACTATTGCCTTTGAGAAGAACAAGTTTGTAATTGAATATTTTGTTGCTGTGGCAGACGTGATGAGACAGGACCTGGGACGAGCACAACTGGTTGCCACTTGCCTTGTCCCCGCCAAAAAAGAGCCCGTATTTGCTTAGCATGTAAAGCTACTGCAGTTGAAATGAGGGAGAAAAAAAGCACTTACTGCTCTGCTGTAATCCGTCCTCGGCCAGATAACATAAAAGAATGAGGGGGGGACTTGCATTGCATTTTTATACAATAAAGATACAATGCATTATGGGACAGGGACGCAATGAATTATGGGATCGCATGAAGACGCAAGGGATTATATGGTTCACGGTTGGCGGCTAGAAAAATCTGTTAATGTGATTTTGAGACAGAACTCAAGGAACGACTCTAAGTTGGAATACCAGTTGGGAGAGCTTGAATTTACTCACTGGTTGCTGTTTTCTTCTTTTTTTTTTTTATTATTATTATCCACAAGCTATTTCAGCCTATTAATTCTTCAAAATGGAAGGCAAGATCTTTGATGTCTGTTTGATTCCAGAATTCAGCGGCACCCCAACGGATATGCCCATTGTTGAATGGATAGAGAATGTGGAATTGGTATGCGAACTTTGTGCCATGGACAAGATAGAGTGCATCCTGCCTCTACGACTACGAGGCGGTGCCCTTGCTGTGTATAGACAACTTAGTGGAGAGCAGAGGGCAGACGCAGAACAAATTAAACGGGCCCTTATGACTGCATACGTGACTGACAGATTTAATGCGTTCGACCAAATTTATGGGACGGTGTCTTCGTCCAGGGGAAACGGTGGATGAATTTCTGGCTGAAATGCATCGTTTGGCACGGCTAATAGGAGATCCGCTGCCTGATCGGTGGATGGCATGTGCATTTGTGTCAGGGTTGCCACATCATGTTAGGCAGCTTCTCAAAGCTTCGTCCAGGATGGACGACATGAATCTAGAACAGATTCTGACCCGAGCAAGGGCCATTATGACGGATGACGAAGGGTGCCAGGTATTGGCCGCTGTATCCGTAGAACTACCGCGCTCAGAAGCTGAGGTTCCTCCTGTCAAACCTGTTAGCAGAACAATCACCTGCTACAAGTGCTCTGGACCCAACCATATGGTGAAGGATTGTGCACAAAGACGTCAGGAGAGGTCAAACAGAACGCAGAGGTCTGGTCGCGATAAGCAGTGTTTTCGATGCAATGGCATTGGACACATTTCCTCAGAATGCCAGGGAAACGCCCAAGGGGGAGAAGGCATCAGCGCCAGCCTTCTCCCCGAGCAAGTAAAAACTCGGAAGTTGCCCACCGTACAAGTATTTGTAAATGGAGTAGTGCACAGCGCTAGTGGATTCAGGATGCTCACAGACACTGGTGAGCAAGGCTGTGTGTTGCTGCTGGAGACAGGAAGAGGTGGGAGTGTTAACTGCCGACTGTAGGACCCTGAAGTGCCGTGGATACGGCAAAATTAAGTTGAGTGTCGCGCAGAATCAGCCCGTGACTGTTGAGGTTCTGGTCGTGGACGGACAGTTGCTAGGGTTCGATCTCCTTCTCGGGATTGATGCAATCAAAGTGCTCGGAGATGTACACCTAACCGAATCAGGTGAAGCGCATTTCGGAAACCTGAACACATGTGCCGCCATTCTTATCAACAAGCCTGACTTTAGAGTTATGTTTAACCCGAGCATGAAAACGTGGACTGCATTGTGGAAGTGGGCGAGTGGTCATTCACCTAGCAAGTTGGTCAATAAAGTACAGGAGTACACAGTACCTGGCCCGTCCGGGATGCATACGAGAAAGAACTAGCAAGGTGCCATATCCAGAGAAAGAGCTTGGCCCACCCAAGGGCTTAATTCCCTTAATGGCGGTCGTACAAGAACACAAACAGAAGGTCCAGCCGGTACTTGACTATCGGGAGTTAAACGGCTTTGTAGACACATTCACAACTGACGAAGAAGACATGGAGGATAGTGAACAGCCAATATACGTAGAGTTGGGTTCAACAACTGATCACTCTGATATCAGTGGTTTGCCAATAGATCGGGTCGTGTCTAATGAGAGCTCCGATGAAGAAGCTCGACCAGTCTCTCTTCGGAGGAGCACCCGGAACAAAAGACCGCACCCGCACTGTCATCTGTGTGATCAAGAGATCTGGGGGGAGTGTGGCAAACGTGATGAGACAGGACCTGGGATGAGCACAACTGGTTGCCACTTGCCTTGTCCCCGCCAAAAAAGAGCCCGTATTTGCTTAGCATGTAAAACTACTGCAGTTGAAATGAGAGAGAAAAAAAGCACTTACCGCTCTGCCGTAATCCGTCCTCGGCCAGATAACATAAAAGAATGAGGTGGGGGGGACTTGCATTGCATTTTTATACAATAAAGATACAATGCATTATGGGACAGGGACGCAATTAATTATGGGATCGCATGAAGACGCAAGGGATTATGGGTATATGGACAAATATAAAAGTAACCAATTTTTTCTAGTGCGAGGTGCTTGGAGTGATGTTTTGACCTGTTTGTCGTGATTTTTGACAGTCGCGGACAGCTTATTGCTCGACTCTTTTTTTTTTTTTTTTTTTTTTTTTTTTTTTTTTTTTTTAAATTTACCCTTTTCCCTTTCGATCTTCATTTTGGTTAAAGTTTGTTTATTTTACTTTTACATTTTTTGCGACCGTTTTGAAAAAGTTTTTTGATTTTTTTTTTTTTTTTTTTTTTTTTTTTTTTTCTTCTCTCCATTTTACTCTTACCCCCCTCCACCTTTAATTTTGCACTTTTTCTTTTTATTCCAGTTTTCCTATTTGCTTTTCATTTTTAACCCCTTTAATTTTTTGCACTTTTTGATTTTCATTTTTACCCCTTTAATTTTTGCAGTTTTTTCTTTTTTTAATTTTTGCAGTTTTTTCTTTTATTTCTACCCCCTTTAATTTGCTTTTATTCTAGTCTCCCCTTTTGTTTTCTTTATTCTGTGTTTTCGCTTTATTTTTGATTAATTTATTTGTTTCTTTCCATCCTTTAATTTTTACGTGTTTATTGTTTGTAATCATTTGTATTGTCCAATTTGTTTGTTTCTTTCCGTTTGGTTCGACTCGCGTTTCTTAGGGTCGACCATCTTTATTTTTGTAACTAGCTTCAGCTGTTTTTCATCGTTGAGTTTTTTTTTTTTTTTTTTTTTTTTTTTTATTATTGACGTCGGTCATTTTGATTGTTTGTAACTAGCTTTGGCTATTGTCCTCATTTTCGTATTTTTTTCGTATTTTTTTGTTATTTTTTTATTTTTTTAACTAAGCTTCAGCTTTTGTTGAAGTCTTGTATATTATTTGTTTTCCGTTTTCATTGTCTAACGTTTTTTATTTTATTGTTTATTTTCTTTTACGTGTTTTCCTTTTATTGTTTCGCCTTTAGGCAATATTTGTTTCTTTATTGTTTTTTCTAAATTTTTTTTTTTTTCTCTCTCGTTTAATTTTTGATTTAATAATCTTTTGCATATAAATTTGTTTAACCATTTCCCTCCCACACCTCCCTATCCCCCTCCCCTTCACTGTGAAAAAATGGATAAGAAGGAAAAAAAAGTTCCTCCCTTTTTAGTTTAAAAAAAAAAAAAAGCCAAAAATAGCTTCTTAACATGCGTAAGGTAAGAAAGCACCTTTATAACCCTAAAAAAGACCCTCCTGACAAAGAAAATAAGGATGAATACCCTGATCTGCCCTCAGTTCCATCTAATGAGGAGATTGTAGAAATATTTAAAAAAAGCCTCCAAAAATATGGAGGCTGAATAAGAGGAAGAAATTAGACCAAGCAAATCACAAATCAACTGCTAATGCAGAGGCCGGGAATCGCCCTCTTGTTGGAAGTCCCCTCCTAAATGCATAATCGACATTGCGGAGTTCTTGGATCGTGCCAAGGGTTACGCACACCTTGTGGTGGAAGGTGGGCTCTTGCAGGATCCAATAGAACTGAAGAAAGTCGAGAAATGAATAGTATCAGTCTTTGTCGTCGACAAGTGATCTTGCAAAATTTGTCGTTCGACTAAAGACACAGTGTTCAAATCACTGGTTTAAGCCCCTCCGAATTGTTAAGGGCAAGTGTTTTTTCATGTGGGACGTGCTGCTGCCCACCGCTGAAGAATGTATAAAAGCAACAACCCGTGATCTTATTACGAAGGATATAATCCTTCGTACAGAGTACGAGCGCCGGCGAAAAACTAGAGTAGCGGTATACGAGGTCCCTCCTCGGGTTATCGGAGAGCACGTGGCGGCGTTCTTGTCCCAATACGGGGAGATTCTGGGTGCTTCTTGCGGTAGCCTGACCGGGGATGGAGCTTTGAGATGATGCTCAATCAAAAAACCTTCGGCTCTATCCCCAACTGTCTTGATGTCAGTGACCTGAAGCTGCCGGTCATCGTGACCGGCCATAAACCAGTTTGCTGGAAGTGTGGAGTGACTGGTCACCTCTCCTCTTCCTGCCCAGAGAAGAAGGCCTCTGGAGCTCAGGTCCCAATCGACCAAACTCCCCCTCTGACGGAGTCTTCAAAAACCGCCACGCCTGTAATGGGCACACCGGCTACCAGGACTGGAGCGGTTGTACCCCCGGTTGGGTCTTCATCCAAGCTCCCATTTCCCGAAGAGCCTTCTTCCACTGCAAGTGTGGTTGAGGAGAAGGAAAAGGGGAAATGGCAGGTAGTCGGCAGGGCCAGAGGGAAGTGTCAGACAGTGGGGCCTCAGTCCCCTGAAGCCCCGGGGACTAAAGACACTTACAGCCCCGCTCCTTCTGGCAACAGTAAGGGCGATGCCCCGGCCTCAAACCAGACCATTGAAGATCTAAAAAGGAAATACGACCCTGGATACAGTAAAACTGAAAAGATTAAAGAATTAAAAAATCAACTGGATAAACAAAAGAAAGCAAAATCATCTCCATCTAAGATCTCTCCCTCCTCGCAGTCTCCACAGCCCTCTACATCCCGTTCACGTAAGTCCCCCTCTACAAAGAAATCCACTCCCTCCTCATCCTCCGACCCACTACCTTCTCCTCGTCCCTCAACCTCTCTTTGTAGAGTGAAGCATCCATTTGCTTCCCCCTCCCCTTCTGCCCAGTCCTATATTCCTCTCAGTAGAGACCCCCAGCCCATTTAGACAACCCTTTACACCCCACAATACTCCCAGTCCTTCCCCCACTAAATCACCTGTAATGCCTCCCCCATCAAAAAGACTCAGAAGCCCTACCAAAGATAAGGAAAAAAAGAAAAAAGCTAAGCACATTTTTAACCTAGGAACTGAAGTCTGCAAAAAAGCTAAAGACTATGGAAACAGGATCACAAACCTTAAATACTTACTGTCGATCAAGCAGTTTGCTGACAAGGACATTGATGACCCTCATAACTTCCCTAACGCACAAAGGGTGTTAACACTGATCAGATCCGACCCAGGCACGAAACAGATTTGGGCCATGTTGGACGAGGCTATAACTTCTTTCAACATGACCCCACCCATCACTATTATTGAAAATAACAGTTTAAAAAAAATGAAGCAATTTTGTGCAGGGAGGGTCCCGATTTTCGTTCACCCATCCCTGTATAGAGCACTAAAATTGACTTTCCCCTGGGATATCGGCGGAATCTCCCAAGACGGTACCATAAAAATGAAATGGGCCATGGGTCTATGGGAGAGGTTGTCGGTATCCTTACCCCGGCCATGTTTAATGCAGGTAAACAACCCTACTCGGACTTCTCGATGGCGCTCTGGTTAGCTACTTTAAATGTTTGTGTGCAAGAGACCCGGTTTTCTTCTCATGACCGTGAGGATATACTGTCTAAGGGGTTCGCCCTTTATTCAGCATGTTTTGATGGTCGTTTGAGGGGTGTCTCTTGGCTAGTGAGCAGGTCTTTGAAGGCTGCATGTACCCTTGTCTTCGCAGATCCGGCGGGCAGGCTTTGTGTGCTGGATGCTACCATAAAGGATAAGGCTTTACGTCTCATTGGGGTTTATGCGCCCAATAACCATGCTGAGTGACCTGCTTTGTTTCGGCAGATCGAGCCGTTTTTGATGACTTCTCATCGGGTAGTTTTAGTGGGGGATTGGAATGCTGTCCTTGACCCCGATATAGATCATATAGGGCATAATCCGGGTACTAACATTCCTGATGTGAAGGCATTTCGGGACTTTATCGCTGGGTTTGATCTTGTTGATAAGTTCCGGAATGAGCACCCTCGGGAGGTAGCATGGACTTGGACAAATAGTGGCAACTCGGCTCCTGGCACGCTTGCGAGCTACCTGGACCGAGTCTTAGTTAAGAGAGTCGATGTAGGGCTCTTAGGGTGTCCAAGTTTCCACTATATAGTTTATACGGATCATAGGCTTGTCCGGATCCGTGTAAACTTAGATAAGCCTAAGGTTAGAATGGCTGGTTACTGGAAATTCAACTGTTCATTATTTGGTGAGCAGGGTTTCCGGGACCAGCTGCTACTAATGATTCAGAGGGACCTTTCCTCTGGAGGGATGGGCCGATCAAGATACTCAGCATCTGGTTCGGTCCTGATCTCCAGTTGGAAATGAATTGGTCGAAGGTACAAGGGAAGGCCGAGATCGCGGTTAATCTGTGGGCTTGGAGGAGACTTTCCCTGAAGGGAAGGTCGGAAGTATGTGTTTCACACATTTATCCGATTCTCCTGTACCGACTCTCTGTACTTCCACTCCCGTATGCCAGACTAATTTTATTAGTAAGGACCTTGTTCTCTTTCTTGTGGAGAGACAAGGCCCCTATGGTATCTCACGAGATCTGTTGCCTTCATCCCTCTGAGGGCGGTCTGGGTATGCCTAGCATTGAGATTCATCAACATATGCTTCGCATTACCTTTCTAGACCGAATGTGTCACGGTTCGGATGAGGTGGGCACTTTCTGGAAAGAAGACGTCTGAAAACATTTCCCATCCCTGAGAAGTGTGCACTTGTGTGAGGAGGAGGCCGGCCATTTACCCCGAGCCGAGTGCTCCTTCTACCGCGAATGTCGTCGTGCTTTGAAACTCCAGGCGTTGTCTCACAAGGCATTGTATCAAGTGTTAGTTAGGGGGGGGGGCATACAAGATGATCTAATTGGCAAGCTCAGTCTTACGAAGCAGGAGGCTCGCTCGATATGGCCTTGGGCGCCTGGGTTGAAATATCTCAATAACGATGAGGCATCACTCACCTGGCTGGTGATTCGTGAAGCCCTCTAGGTCGGCAAGACTTTGTTCAGCAGGCTTGGAGAAATATCCAAACTGTCGTCACTGTACGGGGGAAGTCGAGACCATTGGTCACGCCTTTCAGTGCAAGGCGGTAGTGCCGTTGTGCAGGTTTGTTGAAGGCCTCATGGTTCGCATGCTGCAGGGAAAGTTTTTTGTCCTTGAAGCCAGTTCTGTTTGTAGCAATGTGGTGCCGCAGATGACGAAGGCTGAACACTATATGTTCTGTTACTTGCTAGGGGTTGTGAGAGTCGTGATTTGGACGACGCGTCAGAAGGGATTCTTTGAGGGCGAGAAGTTCACTTCTTCCCAACTGATCTTGTTCTTTAAGCATCAGCTTAAAGTCAAGATTAGGACGGAAAGGCGGCGGCTCACCTCATCAGAATTTGGCAAAAGGTGGGTGAATCTTGCGCGTATGTGCCGAGTAAAAGGGGCTGACCTTGAGTGGCATCTTGGTGCCGATTAGGCATTAGAATATTGTTTTCCTGGGTTCAACATAGGCAACCCATCCCGGAATTAGGTTAGTGTAGGTCTTGATTTTTTGTTTTTTTTCATCTTTTCAGTAAACTTAACTAGGGTGTGTTTGCTCATTGGACCCTTTTATTTCTGTCCCCATTTTTTTCCTTCCCTTAGTTTAACTCCCCATCCCCTCCCTCGTTTAGGTGGTCAGTGATGTCAGTTCTCTGGTGGATGCGGGGCGCCTTTCGTTTCGCGTGTGTGTTTTTCGTATTTGTTGTTGTGTATGAATGAGTGTGTGCCTGTGTGAATGCTTGGGAGGAATGAATGTGTTCTTTATTATCATAGTCCTGCATCGATTTCGTCCGGTTAACTGATATTTCTGCCACATTTAAAGTTTGTGGGGGGGTTTTATTACTAACACTTATTTTTGTTTGGTTTCTTGTAAATAATTTTGTCATTTTGTATATACTCATTGGGGATCTTTTTAAAAATTGTTGTTTTTATGCCCCTCCCCCCACAGACAATATTTGTACATGAGGGGAGTATTTAGGATTTGCATTGAGTCAAAGTGGTATTTTGGTGGATGTAGTAAGAAAGGTATTGATAAATGCATTGTTTTGGTGAAAGGATTCTTGTTCGGTATGACTGGGTCAGTGGTTGTTGCTAGCTAAGTTTTATATTAAGACAAGTGATGACCGTCCTTTTCCCCAATCCCCCTTTTTGGCCTTGTGCTGCATTTATTGTATATTTACAATAATAAATATTGTGCTTGGAGTGACGTTCACGGTTGGCGGCTAGAAAAGTCTGTTAGTGTGATTTCGAGACAGAACTCAAGGAACGACTTGAAGTTGGAATACCAGTTGGGAGAGCTTGAATTTACTCACTGTTTTTTTTTTTTTTTTTTTTTTTTTTTTTTTTTTATTATCCACAGTTACATCCAAAAGAATTTTGGAAATGCAGCTTTTATTAATAGCTTAAGAATTGTCCCATTTTAAAGATTTGCTTTCTTTAAATTAATTGCATTGCCAAAATGTTACTTTTTCTGTTTACAGATCTGTTTGTAGTCATCTTTTAAAGCAAAATTTTCTTTTTCAGATAAAACCAGGGGAAAGTTATTCAGAATTAAAGTAAGTCTTTTTTTTTTTTTTTTATTAAATAGATTTTTTCTTTCATCTATTTTCTCTCTCTCTGTTACTTTGCAAAATGATTAATTAAATCATTTTCATTAACATATTTTTCTGTTTTAAGTCCTTGGCTAAACAGAATTCAATAATAAATAGAAGCTTTAAACACATACTGAAGGTTCACATGTTGACTTATGATAGTAAGTCCTTAAACATCACACAACTAAAAAATACTTCATGAACTGTTTTGAGAGAGATAGAAAAAATATGTCTTAATTTGGATTCAAATGTCCTTAACTATTTTTATTTATTTATTTATTTTTTTAATGAATTTCATTTCAGGGTTTCAGTCTCACTGACTGAAATATGGTTTTAAATTGCCAGTCAGCAAAAACTTCAAATTTAAATTTGGGGGTGGGGAGAAAAAAATGCTTTTACAGATTTGATTGTGCCAACACATACTTATTAAAAATATATCCTAATGCTTATAATTTTTAAAAACTTATCAGGTAATATTTTAAAAAAAAACAAAAAAAAAACTTTAATGTGAAATCTGAAAAGCTTACTGTGTTCAGCTAAATCTCTTATGTACATAGACAAATTTGTGAAATATTGTGGCAATATTGAAACTATAAATTTGATATTTAAATTTTTTTTAAAAGTATTGATTTCTGAAGTTCCCTTTTTAAAAAGAAAAAAATATAAAGACAAATCAGCAAAAGACTAAGAAGGAAAAAAAATGGTGGGAAAATATTCAATGACATCAATTAGGCAGGCAGAACCACAGTAAATATAAAACTAATTCTCATTGGCTGAATTCCAAAATAATTAGATCTACATTGGGGAAAATTTCAAGGATTTAAGTAAAAAAGGCCAGGATGTGATTGCTTCTAGTTGGGTCATCTGAGTGGGGTGTGATTTGTAAGGGAGTGTAATCTCCACCACTTCTTGCAATGACACCAGTAATAAATATCACTGATTAACATGCCCTGTACAGAGCAAGGGTGTTTGAAATAAGTGTTAGAAATGATTAACTCTACAGAAAGATTGAAATGAATGTAATGATCTAGAAAAAAAGATCAATATTTATCATTTTGTGGGATCTCTTGAGTAATGTTACTGTTTCTTTAAATGTAGACCTGTTGCTTACCTATGCTTTTTTTTTCTTCTTGTCTCTTTTCGTTTTAGAAAATGATTATATCTCCAGGTTTTCATTATTGACCTTTTTGTGCAGTCAACCAGTAAATGTTTCTGTTTACTGAATTCATTTACAGCTCCTTGTGTTGTCGTAAATTGACATCTATGAATGATTTAAAATTCCTAACCCTGATATACATGTCTCTTTATTTTGTATGCCTCATTGTCCTGTTCATTTTATTTTTCTTCCTAGTATTCATGAAGAAAATATTTTACCAAATGGTGTTAGACTGGATCCACCAATGTTGGAATTTGGGGAACAGTATGTATATATTTTTTCTTTTTACATGTAAACAAATATGGCTTCAAGAAATGCACTACTAAAGGATGTTTCATTAAGATGGATTAAAGTCAGCAGTAAATAAATCAGTGTTATTTGTGAACATTTATTTATTACTCTATTGGATCATATTATTTAAGCCATGGCAATTATGTGTGAAAAATAATATCTCCCAAATGTCCGCCAAGGTTTCAGCAACACACCTCGATGGTCAAAATTTTTGATGACATCTCTGCATAGTTGTTCCTCGATCTCACCAATGTGTCTTATCTCCTCCTTCAACTGTTGAATTGTTGTTGGCTTGTTGGCATAGACCTTACTTTTGAAATGGACTCTATGGAAGAAATCTAAGATGTCAAGTTGCACAATCATGGTGGCCAAATGACTTTGCTGTTTTGAGAGATGTTGTGACCTGGGAACTTCATTCAATTTCTGTTTGAACATCCATTTTCCTAATAGGTTTCGATAACGTTAACATATTGTTTGATTGTTAATCTTTCCATTGACTTAAGTTGTTAAATCTGAAAGAAAAAGAAGAAAAATGATTAGACACAAACTTAATTCACATTTAAAATCAGTCCAAGTTATTGGAACACCCTTTACTTCTACTATTTATTAGATGTGAGACTTTAAAAAAAAAACAAAAAAAAAACTATATTTGGATTTTTTTTTTTTTTTTTTCTAGATTGATGCTTGATGTATATTTACTTCTTACCAATATGATGTAACGATCTCTTGAATTAGGTTATATGGTCTTGTCAATCAAAATTTACTGCTTCTGTTGGGTGAGCGATAACTGAGCAGTACTAAATAAGAACTAGATGAGATATCATTTGCATATAAGTGAATGTAACAAACTCACCTGGAATTTGAACTCTGCTCTCTGATTCCACAATTTGAGCCACTAGTCCATCATGCCTGTAATAACTTATACTAATTAATCTTGTTCATCATATCAGAAAGTTAAAATTATTTTTGTAATGTATGATAATTTCGTTATTAGTTGATATCAAAACAGCTGTCTTATTGAATTTTAATAAACATTGAAAGAATGTTAAATTTAGTTTCTGTTGTTTTAAAGAGTTTAGCGTCATTATTGAAAAAGAAATGTAACTCATTGAAATGATTAAAATTACTAAAAAAAAAAAAAAAAAAGTTAGAATTCCAAAATTTCTCTCAGCATCCGCAGCACAATATGTTGGCAGTTTGTAGGTTGTCTTGAGGTTGGCATTTCAGGTCAAACTAGAAAGCAAATTTTGTTTGTTCTGGCTGGACAAATCCAAAGAAAGTCACTCCACATATGCCAACAATATGAGAGGGTTTGTCACAGGCACTGCCCAGATTAAGTTGGCATAGAAATCAGAGTATATGATAGTAACAAGGACCTTAAGATCAATCATGATTAAGTCTGCTGGCTTGAGATTGGGGGTGTGTGGATGGGAGTTTCTCTTCCTGGGCCTTTCCTCTGGACAAACAGGCCTTGCAAGATACTCAGCGTCTGGTTTGGTCCTGACCTCAATTGGAAATGAACTTCTCGGAGATGTGAGAGAAGACTAAGGTTTTTCTGTGCTCACAGAGCAAGATTCCATAAAGGGGTGAGCAGAAGTTTATACTTCACACATTTACCTCTCCTTCTTTACCATCTCTCTGTGCTTCCACTCCCATTTATCCAACTAATTGATTTAGCTTGTCTTGTTCTTTCCCTCTTGTGGGGAGCTAAGGCTCCCCAGTATATCACCTGAAGGCAATATAAGAATGCCAAACATTGACCATTATCAACATATGCTCTGCATCAGTTTCCTAGATCAGATGAAGAGCCTTGAAGTTTTACCTAAGGGTTAAGGATGGCCTCTCCAACACCCAGCCATTGTCCCAGAATGCATTATGTCATTTGATAGACAAGATTCGTATAGTAAATTTTAAGGTTTTTTTTATTATATATATATATATATATATATATATATATATATATATATATATATTACAATTGGTGAGATACATTTTTATTTGCATTGATAAGTACAAGGAAAAAACCTACCTTCCCATGGATGAAATGATCATCTGTATTAGGTAAATTGTTTGGATCTCATGAATTGTAATTTTCACACACACACATGTATGTATGTATATAAAATATAATTCTATATGTACATTATCACATGCATATATAGTTGCTAATATCTCCTTACTTAATTTATATTCACACACACACACACACACACACACACACATATATATCTATATATATATATATATCTATATATATATATATATAATGAATGAGATGTCACAGATAAATACATGACTGGGTTAAGGGTTTGAATTACAAGTCCAGCAACTAAAATTATGGCCTCTAGAAAGGTAATAATTTTATTTGCACTCTCCGAAGGTGTTCAAATAATCATCTTATTTGAATGACTTACTGCTGCAGAAGGCCTATAATTAAGCTTAGTGTTATTTGGACATAGTTTCTTTTGATGCCAACTTGGATATATATGCTGCAATACCATTTGACTTTGCTTGATTTAATTCAATGTATAGTTTTTTTAATCGGGGATTTGTGCTTGAGGCTAAGTGATACTCCAGGCTGCTGCTGTGGGCCTGGTATGAGCTGAGTTTTACCTTGAATTAGCTGTGAAATGCGAAACAGTTTCAAAACAAGTTTAATCAAAATACCTTTTTTTTCTCCCCCTCCCCCTTTATTGGGCTGCAACTGAATGGTGTTTTATGCATTTTCTAAGAAATGTTTAAATTCAGATTTAGACTTCTTTAAATCTGTTTTTCTTTCTCTAACCACTGAACTAAAATAAAATTTCCATCCTATTTATGAAGGCAAGTAAGTAAAACATGATTTTAATCCATTATAGAACCTTCAACATTTTGGTTAAAAATCTTTGTGTGTATGCGCCAAGTGTCCCTAAAGTCTGCACACCCTAGGCAAAAATGCATATTTTCAACATTTTATTGAATTGGAATATTAACAAAAAACTTCTTCAATATGCTTTCGATTATTTGTAATGTAAAGGTTGATGAGCTTTGCAAGATTCACGTGAACTTGATGCAAGAAATACACATTGCCGTCAATTTTAACACATTCACTCTTTATGCGTTCAGTTAAGTGTGTTGCATTTCTGATTTTAATTGATTACACCTTCTCATTTTAAGTAAAAGAAGTCAGTTCTTTCAACAGAAGCATGTTTAATTTGTGGAGGTAAATAAAAATATAGTTAATGAGATTTCCTCTGTGTCCAGACTTTACGAGCACCCTGTATGTTAAGATGGTGAAAAAAAAAAAAATAGGCATACAGCAATGAAAAACAAAATGTATTGATTATACAGGCATATCAATCCATCGAATGTTCAAACTTTGTCCACACCCACAGGCATGTGCACACTTGTCATAAGTATACTTACTTTTGCACCCCCTAGTATTATATTAACCTGGAAACACTGTCTTAATAACTGTGGGGACCATAAGTGCCAGTATACAAAAAAAAATTTGTCATATTTGTACATCATGACAGAATACAATTGGCTCCAAATATTTTGGAAGCACCTTTTTTTTTCTTTTTTTTTTAATAAGAATGAGGCTACTAAAATATGTAACTTTTTAAATCATTAGTTATCTGATTTCTCATTTATTATAAGGTTGGTTCACAATCATAATTTTTTTTTTTTTTTTTTTTTTTTTTTTTTCAGCCTCATTGTCATTACTGATAGTTGGTCAATGCAAAGCCAAGATGATAGCCCTGTATAAAGTGTTACATTTATAAATGATATACTGTGTGGAAATGTACAAAATAAATGCATCAGTTTTGATAGAATTCAAAATACCAAATCAAACCAGTACAACAATTTAAATCTCAGAATTGTCTTAACAGGATGGGAAACGTGACACTGAAATCTTAGGGCGTATTGGATAGTGAAAGATGCTTCCCAAAAGTTAAGCAAAATATTAAGAAATGAAAAAAAATTGTTAGAAATAAAGAAGAGTACTTAATCTATATGAAGAGATAACAAAAAGACAAAATTGATTAAGAGCTACAAAGTCAGGAAATTGTGGAGAGCCATGATTGTTAATGTCTTGATGGACATAGCACATAGAAGATATTCTTACTCCCACTGTTTCAAATTAGGTAATTATATATACTAGGTACCTCGGGTAATTTGCTGAAAAAAAAAGTATAGCATGATGAAAAAAAAAAGGCTTAAACTTGATTTAAAAAAAAAAAAAATTTTTTTTTCATTGTCAAAATGTTTATTATTAAAAGGGATTTTTTAAATTATTTTATTAAATTTTTGAATCCTTTCTAGCACATTCGAAATTTTGGTTAAATATTCTTTTTTTTTTTTTTTTTTTTTTTTTTTTCCTCGGTAAAATTGACAGATGTCCATTTCTGTGACATTTGTAAATAAGGTAGTTCTCAGTTTTAAAAATCTTGCAAAAATACATATTTCTGAAATGTTATTTGAGGAAAATTAGCAAATGTTTAATTAAAACAAATTTTTTGCATAAAAAACGTAGTAGAAAACTAAGAAAAACATTGCTTAGCCATGGTGTTGATAAATTTATTGACAGCCTGACATTTAGAAAAGTTGATAAAATTAATTCAAAATTAACGCTTATTTTTGTTTTCCTTTTTTTTTTTCACTACACAGTAACTTTCAAAATATTTACAGCAATCTAATGTTTTATTGAATTTTAGGTACTTTAGCTTTATACCCTTATGTTTTCTGAAAAAATAATTTAAAATACTTTAAAAATTTGAAAGTTTCAAAATGACATGCAAATAAATAAAAATAAACTTCAAATGGAAATTGAATAAAAATTATAAAATAAAAAGAAATTTTTACTTTGTAAGTATTGGGCTTCATCAAGGTTTATTATTATTTATTTTTTTATTCTTAATTGAAACTTAAAAAATAAGTATGACTCACACTAAAAAAAACAATAAATACAGAAATTGAAAATATTTAGTGAAACGGGAATAAAAAAAAAAATAAAACTTACTTTAAAATTTTGAGCATGGGATTTGCAAAGACTAAGCACAACAAAACATGGAAGAGAAATGAAAGTTGTTTGCAGTCAAAAAAAAAATTTGAGACAACCCTTAAAAAGTGACTTTAATTATACTGTCATTTATGAACAGACATATTTGCAGAAATTGGCAAATTTGCACACATACAAAGAAATTCAAAATTCTTTTTAAAATATTGATGTTTGACTTGTACTAAGCTTTTCAATCTATGATTAGTAAATATAGTTTTCACTTAATGGTATCATCTAAGAGGGCCAAATTAATACAGCATTTTAAAAGATTAAAAATGTAAAACTTAGGTTTTTCTAATTAAAATATTTAAAAAAAAAAAAAAAAAAATGGAAACAAATCTTGTAAAACTTCATTATTCATTGAAAAAAAAAATTCTTTTTTTCTTAAGACAATAATAGTGTCCTTAATATTAGGTTGGTGCAAAAATAATGACGTAATAATGTCGTTTTTGACGTTAAAAAATACGTCAAAAAACGACATTATTACGTCAGTATTTTTGCACCAACCTAATATATCTTATTTATAAAAGTAATTAAAAGCTTTTCTAATTAAATAATGTCTTGGTTTTATTCTATTATTTTACAATTCAGAGCAGATTTTCAATAAATGACTTACTTTTTGGAAAAAGAAATTAAAGGAGTCCCACTTTTAACTAATATAAATATGAAGAAGGATAAAATTTAATTTATGGAAATTTCGTTTAGTGGGTGGTAACTGATGTAAAAAAAAAAATTAAAATAACTTAATTCATTTGTGAATAAGTCTTTAAAGTTTCATTAAAATTAATCTTTTTTTTTTTTTTTTTCTTTAAACTGCAAAAAAGACGCTAAAGTACCCTATACTAAGTCTTTACTATTTCCACAGACACAAGAAAAACAAGATTTTTAACCAAAATTTCAAATGTGCTAAGAAGGATTAAAAATTTAATAAAAACGATCAAAAAATACTTTGGTCTTTCCTCTAAGCAATTGCATAAACATTTTGACGATAAGTTTGTGTTTTTTTGTTTTGTTTAATCAAGTTTTGGGCTGTTTCATCATGCTATCCTCTTTTCAGCAAATTATTGGAGGTACCTAAACTCTACTTAAATAAGCGTTCAGGCTGATAGTACCACCAACCAAAATGAAAGGAACTGCAGCTATTATTGTAGCCAATTGATAGTGACTTATTTTTAAAGTTTTGTCTTCATTTGAATTTCAGCCTTTTTAATCGATATGTTGTAAATGTGGAAATCTTTCAACAAAGTGAAGTTTAAATTCATTCGTGTACTGAACGAAAAGAATGTAATAATTTTTGTTTTTAATTCCTTGTTCTTTCAGTCCAGTGGGTATGCCCTATCTACAGCAAGTGTCTGTACACAATGCTGACACAAAAACCAGTCTCCACTTATTGTCCATATCGGGCAGCACAGCACATTTTCACTGCTCATTTTTTCAAGATAAAGTAAGTGAGATTTGCTTTTAATTTTCACCCGCCATTTGTTTTTCTCTCTGAACTTTTTTTTTTTTTTTTTTTTTTTGTCCCCTTAACAATTTATTAATATATTCAGAAAAATAAACTTTTTAAACAGAATGTATTAATGACACACGTGTGTGTGTGTGTGTATATATATATATATATATATATATATTTAAAAATTTTTATTATTCTTGAAGTTGTCTTTATTTTTTTATTATTTTTTTTTCTCTAGATGGTTCCTCCTGGAGGAAACACAACATTTGATGTTGTGTTTTTGGCCCGCCAGTTGGGTCCTGTTGACAATACTTTATATATACACACAACACAAGGGTCATTTAAATACCAGGTAAGTGCTGGAGTTTATTTTATATATACCAATTTTATTCTGACCAAACCTTTTGCTTGCTCAATGTTGGTTGTTTGAAACTGTTTGGGTCATTTGACATATTTAAACCACTAAATATATAGCCTAATGTTGAAAAAAAGTAGTTTATGCAAATATTTTTAACTTTATCAATGCACTGGATCAAACATTATACTGTGAAATTTTCAGATCAAAATCGAGCAAATAACTGGCAGTCTACTGACTTGTTGATCTTTTGTATGTAATATAAGGTGGCAGTTACTGAAAAGTACTTTAAGTCAATCTATAATGTGGCATTTGGTCAAATTTCCTAGAGTAGATCAGCTTGTGAACTTTAACACAATCATAAAATTAACTTTTATTCTGATCAAAAGGAATTTGGAACTTGTGTTCAAAAAAGAAAAACAAAAAAACATTCATCTAAGTTAATCTTTGTCTCCAAAATGTTGCACATTTTTCTCTGAGAAATAGAATATTAGTATTCTATCTGAAATAGTACTAGTGTATCTGCCTGGCAGTAACGAAATAACTAAGTGTATTTAACTTATAATATGTAGGTCAATAAAACTTGTTAATAAGTTGACTATTTGGTGGTGTTGTACAATTAGCACAGGTCAGTTTTGGAACCATGGTATTGCACTCATATTTGAAAGTTTGGATTTGACATGATGAATAATGACACAAATTATTTTTTTCAAAATCATTACAGTTTTTTGAGGAAACGATTTTAAAGATTGTTTTAGTTCAAAATTGGGGATTTGGAATTTCATTCCAGTGATCAAAGAGAGCCTTAGAAAATTTATGATTGAAATATATACAGTTAGTTGGTTTGAAATTACAAAGGATAATAAATTCCATAACCAACAACTGCGTATCTTCAACATGATCCAGAGAATAAAGCAACATCTGATCGATATACAAAATGTTGCATTAAAAATTTACAGCGCAATGCTTTTACCTTGTCAAATGAATTTGAGGTGAGGGAAGAGGCTATAAAAATGTGCCCATTAGATAAGCAAACATTTATTCATACTTAATTAGTTATGTCAATTTACAAGAGTAATTTCAATGATTAGTCTTTTTTTTTTTTTTTTTTTTTTTTTTTTTTTTTTTGTAATCTTTTACAATTTTTATACAGTTTTCACTTATCGAATAAATAAAAAAAAAAAATGACATGTTTTCTTGTGGTGATTCATAATTAGAATTCTGGTTTGAATAGCTTTTCCATTAAATGTATGTAATACAAAGATATCAACTTTGTTTGGATTTATTCTTGAAATGGTAAAATTTTGAAGTCAATTTGTAAGCCAGAAAAAAAAACCCAAAAAAAACCCCTGGCAATTAGGTATTTCTGTACATTTTTCAGATGTTCGTTAAAATTATACACTCAAAAATTAGTAAAAGCTATGAATCTAATTTGTGGTGTCAGGATTTATTGCATCAAACCTCAGCTTTTGTATCGAATGCTATACTGATTTTCTTTTTTTTTTTTTTTTTTTTTTTTTATAAAAAAAACAAAACAAAAAGGTAAAAAATCAACCTCTGTCCGACTGGATGATAGGTACTGCAACCGGTAATAATTTTTTTTTTTTTTTTTTCCAATATTACTGTTGATTAATAGTGGTTTGGATTAAGGAATTGGGCAGGTTTATTATATTCACTTACATGTAAATATCCTTGGGAAAGCAATGAATCGGTCTCTTTTTACCCTCCAGCCATGGGTCACACAGCGGGGCAGGCTGGGTCCTATAGCCTTGGTTGGCAACAGGTCTAGGAGAAAGATAACTCTAAATTCAAAACCTACAACTATGGATTAAATAGCTTCATCAACACACAGTTGGCTGCCAAGTGTGGTGAGTACAGGTACAGCCCTGAAGACATGGTCAATTGGGGAAGGATTCCTACAACAGGAGTGAGAAGACCCTGGATTTGGATCTTGTTAAAATATATATCATTTGGAGAGATTTCTGTGCACCAGTTACCTGTATTCAGTTTTTTTAAAAAGTGTGGATGGGTTCTGCGTAAGTTTCTTCACTGCTATAATCAAAATCATTTGTATGGAAAGTATTGCTGTTCAGTTTTAAGAGCATAACTGCTGTCCTCATACACCAAAAAATGACAAATCTTTATATATATATATATATATATATAGCAAGGTGATAATGCTACTAAGGTGCCAGGAGTTATTGAGAGTGAATGAGAAGATTTTACAGAGTAGAGGACAATAGAAGAATGGGGGGGGGGGATTTGGGAAGACAGAAGATGTTGATTGATTTTGCATTTAAGTTTTTGAAGATTGTAGGTGACAATTTACAATAACTATTAGCTACTTATATTATCATTGTCTCCAATCCCTTACAACATTACTATCACATTACATCTACTATTATCATATAGACCCGCTATAATTATTAACATAAACTACCCTCTTGCCCAGCATATTAAATATCACCATATAAAATAACCAATAAGGATTACAAACAGAAATTTCTAACTGTTACATATACAGTCATCAAAAACAAATAACCAGCTTTAAATATAACAAATAAACCCCTTTTTTTCAAAAATTTAAAAATAAATATAAATAAAAATAATAATTTTTACCTATCATAATTTTACACAAACCCCACCACACGTATATGCATACATGCGAGGAAATATTATTCAGTGGAAAAATAGAAAAATGACATGTATACATTCACGGGAAATTTTCGCTACACTTCCAATCTTTGAATTTCAACATACAAATGCGTATGTATAGACACAACACCACCCGTATACATACATATGTCATATCCGAAACTGCCCACATATGTTTATATATGTATGAGTCCTGACGGACGACCAAGTATGTATATGTGTCTGCGTACTTCATTGGGCGTATGAACATACATCTGTGTTTGCGTTAACTCGATGACATCATGACTACGTCCCCCCCCCCCCAACTTCCATAATAACACCAATACACGCAATCTACATAAACCCAAAATTTTAAAAAATTAATCAGTTTGTCTAATGATCACAAATGCGTGAAACCCAGGGTCACAAACTCACATCAATCCAACCAAATATATATATATATATATATATATATATATATGCATGCTGTGATGGAGGTGCTTCTGGCCAACTGTGTGGGTTTCTCTGTTGAACAGTTGTCCACCAAAATCAAATTCATGTGAATGACCTTGTCAACCTCTTTGATTCACAGTCATCTCTGCCACCAGTGGGCAGAAAGGGAATAGAGAGAGAGAGGATGACTATCCTAAAATATATATATATATATATATATATATATATATATATCCCCGCTTGCCTGAGGAGACCTTGCGGTCAGAACCCAGGTTGTGAGGTGGGCTGGCATTTTAGACATTCTTATATATATATATATATATATATATATATATATATATAAGCTCTATGTATTCAACTTTGAATTTTGTTTTGGGCACTTTTTTGTTGTCTATATCTTTTAGGCATCACTGTTTTCAGCCTTTCATTTCTATTTCTTTCTATCTATCAGGTGGGAAGTAATAGGTTTTAATTTGATAGCTATTTGATTGCTACATTGAAACTGTTGAAGTCAAGTAGTCTGTTGGAAAATGGGTTGTCAAGTTGTTTATAGTTGGATTAAAGAGGACAGTTTACTGGCACTTCAGTTGACTTTGAATGATCATAAAAGTACAATGTGATGAAATTTGGTTTACTTCATCATTGTCCTCTTAGAACCATATTAATATCATTGACTTATCCTTGACCTATATGTTTTTGTTCATTTTTCTTTCAGGTATTTGGTGTTGGGATTCCAAATCCCTACAGACTTCGGCCCTATTTAGGTGCCAAAGTACCCTTGAACAGTAGTTTTTCTTCATTAATAGAAATGCACAATCCACACAGTTCCACCTTGCAAGTATGTCTTTCTTTTGACAATTATATTTTTCTTAATTCTACTACTTTTTCAATAGAAGATGAAATATAAAATGAAACCATGTTT
Source organism: Acanthosepion lycidas (assembly GCA_963932145.1). Lineage (NCBI taxonomy): Eukaryota > Metazoa > Mollusca > Cephalopoda > Sepiida > Sepiidae > Acanthosepion > Acanthosepion lycidas. The sequence goes on from OZ010603.1 coordinate 7,772,028, forward strand.
TGCTTTTAAAATTCTTTAAAAAAGAAAAGAAAAACCTTTGTACTTATCAATGTGAAAAATGGCACTTAAATAACACCTTAAGATACAAAATTGATAATTTTAGTTTGATGGTTGATAGTATAGACAGTTTTTATCAACCTTTTTAAGCTATGGCACAACTAAGAGCAAATGAAAATAGCACACTTAATAAAATTTTTAAAGGTATACATTTAAATGTCATGAAATAAAACCATAGATTTTAAAATATATATATATATACACATACACACACAAATATGAATTTTATTTCAATGTTTCTATTCAACTATTTGTTCAGCTTATTTAGTATGAAACCTGTGCCTGAGTTTTTTTTTCATGATTTCTTCAATGTTTGATTGAATGTGCAATAAGAAGACCCTCATTTCTTTTTCAGTTAAATGTAGTCTTTCTCGCTTCTTATTTTTGATGTTATTTAATCCTGAAGCCAAATTCACATAAATAAGTAGAAAATTGTAATAAAACTGATACAGCCTATTTAGCTAATTAGAAATATTCCTTTTGCATTGAAATCCAAAATGTATCAATGGGTACTGTCAAATGTTTTATTTTGAAACCTTAAAAAAATAAAAATACTCTGGAAAAAAGAAAAAGAAAAAAGAAAATGTATATATGAAACCAAAGTACAGTGTAACCCGGATATAAGAGATTTTCTCTGGTCCCGACAACTCTCTTATATCCGGGTTACACTGTATTTAAAATAACAATCAAAGAATAGTTGAAAGAATTACTTGAAAAAAAAATGTTTAATACTACCATTACTACTTCCACACATGCCTACACACACGTATGTATGCAGTGACAATATCTCGTGGGGGTGCCCTAGTTGAAAATCGCTGGTATAGACAATCAAATTACCAAGCAGAGCTTAAATTCCAACTGAAGCATTCGAGTTCATTTTACAGTAACATTGAGAAAGGTGTTAATCCATCTCTCTCTACCACCTTATCCTGTGTTTAAATAGCTGGCTAGCTTCTCTGGCCTCTGAATATAAAACTGGGGAAAAAGACAATAGGAAACCACTCCACTGTCTTCCCCCAAAACAATCATGTTGATTAAAAAATTTACAAATCTTATAACCTTTCCGAACTCCTCAGCATATTTAAGGGGGCAGGAGTAGTGTATTTTTGTAACAAAGTAGCCTCTGAGGAGAGTGAAAAAATTTAGAATTTGTATATAAATAGATGATTTGTTGTAACTGGGTATTTTGTTGATATAAATAAGTGATAATATTCAGAAATGTAAGTTGACAAGTTATCTTGTCATCATGTTAAAAATAGAATGTCTTAAGGCAAACAAGGAAACAAATGGTGAAATTTGTTTTGACAAACAGGCACACACATATATATATATATATATATTTCTGTTGTTCACTGCTACTAACAAACAAATTTTATTTCTCCTTATGATGGTCTTGCTGGCTGAAACTAGTTGAGGAATCTAATTGAAATAATAAAACAAAAAAATATTTCTATACATCCCAGTGTGTCTAAAAAAAATTTTCATTTTTTTAATTTTTCAATAGTTTTTTATTGTTCAAAACTAATATATATATATATATATATATATATATATATATATTTGAAATAATGGGTATAATAATAATAATTAATAATAATATCCCTTCCATTTCGTCTGGACAAACTATAGTGGATGATGAGCAGTAAATCAAAGTTGGAGATATATATATAAAAACAATGATATCTCATTTAAACAGATATATTTACCAAAATTACACAAAAATATCTTGAAATACTAAAGAGTAAATTTATTCAATAAAATCACCATTGGCTTCCACCATGGCCTTCAGATGACTTTGGAATTTCCTGCAACTCTTCAGGATGGTCTCCTTATTTAAGTTGGTGAATGCTGCCATAATCCTTGCCTTCAGTTCAACTTTGGTGTTACAAGGGGTTTTGTTGGTCTCTTGCTTAATTGTACTCTGCACATAATAATCAAGGGGGCTGCAGTCTGGGCAGTTAGGTGGCCAGAAATAAGGAGTGATGTGGTCACAGAAATTGTCTGACAGCCATGACTGGGTTCTCCTGCTTGTGTGGTGCAGAGTCCTGTTACCAGATATAGGGTCCTCCAGCAAGTGCCCTCTTGACTCGGGGCAGCACTAGTTACTGAAAGTACTTGATGTAGGTCTCGTGTTGAGTCTGAGGCCCTGTTGGAAGATGAATGGAGGCATATTGTCGTTATCACTAGTGATCACTCCAAACACCATGATGTTTACTGGATATTTCGTTTTCATCACTCTTGTTACATTTTTGGGGACATAACAAGCCAACGATTGTTCTGTGTGTTCACTATCTTATCCTGGCAGAAATTTTTCTCGTCTGAGAAAAATAAAAGCATGTTCGGTTGTAGGTGATGCTTGAGTTTGTTCAAAAGCTTCATAATGTAGTCTTTCCTTTTGTCTTTCATGGCTTGGGATAAAAATTGGCCCTTTCTCATTTTGTATAAGAGATACCAAATGTCTTTATGTACTACCTGTCTGATAAGAAACTCACAATCCTATGTTCCTGTCTGACTTGGAAGGATTGTTGTCAATTATGGCTTTGGATTTCACCAACAAATTCAGGAGTTCTTATCAGAACGATCAGTGAGTTTTCTGAGCTGCCATACCTTCATAATTGCCATTGGACTCGTCCAACTCTTTCTGAATCCCTCTGTACTGTCCTCAGATTGACAACCAAACACTTAGAAATGTTCATATTGCAGCTTCCGGCACGAATGCCAAGCAGTACAGCATGCCATTTCAAAATTGTGTCATGGTGCTCTTTTCCTCACAGATGATGCCCACTTGACCCTATCATACTGTGTAGTTGATGTGCATGCATGAAATTAAAAAATATAAAATGGCGACAATTTACCCATCGCACCCTGTATCTAGACTCTCTCTCACACACGCACCATCTAGTGTTATTCACAGATGACTCTAATGTTTGATAGAATGCTTATATGTCTCAAATTTACATGGGTTAAAAGTGATCTCTAAATCAGATGTCATATGTTAATGCATGAATTATACAGAGATTGACAATGATGATGTAAGTCTATGGACTTTACGTATTGGCTTTTGCTAAAATTAAAGAGCTATATTTTCACACGGGTATGCAAAGTGGCTTACAGCCATATCCTGTTGAAATACTGGTTTCTGTACGATCACCGATGTTAAGCAACGTCGAGCCTGGTCAGTTCCTAGCTGACTGCTGTAAGGTTGGATATTTGGGTGGTTGTAATGATAATGGCTCCACATTATTAATTGGAGAGCTGAGTTCCATTCCCAGTCAGGTTCGTTATATTCACTTATGTGCAGATACCATTGGGAATATTATGAATCCATCTCTTCTTGCCCCTTCTCTATAGGTTAATTAATAAAACTTGTATCATTAAATCATTATCTCCCCAGCACCCCCAAATTCTTAGAATTTAAAAAATATTTTCTGGCTTTAAATAACCTTCAAACTGTTGGTAAGCCATAGAAAATGAATTAATGAATGATGTGCAAAATCCTGGTATAGGTGAGTGATATAATATTGAAGGATTTGTCCCTCTCACCTAATGAAGTGCAGCAGCTTTGTGTGGCATTGATTCCAAAAGAGGTTGGTAGAACTCTGGAGAAATCTTGAACCATGCTGTCTCAACAGCTGTCTCTAGCTCTCTGATATTTGTAGGGGAGGGATATTGCATGTGAACCAATGTCTTCACCACATCCTGTAAATATGTTGAACAAATATAGTGGCCATGCTAAAAGTTTCACAAATGTTCCTCAGATCAGTTCTGAGAAACTTGGGCAGCTGATGACATAATGCATTATCCTGCTGAAATAGTCTGTCATTGTTAAGGAATATGTAGTAAGTGAATATATGCAAATGGTCATGAAGTGGTCAATGACAAATTTAGATAGATCTGTGGATCCAATCCATGCCACATGAACATCACCCCCCCTCTCCTAAAAAAAAAAAAAAAAAAAAAAAACAACACTATTATGCAGACACCTGTACAGCACTTTTATGGCAACTGGTGTTCATTGCCTCATAGGATTTGCTTCACAATCAAACCGTACTGTCAGTCTGAAATAACTGGATCTATAATTCATTGGATCATGCAGTATGTTCCCAATGGTCTAATTAGTGATATCATCAGCCCAGGTACAGAGGTGCTGTCATGTTATTCTTGTATCCAAGCTAGAGAATGCCAAACTTACCTGCTGTATATGTGTCTGGTACCTCATGCATTGAATGTGCGTATAATTTGAGCCAATGTCACTTGTCTGTTACCACAGACATTTCTAGCCACACACCTCCTGGTTCTGACCTGTGGTCAACCACTGAACTGTCCATAGTAGGCAGTAATGCCTTTCATCAGGTATTCCTGGTACACATGACACTGTAGATCAAAGTATGTTGAATGTCACTACAATTTCAGAAATGGAATGTACTGACTGGCACCCTCTATAATACTCTGTTTATACTTTGATAATCCAGGTTGCCTTGCCATGAGTAAACTTGTTGTTCACACTGGCTCATCAAATATCAGAGCCCACTGATATAGATCTAGACTAGTATTTCTCAATCAGTGAGTCTGGGTGCACTAATGTGCCCTGAAAAGTAGCCAGGTGTGCTATAAGTTAACCAAATAGCAATTTATTAATTATTTTTATATTTTAAAAAATCTATATTTTTAAAAAGCTTGAAATACCAAATCCATGTAAATGATTTACTCCCTGCAAAAGTGGATTATTTAACAACTCTGGAAAGATAATCCGTGTTACTTTCCATCTATAAACGTTGAACAATATGATTGGATTTGCAAGCCCTTTCATTAGTGTTTCAACTGATGACATTGGCTTATCATTAACTGAACAGTAGGTGGCATAAGTCAGTAACTATTGATCAATTTTGGACTTCCATTCACGAAGAATATCCTTCAAGAGGTATTAAACATTGAATATTTTATTGCAATTCCTCTGTGAATTACGGTTCTCTCCACTTAACAACATCAAATGCAAAAAAATATATTTAATATTAAATGCATTGATGAAAAATGACAATATATTTCTAACAATTAAAACCTCATATTCAAAAAATTGTGGCAGCACATTGAACACAGGTTTCACACAAACAGACTTAAATATACAATTTAATGTCTTAAAAAATAAATGCTTATTTCAGGAGACTTTTCTATTATTTTCCTATTTCATGACTAATTTTGTCTTATTAAAATTTTAAGTGCACCCCAGAGTTTAGTTTTTTCTACAAATGTGACTTGAAATAAAAAAAAAAAAAAAAAAAAAGTTGAAAATGCTGGTCAAGCCTTTTCAAAAACTGCAAGGTACAGTGTTAACACCTGCCATTACTATTTGATGGCTTTTGGCACCTAGGTGTACAATATTCGGTATATGTAAATGTATTTATTTTGAGACAAAACTATTTTTAATCACTTAATATTGTTTTTGTTTTTTCATACACAGTCTTAAGAATCTCCTTTCAAATCGTCAAAAAACACATATTTGTTCTGTTTATTTCAGGTGGTTGGAATGTTTTCCAGTGCTGGAGATTTACATTTAGAACTCCCAACTGGAGATCGAGAAGCAACTACAACTTTATGGGTAAGAAGTTTTCAGGCTTTTCCTAAAGTACTTTTTTTTTTTTTTTTTTTTTTTTTTTTCTTTCCTCTCTCATTTTTACTATTATTTGAAATTAAATGTTCAAGATGCTAATGAACTATTCATTTGGATGTTGTTTATTTCAAGTATTTCTTGAATATTCTTAGAATATTGTTAGCAAGTCTATCATAGAGAATTTTGAAGGGAAAATGTTTACATTCCTTGCAAAGAATTGCTTGATAAAAACATTCACAACAATGTCTCTTTTTTTAAATGCAAGTAACCTATCCATGTCATAATTTTCTCTCATGCTGTGTTCAGCTTCCACAAAATTCCTGATTTTCATTTAGGGCAGCTACTTGGTTTTTAAAGCATAACCAAAATCATTATCAATTCATGAGCAACTCTGTTTTTAAGAGTTTGCATTGATGAAACTACCCGCTGCCATTTTTATTTTGACACCATAATCCTTAGTACCTTAGTCTGAATAATTGATAAAATAAGTTTTAAGTGTGTCATCTAGTCAACCAAAGGCTAATGTGTTTTTTTTTATTCTTCATTTTGATGATAATCTACATACTTTTTCTATTTACTTTGTTTTTTATCCTACATATGAAGATATATCAAAGCGAATCTGAAGCCAGTTGACCATTACAGTTTTATTCATCTCCACAGTATATCTATCTATATTTCTGAGATGAGGTATATTATGTGCACTATTTACATTATTCAAACTATTGTCCTCATCTTTGTTGCCATATTTATTACAACGTTTTTGCCGTTGTACATTCCGCCCTTCTTCAGGGGAGAAAAAAAAAATTGCAATATGAGCTCTGGTAAAAAAAAATGTTTGCTGAAGACATTAGGTCTATAATACCCAGAAATTCATACTCAGATGTCCTCAAGGACACATGGCACAGTGGATAAAGGTGTTAGATACAGTGACAAGACCCAAAGAGTTCAATACCCAGTTAAGGCAGAAGATAACTGATAACTGACATCCATATATATATATATACACACACATATTTTAAATTCCATGCCAGCTATTCTATTTCTTGATCTTTATTTCTTTTTCCCTCCAGGAAATCCCTCCATATGAAACAAAACCTGTAATGCGGGCAAACTTTATAGGAAGGGTGGAAACCAATCACACAGCATTTATAAGAATAAAAACCAACCATGAACAAGCACAGGGAGTCTTAATACTTCCTGTAGAAGTGGAGGTTACTTCAGGTAAATGTTTTTACATTTGCTTACTATCAAACTATCCTATTCCCTGTTTTTATATATATATATATATATATATATATATATATATATATATAATATTTATTTATCAAATGCTAGTTGTCTATCAAGCTAGTCGATCAAGATTAATGCTTTCCATGATTCCATTTACTCTTCATGCCTACAGCATCTTTTATATATATATATATATATATATATATATATGGTGCAATGGGTAAATTATCACCATTTTATGTTCTTAATTTTGCACATGGATTGTTTTTTTATTTTGTCGACTGCACAGCATAGTAGGGTCATTTGAAAAAGACCACTATGATGCAATCCCTCTGCCAGAAATTTGGAAACAGCATGCTGAACTGCTTGGCATTCATGCCAGAAGTTCCACTATGAACATTTCAAAGTGTTTCAGTGTTAATCTGAGGACATTGCGGAGGATTCGGAAAGTGTTGGATGATTTATCCAATCAACATCATGGTGTTTGGAGTGATCACTAGTGATGGTGATGTTATACCTCCATTGATCTTCCCACAGGGCCTCAGACACAACACTGAGACGGCCTATACCAAATGCCTTGAGGAGGTAGTGCTGCCTTGGGTCAGGAGGGTGGCTGCTGGAAGACTCCATGTCTGGCAACAGGACTCTACACTATGCCATACAAAAAGGAGAACCCAGTCATGGTTGTCAGACAATTTCTGCGACCACATCATCCCTTACATCCGGCCACCTAACTCCCAGACTGCAACCCCTTGATTATTATGTGTGGGGCACAGTTGAGCAAAATACCAACAAAACTCCCTGTAACGCCAAAGATGAACTGAAGGCAAGGATTATGGCAGCATTCACCAACTTAAACAAGGAGACTGTCTAGAAGAGTTGCAGGAGATTTTCGAAGTCATCTGAAGACTGGTTGAAGCTCATGGCAATTTTGTTGAATAAATTTACTCTTTAGTATTTAAAGACAATTTTGGTAAATATATCTGTTAAAATGAGATGTCGGTGTTGTTTTCTTTTTTTCTTTTTTTGTGCGTAATTTAAACAATTTATCCATCGCACTAATATATATATATATATATATATATATATCTTTGTTTTATGATCTAAGATTTTTAGGTAACAGCTGTAATTTTCTTTTTTTTTACTTACAATTAAAAATTACTACTTACTGTGTGTGTGCATTTGGCTGCAGTCCCTATTTTATACATTTATTTTATAAACAAGAAAAACAAACAAAGAAACAGTCTGGTTCAAATATCTCCTACTAGAAACTCACACACACAATTATGAATACACAGAATTTTTTTTTACAAACTTATATAGAATTATCTACAGAAGATCAGCAACCTTTTTGCTAACTATGGGCGAACTTAGGGCTTTTAAAATCATGCATTGTGCCAACAGCATACATATTTTTATACAAGTCAAGGTCAATATACTTGTTCTACATGTTATATAGCAATATATATTATATATATATACTTTAGTATATATTAAAATGGCTAAATATCTTCTTTGCTTTGTAGTATTAGTTCGGACTTTGTGATGTCATTTGCGGCTATGTGTCATTGGAAATTGCTTGGCATGCCACATGTGGCTGACCCTTGCTCTACAGTTTTAATTCACCTGATACATGACTGACCAATCAGAATTGACTCGAACAAAATTAAAGATACCAAAGTTCCGTCTGTTTTCTCAATCTCTAACAAACCTTTAAGTGAAACGTATTGGATTGATAAACATTTCCTATTTGTTCTTTTATCTTATATATATATATATATATATATATATTAGTGGAATAATAAATAACATCTCGGATTGACTAATCAGAATGTCTTTGTTGTATTCACTTACATGCAAATACCCTTGGGAAAGATGAATCCATCTCTTCTTCCCCCAGCTATGGGTAAATAGTAAATAGCAGGACAGGTTGGGTCTTATAGCCTTGGCAACCAGTCTAGGAGATGGACAACTCTGAATTCAAAACCTCCAACTATATGTTAAATAGCTTCACCAACTCGTGATTGGCCAAGTGTGTTGAGTATGGCTACACCACTGAAGACCTGCTCACTCAGGGAGGGGTACCTCCAATAGATGTGAGATGCCATGGATTTGGTTAAAATAAATGTCTGCAACATGTAAAGTATTCCTCAAATAAATGCTTATGAATTAACCACAGCAATTTGAAGTTTGGCATGTATTAAGGTTTAAATACTAGGAATTAGAAAATTATCACAAAACTATATTATTGAATTTTCAAGTAATTTTTTTTTTTTTTTTTTTTACCCATTCATTTGAGTCAACGTCATAATAGTGAATTCTTCTGCTCTTTCCATAAAGTTATCAATTTCAGATAATGGTGATTGCCTAGGCCAACTCAAAAAACATTAAATATGCTTCTTTGTCATTTAAGCCTTCCTGTGATATGTGTTTGGGATTGTTGTACTGTTGAAACGCCCAGCCTCGTCTCATATTGAATTTTCTGACAGAAGATGGCCTGTTCTTCCAGAATTGCTTGATAGTTGACCTAGTTCTTAGTTCTTTTAGTGATGTGAACATCTGTACCCATAGACAAAAAAAAAAAGTGTCCACATCCATGGCATGATACTAGTACATCTAAACTGTTCTCTTTTGTCTTAGAGAACCTTTTTTTTTTTTTTTTTGCTTTCTGTTAGCATGGCTGATGCTAACCTCTAGAAGAGTGACTCATTGTATCTCAGGCTAACATTTTCCACTGGCATGTAGAAAGATTATATTGAATCATTTGCTAGGTCTACTACTAAGAAGATCAGTTCACTGTGTCCTGTTAGACATTTTTTTTTCTTGCCAGAATTTATCTATCTTAAACATTTAAAAGTCAACCATCGTCCGTGTATTGAATATTACTGCCACATCTGGTCTGGTGCTTCTGCTACGTATTTAGAGATTCTTGATAAAGTTCAGTTATTGGTTCTGACATCTCAGCTTCAGTCACTTTTCCGCTACCACTTCCCTGTGTCTTTTCTATAAATATTTTCACAGTAATTGTTCTGATGAGCTTTCCTCTTTTGTACCTTGATTTTAACAAATTTAAGTGCAGGACTAGATTGGCAGCTAGGTCTCATCATTTTACAGCTGAAATGGTTAAATGTAACTAAGTTTTTTTTTGTTTTTTTTTTTTTTTGTTTTTTTTCTCACATCTCTTCTGGTTTCTTGCTTTCCAGTCAAATATGATCTTCAAAAATTTAAATTCAGTTGTTCTGTTTTCTTAACTCCTGTTCATTTTTTTTTTTTTTTTTTGTTCTTAATAATATTTTTCTTTTTCTCATATTCTTTCACACTCAGTAACCTCTTGTCACTTAGTGACTTTCTTGCCTTCCTTGAGGTGAAATGATTTAAAAAAAAAAAAAAAAAGGAAAATTCATGCTTCAGTGGCTATAGTATTCCTTAAGATCATAAACTTTGTTCAGTCCCCCGCCATCAGACACACACACACACACACACACACACACACAGTACTAGTTTAGTTATTGTCAACTTTGGTCTCATCTGAAGAGGAAATAGTGTTGAAATAGGTATAATCTTTTTTGGTATGCTTGTTGACAAAGTTAATGTGTACTGATTCTTTATTAATAGTACTGGATGAGAATGGTATATTTTATGTATCCTCCTGCTGCAGCATGTTAAATATCTTCTGGTATGTTTCAACTGCGATGGTTATGGTCACATTATCAACCGACACTTCCTGTAGCCTTTTCCTTTATGTTCTTTCATAATACTATTCCTAACTTCCTAACAGAATGTGTCTTTGGAATGGTAGAGATACTGTCTTTGCAATACTTAATATAATTTACACATGGATTATTGTTTTCATTTTTGTTACCACAACGTTTCAGCCCATGTGCATTCCAGCCTTCATCAAATTTATGTCAATACACATAATCTTCAGGGAATTTGAAACTGAATCCTTTATTTAATCTGGAGGTGGAGGTTGGTAAATTGTTCTCTTTTTGGCTGGCCATGTCTAGGAATATCTAGTCTTGTTCCTATTTTGGCTCTGCAGTGTTCAGGCATAGAATGAGGAATTATAAAAAAGAATCACCTTTTATGAAGTTGAAGAACAATCGAGAAACATAATCAATAATTATTATAATTACTAAAATATTGTTACTTAGATACACCTTACCTGTCATTATTTATCAAATCTTTGTATAATTTGATGTCTGCAGATAATTTTCTCCTTCTTAGCATTTGAAACTTGGTTATGTCAAATTTTGCACTACTATAAATTTACATTCATCTATTTGGGGAAATAATGTTTGAGATCATATATATATATATATATATATATATATATATAAAATACAAATAAAAGGTTTCTTACTTAGCTGATTGATGTTACCGTCAACATCCCGCATTGAGTTTTGTAAACAGATCCTCTGGGATTCACTATGTTCACTTGTTGGTGTATCAGCAATTGACTAATCTTGATTTTTCTTTTTTATATGCACTTTTAATTGGTGTAAGTTATTTTTATTTTTTTTTATTTTTCTTCATAGTGTATATGTGCATGAGTTTTATGGTATGGTTATTTTATGGGCTGATGTGATAGAGCATAAATGTGGTCATTGAGGTCAACACAGTGGCAACAGTCTGTTTTGTGCTAAAGTGCAATCTTCAGGCTAGATTCTTTGTACATGAAAATATATATATATATATAATTGTGTGTGTGTGTGTGACAAACTGGAAACCTTCTTTTGATGCATTTCCTCCATTAGGGTTTTATCAGACTTGGCTTTGTTGTTGTTGCCATGTCCAATGAAATCCTAATGGATGAAATGCAGCATGAAAAATTTTTCGAGTTTGTCATATATAATCCCAATGACAAAGCACTTTTCGCATCCACAACCAGCTTCCCAAAACCTGTAAGTTATCTGGCAATTCTTCTAATGAAACAATCTTCAGAAAACTCAAAAGATTATGAAACAGCTCTATAAGATGGTGGCTTTTCAGAAACACTCACAAAGACACCACACAGTACAAAAAGTGTCAACAAAAAAGAAATGAATCGTGGTTTAACCCACCTTACTACAAAATCGTAGAAACAAACATAGGAAAAATATTTAATTAACTCCTCCACTAACACTTCCTCCTCCATCAAGCACTGACCATGAGATATTCACAGAAATACATTAACAATTAGCTATAATTGCACTGAGAACATTATACAAATAATAAAACAGCATAACAAAACTAATCACCTGCACCAAACAAAACCTGCCTGTAATTGCAGAGCATGGCATGACTGTCCCTTAAACAGCAATTGCCTGCAAAGCAATATAATATACCAAGACACTGTAAAAACAGCAGAAAAATATACATAGGAGTAACTGAAAAATCCCAGAAACCATGCACGCAAAACATCTTTTAACAACAGTAAAGCCAAGAACAGCACCAAAAAAAACTCTCTAAACATATTAATGGGGACCTAAAAACCAAAACCCTACTGAAAATGGGGGCAAACAACATCAACCTATAACAATAACTGCCTGGAGTAGAAAATAGCTATAACCACCTTTTCAGGCCAATACAGATTATTAAATAAAAGATTAGAACTTCTCAAAATGTAGACATGAAAACAAATTTTTACTGCATGACTTAAAAATCAAAAACTAATATCTTGTAAAACATGACTTGTGAAAAATGCAAATCTATATATTATATACAACACAGATAACATGATACTTAAAGAACAAAATGAATAAGATAACCCCTGCCAGAAAATAAATAAAACTAAATTAAAATAATAAACAAAATTAATAAGTAAATAAAGTAAAATGAATAATTAAAGAAATAAACAAATGAATAAACCATCTGAATGCTCATATTACCACAACAAAGTAAATTTAATAATCAGTAACAAATAATAAATACAAAATGCACTAAAGTAATTGGTGATTTGAAAGTTAACAACCCTATACAATAACATTAAAATAATTGCTTTCTCGCCCGTCTTCAGTTCTATTCAATAGCCACCAGAATAACTTAAAATAACTGGATCTGTCTATTCAAAAATAGATGTTAAAATGACACAATAAATTGGAAATAACTGATCTTGCTTTCCATAATACTCCAATTACTACATATATAGTCAAGCTATAATCCAAACTACATGGCCTGAAGATTGTTCAAGCCTGAAACACTGTCGTCACTCAGTGTTCACACTTACACACTCTGTCCGAGATATTGAGGAATTTTACCATATAAATATCAGATACAGTAAAACTATATTTTATCATAGTACTTATAAAAATAGTACATCTTTCTAAATATTATTTTTGAATTTAAAAAAATTTAATAAAACTCTTAAAGTAAAAAGGAAAATTAAAAAAAAACAATGCTAGAACATGTACATCTTTAAATGAACCCTGTTTTCTTTGCTTACATGAAAAATTAGAAATTATCAGATTTTCTGATAAAAATTCTTTATTAGACCAAAGAAGTGAATTAACTGTAAATTATAGGCATAACCTACCTTTATCTTACAATGTTTAAACTTTGAATTTGATAATTTTTCTTATAGTAATAATCAGTAGATCTGTTGTGCACTTTATATAGCTTACTATTCTATTTGTATGATTTATTTTGATTTAATATTGCTTTGTATTGATGTTTGGTTAGTATTATTAACACCTTATGTGAATGTACAGGTGTTTGGTTAGTATTATTAACATCTTGTATGAATGCTCTTTATTGCATATTCATTTGCCATAGTAATTCTATATTTTTGAGCTGGGTTTCTTATCAACTACAAAATTTTATGTAAGAAGCTGATTGAGCATATAACTGGCTAGCATTGTATTAAATTACCTCCCTACAACTTTAGCATTCAGTTATTAGGAAAGTTGAATGCTAGACTTCTATACATCTTACGAAATAATGTAGCCACGTGTATCTGTCTATAAGGAAATTGTCTAGGATTTATATGCAGACAACTTTGTGTCATGACCTATATTAAAAAATTTTTGAACTTAGTGTAGGTCACATCCAATTGATTAATCACAGCAAAGAGCATAATCCTATTTTTCTGTCTTTTATTTTTTCTTTTTTCTTTTTCTCAAAAAAAGAGGAAGCATTATGCTTTTGAAATTAATAGTTCACTTGCCAGTAGTTTAACATTTAACAAGACACATTTGTAGTGTTGAAACATGGTTGTAATTATGTAGTAATTTTTAAAGTTTGTGTTTTAATATCCTAAAATAAATATTTAGCCCTACTCTGTAATTAGTCCTCTTTTTAAATTAAATGCTATGTACACTGGAATTATTCTCCATTTGTTCTGATTTTAATTGTGTGTGTGTGTGTAAAAAATATATATATATATATATATATATATGCATGGTAAATGCAATCATCAGGCCACATGCTTTTCTTGCCCATTTATTTATATATATATATATATATATATATATATATATGGGTTAATGGTGCATAGTGGGTAGTCTATTATAACTGTTATTTTGGCAGGAGTGGTTTGTTAATTTGTTTATTTACTTTATTTGGATTAATTTATTTTACTTGTTTTCACTTATTTTTAAGTAACATTGTAAAAACTTGGTTTGTGTCTGCATTTTGAGGAGTTCTGATTGTTTTTGTAGTTTGTTTTGGCCTGGGGAGCTAATTATCATTATTTTTTCCTCCAAGCTGAGTTTACACACACACACACACACACACACACCTATATATATATATAAAGTTAATAGTTGAATTAGACCAGGAAACAGTAGTATCAAAAAGTGCTCAGTACATGTATTAAAAAATAAATAAAAATTTGACATGTAGATCTTTTATGTATCTAAAAAAAATTAGATCAGCTGATTCTGCTACCCTTGGTTTCAATCTTTCTGTATCTTCAGGCAATTTCGGTCAATTGATTTAATAATGCTAAAAATATTTAATGAATGCTATATTATTTAAAAATAAATAAACAAGCTCACAAGATGAGGTGTATTAGAAGTGGAGCAGGAGAAAAGTAAGGGTACTGAAAATATATATATATATATATATATATATATATATATATATATATATATATATTTTTTTTTTTTTTTTTTTTTTTTTTTTTTTTTTTAACGAAATTTATATACTTTCTTTTCATCCCAGTCTATAGAGTTGGGATCAAATACAGTTTCACTTTCATTAAAGCTTTATCAGAGACTGAAATATGGAGGAAAAGAAGAAATAAATTCTGGTATTTTTAATTTTGTGTTGTTTGATTCTCATTGGTCAATCATGTACATTCAACTTAAATACATGTTAGTATAGTTTATAGCATTCTGAATTGAATGGAGCCTGCTTTTATATTTTCAGTTTGACTTAAAATGGTATATTGATTGACTACAAGGGGCAACAACATCATGAGGACTAAGACATTTTAATTTTATCCCCTTTTCCTCACAGGGTGGTAGCACCTGTTAGGGCCCCAGCTATAGGCAAATCATGAACCCCCAAGCACTATGAAAATAGAAAAATACATTTTTATAGTAAAAATCCCAGCAATACATTTTTATATAAAAAAAAAAATCGACCAACAGTACATTTTATCTGTAATTGAAGTAATAAAATTGTGTTCAAAATATTTAGATTTCGGCATTAAATAACCCATAGAGGTGTTGATATGCCACTAAACAAAATCAACCAACCAACAATACATTTTATCTGTAGTTGAAGGCATACAATTGCATTCAAAATATATTTAGTTGAATCCATAAAATTGTGTTCAAAATATTTAGATTTCAGTATTAAAAAAAAAAAAAAAGTAACTAGTTAGCAGAACAAATAATCTTGCTTTGAAGGTGGTGTAGTGTTTTTTTTTTTCTTTTTTTTTTTTTTTTTTTTTTTTGTGTGTGTGTGTGTGTTATTGGATTCAAATGGGAATATATAGTTCCATCCTTAAAGAATCTTTTTATACCATCATTCAAACAGGATTTTTTTTTTGTTTGTTAAACTTGCACAGAAAATTACAAACTTGATGTATCTCCTGATAGTACAACATTTTTATATTAAAAGAAAGGGGCATTTTCAAATAGTGTAATATTATTTGAAATCTATATCAGACAAATTTAAGAATGTCCATAAATGACATAGAAACAGGGCGGAATTTCTACTGAAGGCTGGGAGGTAATTAGTGGAATAGAAAATCTAGATAAATGTGCAAGTGTAATTTTGGAATTGGTGCATTGTGTGTGATTTAGTGAGTCCTTTGGGTTCTATTGCTAAAGATATTTCCAGATATCTTTGGGGACAATTATTTACACTGAACATGATCTAACAGACTGCTGAAAATACTATGCAATGGTAGTGAATGCTGGACAATTTCCTCACAGATAAAGAGGAGACTTGAGATAACCGATATTTGGTGCTACAGAAGGATGCTGAGAATGCCATGAAGAAAACCTGTGAGCAACATGGAAGCTTTAAGGAAAATGAAAACAAAAGTGCATAGGATGAAAAAGACAGTTGAAATTCTTTGCAGATATAATGAGGGAAAAAGGGTTTGGAGCATACTCTGAAGGTAAGAGAGATGAAATTGGCAAACAATCTAGTTAATGTGCTTATGTAAATGGTTAGAAGAATAGTTTAGGAGAGATCAAAAAGAGAAACCTTACTAAAGATAGGAAGTTGTGGAGAGCCATGATCTCCCAAGGAATATTGATATGAAATTTCACTATGTGGATTAGTGAAACGTCTTGGAAATGACATGTAAAGAATCATGAAAAATCTGCTCCCTATTTGACACACAAAACTGGCACTCTGAGAAAACATGAGGATATATTTTTTTTTTTTTTTTTTTTTCACAATGGCAGAATGTTTTCCCACTAAAAATAAATAACTTAAAACTGGATGTTTACAATCATAGAAATGTCAATAATGGATTTATAGTATAGATTCAATATTTTTAAACAGAGATGGTAATTCCTGATTTCTTAATACATTAATCTCTTAAAGATTTCTTGAATAATGTTTGAGTAAGCTAAAATAAAATTGAAACATGTTAAATTCATAGACGTTTTCCTATTTGTTCCTTAACCGGGGAAACATTGTGGTCATGGAATTTTGCAAAATTATCCGGTGATCAAAAGTTTGATTAAATCTAAAATTTCCACGATTTGGGTTCTTTGTTTAGTTGGAAAATTTCCCACAAGGAATTTTCCTAAGTTAATCCAAATTCTGAAAAGTAAATAAAAATAAAGCATTAAAAAAAAAAAAAAAAAATAATTGATATGTTAGAACATTTTTAAATACCTAGGTGACTTTTGGGACACCCTGTACATGAGCACTCATACTAAAATAAAATAAGCAATTCTGTTTTCTGCTTCTTTTTTTTTTTTTTATATATATGTTCAAAATTATAACATGATGCATATGTTATATGTTATAACATCACTACTCTCACTTGATAAGACACCAGAAGTGTTGAAACAAAATGGCTATTTTTGTAGTGATGTTATAACATGCATATGTTATAATTTTGAATAAATATTATTTGCTCAACTCTGTATTGAACACTCTTTTAAAAATAGTGTTTTTGGTTATCGGAATTTTAATCCATCTTTACCAACCTTTTACTTGTGTGTAGAGCACAATATATTTATGTATTGTTTTGTAACTATAGTCATTTGACTTCAAACATTTAAATAAAACACTTGACCTAAATTTTAAAATTTAGGTTAGATTATAGCATTTTCCCACCTGTTCATTGGTAATATTATTTATCCTTCAATGTTTTCTGAAACCTTCTTTGTAATTTGTATCTTTTGGTCAGAACTATATCTGATGTTCTTCTTGCAGCTCCTGGTATATATTCTCCAGTAGAGATGATAGATTTTGGCATCTTGCGAACGCTTGATGAACCCCAAACAGTGCAACTAAATCTGCTCAACACAGGTTCCCGGCCAGTTCATATCACAGTAAGCCATTATCTATATGTTTATATCTGCTCTCTCTCTCGTACCGATGTGCAGTAGCTATGTTGAGCTGTCAGTCATGCAAGGACTGTTTCTATTATGATGTTTCTGTTTTTCAGGGAGTGTCACTGTCACCAAACAATGATGCTGTATCTGTGGAATTCCGACCAATAAAATTACAGCCTGACATATTACGGCCAGTCACGGTGGCACACATTACATTCAGAGGTGTGTGGATTTTTTTTTTTTTTTTTTTTTTTCTACCAACCCCCGTCACCTCACCCTCACTTTTAATAACCCTCCCTGTTTATTCAGTTGAAAGCAAATGAAGCTGATAATACATATTCTACTTAAACCATATTATACATTGTTTTTATTTCACGTCCAGTCAGGCTTAGAACTGCTACTGGTAACCTGTAACCCAGTGCAAGCTGCCACATGAAAGGGTGGTTGCTGTCTAAACCAGTTTGCTGGTGAGGTAGGCTTAGGGTTATATCATGTTGAAACAACAGTTCTCATACAACTACCAAAGTTAAGCAACATTGAGCCTGGTCAGTACCTTGATAGGTAACCACTTGGGAATACCAGGTGGTGTAATGGATAATGGTTCAGAATTGGTAATCGGAAAGCTGAGTTCCAATTCAATTGGGTTTGTTATATTTATTTATGTGCAAATGCCTTTGAGAAAGGTACAAATACCCCCTCTTCTCCTCCACTTATCAGTTAATTAGTAGGACTTGTTTTGGAAATGATTTACTAATACATTCTTATAATATAAAAGTATTTCCTGGCTTTAAATAGCCTTTAAATAATCAATCAACCTAAAGGATGAAAAACAAGACCTCTAAGAATTGATGAGCTTCTTATAGGTGCACATATACATAATATAAATAAAAGAAAAACAAAAATCATTGATGTAACCAACAACTTAACTAAACAGAAACAACAATACTGAATAAAGACTTATATATAAAAGTCCTTATTTTCATATATATATATAACACACAGAGAAAGAACAAATAGATTTAGAATCCACAGTTCTCTGGCATTTACTTTTTTAAAATAGTGGTCAATACAATGTATAGCATAATATTTTTAATGATGTTTTTATTAAAAATATTTTACATTGCGACATGGAAATTTCTGTTTTAAAACTTAGTTTTTATCTCATCCTCAGGGAATGTTCGATAATTTTGGCAAAACTGGTTTACATTTGAAAATAGAAAACAATTCAAATGTAAATCATTTTCACCAAAATTACCAAACATTGCCTGATGACAATATAAAAACTTTGTCTCAAAACAAATTTCCATGTCACAATGTAAAATATTTTTAATAAACATATCATTAAAGATATATATATATATATACACACACACACACACACACACACACACACATAAGGCCAGCTTGAATGTATCTCGATAAAAACACTGTACTTAGACTACTGTGAGTGCCTGAGTTTAGCATCAGGAAGAGCATCTGGCCGCCTTGTGAAACCTTGCCCCTTCAAATCATTACGACAGAGATCCTCTGTTAGGCAGGACTCACTTTGTGCGAGATTAATCTCAGTCCTGCTTCGACATAAAAAAAAAAAAAAAAAAAATTATGTATGTGTATATATGTATGGAGAAAATAAATGTATTAAATCACATAAATTGGTATTGGTAACTTGAAAATTATATTGCCTTTTCACACTCCCTCTCAAACCTTTTTTTTTTTTTTTTTTTTTTTTTTATTATGTAATGTGATAATATACACACTTAAGTTATGATTTATTTTTAAATAATTCATTTAATTTTAAATTTCAACTCAAAAAAGTTTTTATAATTTCACTGAATGGAATCCAGTTTTCTCACATTAAAAATCAAATAACTATACGTTTTGTATTTTTTAATTTTTTTTAGACACCTGAAGATCTTTGTTCTTTCCTATTTAATTCACAATATGACTTCTCAATTTAAATTAACATGGACAAAGGCCTACTAACAAAATTGTATCCTTTTGGTCACGTCTAAAACAAACGATGATTAACATGATCTATGAACACATTTGAAAATTTTAAATGTTAGTTGATAATTACATGATTATAAAAAATTTAATGAAATTAACTTATGGGACACTTATTGATGTTCATACACAAATTTTCATTTTTTTTATTTATTTTTTTTTTTCTAAACAGCCACAAAAGCCTTAAATCCCCGGCAGTGGTCAGGAAGAATTGTGGTCAAATATAAACACAGTCAGAACAAACTGACCATTCCTTATCAAGTAAATGTGCTTCATGGGTAAGTGTTCCATTTTGCATATATTTATTTTTACAAATCAAATGACAGGTTTTGGTTGTCAGAGACAAGTTGGTAATAAGCAGATTGAGAAATTTCTAAATGTGGAAGACAAAAGCTAATGCAAAAACAATGAGATGGTCTGTCGGAAGATTCAAAACCTCCTCTATGAAATGTAGATAAGAATAAAGTTAGAAAAAGGATGCCATAGTTTTTTCTCTTTAATGTAGAATTAACTCCTCTTAAAATCATGCTTAGGCCTACTACTGATAACATGTAACACTGTACAACCTGAAGCATGGTTGGGCTCCCCCACTAGCTTTTCTACTAGTAAGAAAAGTGGTATGTCATCCCATAGGACAAAAAAAAAAAAAAAATGTATCAAAGAGTGGATGAGGTTATTATAAGAGTCAGTGGCTCACACACACACACACATATATATATATATATATATATATATATATATATATATATATATATATATATATATATATATATGGCTAGGCTAGGGTTTCAATCCTTGAATAGCAAATTTCTTCAAGATTGTGGGTAAAAAAAAAAAAGAAAAAAACCTCTGTGTACCTTGAGTGTCTGAGCTGGGCATCGGGAAGCGCATCCTGATTTGGAAAAAAAACCTTACCTCAAATCATTTTGACAAGAGATCCCCTTTTAGGCAGGACCCACCTTGCTTTGTGTGAGATTAATCCCACTTCTGAGAGTTTCTTATTGTGGGGGTCAACACACACACACACACACACACACATGTTGGAATCATATTTTTAAATAAATAATTATATATATATATATATATATATATATATATATAGGATGGGGTCTTGAGCCTTGAATGGCAGCCTTCCTTGAGATGGTGTCTCAATAAAAACACTTAGTGAACTTGGACTACCACAAGATGAATATCTGTCCTGTCTCAACAAAAAAACACAGATAAAATGTATTTGTTCTGAAATTTTGGTTACAAGCTTTCTAATAAGTGAATATTTGTTAATGCACCTGATAGCAATGTTTCATTTCAATACATTGAACTGTAAAGTTAAAATTTGATTGCGCTGATTTATTTTATTTTATTTATTTATTTTTTTTTTTTTAACTTTTTGCACTCAGATGTACAAGGCCCAAGAGCCACTCGAGGTAGAGGGTTACAGAGTAAGAGGTGCAGTTTATGGGGATATGTGTGAAAGATAAGTTAACCCTAGACTTTGAACATGTTAAGATTGGTTTGATTGGGAAGCATTCTCTTGGGAGTTGGTTCCACATAGCAGCAGTTCATTGGAAGAAGCTGCTCAAGTGAAACTTACATCTCACTCTCTACAAGGCCCAAGAGTCACTTGAGGTAGTAGTGTTACAAAGTAAGAGGCACAATTTATGGGGATATATGAGGAAAATAAGTTAACACTAAACTCGAACAGGTTCAGATTGTGGTGATTGGGGAAGCATCCTCTTGGGAATCAGTACCACAAAGCAGCAGAAGTTTGTCTGGAAAAAGTTGCTCAAGTGGAACTTATGTCTCACCAGTGGAATACAAAAGGAATTAAGGTGGTTCACTACAATGTGCATGGTGGATCTTAGTTGCGATAAGAAACACTTGGATATAGAAGTTTCTTTTAATAATTGATTATAACATAACTTAATTCAGCTAAGCTGAAAACTAATCCCATCTCAATGTTTTTTCTTTTAGAATTTCAAATTCTTTTTCTATTAGAAGAAAATTTAATTTTTTTAAAATTTAGGTAATGGATTGACTCTTCTGATATTTTAACAGTTGAAGGTAGTGAAATCCACCAAAAATGAATTTTTAAAAATGAAAAATCTTTTTGAAGCTTTTATTTTAATTTTAATTTCAAAATAATAGATTAAATTTAATATTTCCAGTAAACAAAATACTTTGTTGTATTTCAAGACTAATTTAAATTGATTGGAAGGATTTTTTATTTTTTTAACAGTTAACTTTTTTAACCAAGGTGTCAACATATTTTAGAAGACAAGTTTGATATTAGTTTCTCTTTTGGGAGCAAAAAACTTTTCTCTGAGCAGTTATTCAGTGCCTGAATTGGTTGTTGCATGAATGTGTTTTTCTCAAAATATTTTTTTGCTCTTGTTTTTTTTTTTTTTTTTCTTTTCTACTCTAAGTAATTGGTCATGACTAATTATTTATGATGATAAAATGTAAAGAACAACTGTTAATTTGTTGACTAATGACATAACAAGTCTGGGTAAATTAATTTTCCTCCTTAAATTCCAAATATTAAAAAGTTGCTACTATGAAACAAATCATGAAGTTTTACGATGCCCAATTATAAAGCTTGTTCTGCTAGTTTTTCTAGTTAAAATAAATTACCCACTTTTAATAGAATTGTTATATGTATGATGAATTTAACATATTTGTCTTCCTCTTTCTTTGTAGGTCATTAGTTTATAACACGAACAACACCCATTTCTACAGCGGATCATTTGTGAAAAACCTCATCAGGATGCTGGCATTCACAAATACTTTTAATTTCTCTATAGTAATATACAATGTCACTCTACCTCCTGCAGTACATCAATATTTCTCTGTGAGTATCTCTCTTTTGTTCGTAATATTTAGAGCATTACCCTAATTCTTTATGGGGATGTGCATAAAAAAAGACCCCGATTCCCTTAACACCATATATAAAGATAGGTTTGTTTTTTAACCTTTATTCATTTCACCCTATGCAAGGTGATAATGCCACTATGACGCAAAAGGTTATTGGGAGTGAAAGAGAAGACTAATAAGAAGAAAGGACAATAAAAGAACAAGATTCATGAAGACAGAAGACACTAATTCTTTTGAATTAGCTGCTTCTCTATTCAGCTGAGACTATAAAAGATCAGACAATTAGTTAATGTGGTCGGCTAACACTTCAAAATATTAGTTGCTACTTCTGCTTTTCAGGAACTCTTGTTAAATTTGATTACGAAAGGACAATTAAAAATGTTCTTCCTGTTCATGATTTTGAAAATTCCAAACAGACTAAAGTAAATATTGTATTTATGTTTTAACATTAAAATTCCTTTTAAACTAGATTACTGATTGGGAATTATCTATTTTTTCCTAATTTGTTGATGTTAAAAAAGAAGTTGCTGTTTCTCTGGAGTGTGACTCGTTGGTCCTTGAGAGATGGACACAAAAGGTCTTAGTCACTGTGTGTCTCAGGCTCACTATATATATATATATATAAAATGTTGTTTTGTTTTTTTATTTTTATTTTTTATTTTATTTTTTTTTTTGCATGAGACAGGCACAGTCAGTAGGTGAGGAATAGTTACAGTGACTGATTTGAGTTTCCTGTGCAATTAGCCAAACAAATACCAGGATATGGGCTGACAACTTTTAAGACTAAATCATCTTAAATTATCTTCTGATTATTTGTTTTCTTGTTCTTTTTAATTTCTTTCACATTACCTTTTTGGGACAAATTTATTTATTTTCTTTTTTCCTTCTCTCTGTCTCTCTTCCTTCCTTCCTTCCTTCCTTCTCTCTTCCTTCCTTCCTTCCTTCCTTCTCTCTTCCTTCCTTCCTTCCTTCCTTCTCTCTTCCTTCCTTCCTTCTCTCTTCCTTCCTTCCTTCCTTCCTTCTCTCTTCCTTCCTTCCTTCCTTCCTTCTCTCTTCCTTCCTTCCTTCCTTCCTTCCTTCCTTCTCTCTTCCTTCCTTCCTTCCTTCCTTCTCTCTTCCTTCCTTCCTTCCTTCTCTCTTCCTTCCTTCCTTCCTTCTCTCTTCCTTCCTTCCTTCCTTCCTTCTCTCTTCCTTCCTTCCTTCCTTCCTTCTCTCTTCCTTCCTTCCTTCCTTCTCTCTTCCTTCCTTCCTCCCTTCCTTCTCTCTTCCTTCCTTCCTCCCTTCCTTCTCTCTTCCTTCCTTCCTCCCTTCCTTCTCTCTTCCTTCCTTCCTCCCTTCCTTCTCTCTTCCTTCCTTCCTTCCTTCTCTCTTCCTTCCTTCCTTCCTTCCTTCCTTCTCTCTTCCTTCCTTCCTTCCTTCCTTCTCTCTTCCTTCCTTCCTTCCTTCTCTCTTCCTTCCTTCCTTCCTTCTCTCTTCCTTCCTTCCTTCCTTCTCTCTTCCTTCCTTCCTTCCTTCCTTCTCTCTTCTTTCCTTCCTTCCTTCCTTCTCTCTTCTTTCCTTCCTTCCTTCCTTCTCTCTTCTTTCCTTCCTTCCTTCCTTCTCTCTTCTTTCCTTCCTTCCTTCCTTCTCTCTTCTTTCCTTCCTTCCTTCCTTCTCTCTTCTTTCCTTCCTTCCTTCCTTCCTTCTCTCTTCTTTCCTTCCTTCCTTCCTTCCTTCTCTCTTCTTTCCTTCCTTCCTTCCTTCTCTCTTCTTTCCTTCCTTCCTTCCTTCCTTCTCTCTTCTTTCCTTCCTTCCTTCCTTCCTTCTCTCTTCTTTCCTTCCTTCCTTCCTTCCTTCCTTCTCTCTTCTTTCCTTCCTTCCTTCCTTCTCTCTTCTTTCCTTCCTTCTCTCTTCTTTCCTTCCTTCTCTCTTCTTTCCTTCCTTCTCTCTTCTTTCCTTCCTTCTCTCTTCTTTCCTTCCTTCTCTCTTCTTTCCTTCCTTCTCTCTTCTTTCCTTCCTTCTCTCTTCTTTCCTTCCTTCTCTCTTCTTTCCTTCCTTCTCTCTTCTTTCCTTCCTTCCTTCCTTCCTTCTCTCTTCCTTCCTTCCTTCCTTCTCTCTTCCTTCCTTCCTTCCTTCTCTCTTCCTCTCACACAATGGTATAGACATTCAGGTTTTCCTGTCTATTATTCTCAAGGTGACATGACTGACAATTGTAACTTAAGTTTTATGATCCTGACTTTTAGATTTCTATTTATTTCTTTTTTACATTGATAATAGCAGAAATAGGTTAAGTTCCCTCCTACTACTGTGTTCTACCTTCAAACAAAGCATGCCATATATTGCTTGCTTTTGAAGGAGGCAAATTTCCTGTTTATACAAGGTAGTAAAAATATGTATTCTATTTATTACAATATTACAACTTTAGCTTTAATTTCTAATTTTTATTACATTACACATATGCATGTTTATTTGCGGCATTTCCATTTTGGAGTTTTGGTATTTATATTACTTATATGATGACAATGCTGTTTATTGTGATTTACATTTGAACTTAATGCAAACATACACAAAATAGACACTTGTAGAAAGAATCTCTTCAAACATTTTAAGCTTTAAATTCAATTTGTGAACCTTAAAAACTCTTTCTCTCATATTCTCTATCAGTAAATTAACCTTTAGCACTCCGCGTTATTAATATTACTTCCCTTTCCACTTGTTTTTCAATGCCTCTCAATTGCAATAAACATAGTGTTAATTTCACTCAATGTTGTTTTCTATTGTCGTCATAGGATACTAGCAGTAGAGACCGGCATTGCCCGGGGATGTAACAGTAAGAGATAGATCAAGTATCGACAATCATAAAGACTGAAAAATAAAATTGACAAAGATTATTGTTTAAGGTTGACGGACACGCATGTCTTAATTAGTTTTTTTTTTTTTTTTTTTTTTGTTTTTTTTTTTTGTCTTGTTTTTTTTTTTTTACGAATTGGTCAAACTCAAACAAAAACATTGTTTTCAATTGTTATGAGTCTACCGATTGAATAGAATTTTATTATAAGCAATTGTCTTGTAAATGGAATTTTTAAAGTATTCTGAATGTAAAAATAAAGAAAAATAGTGTGTGCCCCCCCAAAAAAGTGAAGTTTTGTTGAAATCGGTTGAAAAATGTAGGAAATCCGAACCCATATATAATGAATACACACACACACACACACACACACACACACACACACAACCAGGGTTTTATAATAAGTATAACTCAATATGAGTTGTCCCCCTTTCATTCTCGTGATGCCTCTTAATTGTGTTTTCAAATTGATTTCATGCAAAAACAATTTTGTTTTTCCAATTTTTGGCGCTGTTAGAACCACCGCAAGATAATTTTACGTAGTCCTGTGAAGTTTTGTTGAAATCGGTTGAAAAATGTAGGAAATCCGATCCAATATATAAACGTACAGGTACACACACACACAATCTGCGTTTTATAATAAGTAAGATGACAACACAACTATGAAATTCAAACAAATGTTAAAAAAATATCTTTATCAATAAATTTTGAATTTTCTACCAATTCTTATCACATTGATCAATTGCTATTGATTTCAAATTAACTGAAACTGCATTTTCTATTATCAATTCCCGATACTTTTATCAAGTAAATGATGCTTAGAGAAGGTTTTTGGCAAATTAACATTTTTTTTTCTTCTTTCCCTCAGCAGATCCAAGTTTCTTTAGAATTGTCTCTTACAAAATAAGTGAAAATATTTGTAAAATTAGAAGGCGGGGGAAAAAAATTATTGTTTTTATTCTCTCTTTTTCAGATCAAGAATTTCTCCAAACCTGTGATAATTCGTCCCCAGGAAACTTTGGTGCCATTTCTCTTGCATTTTCACCCCAATACTACATCTCTTCATTTCACTTCTCAAATAATCATCCAAACAAATGCTTCTAGCTTCAATGTTCCTATCATTGTATACAGTGGGCTTCTCAAGGTAAGCTTAAGACAATTTGAAACATATTACTAGATAATCATAAAGAGTCGGTTTCTTTCTGTATATCCAGTAGTGTACAACATTAAAGGATGAAAGTGTTAAAAAAAAAAAAAAAGAGAAAAAAAAAAAAAAAATTCAATTTTACAGATTGTCATAAAAATCAACACTAAATATTCTTGAACATTTGCCCTACACTTTAGTAAATTTGTATTAAAAAACAACCAAATATCAAAGCTGTAGTCACTAGTTCAGTACAATATTGGTAGACGTGTCATTCTTTTTTTTTTTTTTTTTTAATTCTATTTTATCACAATCCACCCCTTCACCTTAATATATTTTTTGTAATCAAATTGTTGGGCATTCTGAAAAAAAATGTAGCTAGGGATAAAAATTGAATCGGTCTAAGGATATTTTTGAGAAAATGTAAACAAAAAGGAAACGTAGCCTGCTCTCATCAGATGTGAGTTCTTGGAAATTCTTGAAATTCTAACAGTTTGACATGAAAAGTTACGATGTTATGTTGCAAGAAAAATGAAGTTTAAAATGGGGGTGGGGGGAATATGTCAAAATGGATCAGAATTTTTAATTATGACTGAAGTGACGATATTTTACTCCTACAATATTTGTTCAAATTAAGACAAACTAATTGTTTGTTGCTATAATATTATTCAGTCATCTACATTGTGGATTTACATAAATGATCTGCTTAAGAATATACTCAGATTATTTGTAAACATCTATGCTTGATAAGATCTCATCCAATCTAACATTAACTTCCCACTGGGGTAAGAAAAATTTGCTGGTTACATTCAATGCCTTGAAAACCAAGCAAGTTACATGCCATCATTGCTGAGTGGACCCCAAACAACCATCAATCATGATGTAAGTGAGGAAGTGGGAGGCACTGTACCTTGAGAGACTTGGTTTTTAAACTCACATCTGACTTCAATTGAAACTTGTACTTATGATCCATTGCTAAAGATGCAGGTAAAATGGTTGGCTCCTGTACAGTTCCAGTAACTACCTGACTTTCTCATGCTATCCTCTACCTTTACAAGTGCCAGATCAGGCTGAAAATGGAGTATAGCTCTCATATTTGGTTGGGAGCTGCCCAATCCTCCCTTTTCACTCTCAGTTCAAAAGCATCTCCAAATCCTTGTTGGTGACAAATTATTTTCCACCCTCTAATCTCTCTCTCTCTCTCTCTTTCTTTCTCTCTTTCTTTCAGTGGAATGTGGCAAGCCTCTTGCTGCTCCATTGCTACTTCCATGGAAAATGGTCAGGCAAACTACATTCCTTCATTCCGCTAGTTCTAACGTTCACGGCTAGGACCTACCATGCCACTTACATTGTAGCAAATCACCTACATTCCCTCGGTATTCCATCACTGATAAGTAAATTCCACTTGAACAGCTTCTTTCAGCAAACTGCTGTCCTGTGGAACCAACTCTGAAGAGAATGTTTCCCTGATCACTAAAATCTTGACCTGTTCAAGTCAGGGTTAACCATTATCTTCTTCCTCCTATTTACATAAACTCTCTTAATGCAACTTTCTATATCTAGTGTTCCCTGGTCCTTATAAAGGGTGACCTTATTGTAAAAAAAAAAAAGATACACCAGTATAATAAAAATGCAGTAAGAACTCATCAGACTTGATAGTAATTGAAATAAAACGTTTATTCTTATAATGACCACTATATTTTTCTAACCAAAACTTGATGAGTTTTAAATAAAATGAGATGTAAAAAGTTTAAAACTCTTTTATCAAACAATAAATTTGATCAAATATTGAATTTTTTCTCTTCTCTCTTCATTTATAGGTCATTCACCATAGGCCTGAAAAGTTCAAAGGCCAACTAGACTTTGGCACAATGGGTGTCAGAGAGCAGCGTAGTATCACATTCACCATACAGAATAACAACCCAGTAAATGTAAGTCCTCCTTCATGTACCATTCGACTATCATTCTATTTTGCATGACAACCATATTTCATTTTTTTTTTTTTTTTTTTTTTTTTAATGACTAGTATTTGCAGTTATGTCCTTTGCCTATCTAAATTTTAAATTATCTGCATTGCAAAATAATAAAGTTTGTCAACAGAAAACTTGAAATTCTAACTAGCTAGAAAATCTTAAACTAAATTTTCAAAAATCTAGGTTTGCAAATTAGTATTCAGAAATGTGCCCGTTTTATCCAAACTCAAAATGGATCAGATTGTAATAACGTGTCTAAAAGGAGTGTTTGTAATTTTAAGTCATAATTTCAAAAAGTTACTCAAACAATTGAATCGTTTCTCTTTTATTATTGTTACGTTCTAGCTTAATTATCAGCACAGAAAGGGGAATTGACAAGCTGTTCAAGTTACAGCCGAGTTTGTTGTATTCACTTTCACACTAATGCTTTTGGGGGTAAAAACATGACTCCATCACTAGTTATAGGTCAAACTAGACTCTCTAGCCTTAAAGTAGTAGCCAGTCTAGGAAAACAACAACTCTGAATTCAAAACTGGAGAGGGAAATGAGGGAAACTATTCCATTATATTTCCAAATAAGTCATGTCAATTCACAGATAATTAAGAAAAGGAATTTATGGAGGAGTCAGGATTGCCTATGTCCTGAAGGAGTATGGCATTTAAAAAAAAAAAAAAAAAAAAAAAATCTTCAATTTATTATCCAATTGGGTGTGATTGATTTTATTTATGTGACTTGTATTATAAAGAGTGAAAACAGCTATCTTCTAATTCTATGAAAGTGACATCTTCCTTTGTTTATGGATTTATGTACCTGGAGAATGGTTAGGCTGAAATGTAGGTCAGCTAATCCTTCAGCAGCCTTTGTGATCCTCCCCCCTCTCTCCCCTTTCTCCTAATGGGCACCTTAGTCCTCCCAAATGAGTGAGCTTGTTAGGCCCCCTGCTCAGGCATGATCAGTGGAGGATTTACCATTGTACATGGGTGTGCTTAAGCACAGAAACCTATTGGCCCTAGAGCATCTATCTTCCAAGCCTGTGTAGGCATGCTGCACTTACATCCTTTAGGGCCCAAGGAAAGGGCCTCATAACTAGCACAGGGCCTCATTTGTCCTAAATCCAGTATTGGGCATGTTTCAAACACAAGAAGTTCTGTTGCTTTGATTCTTGGGCAACAAACACATTTAGTAGGCCACTACCTTGAGCGGCTCTTGGGCATTGTATTGGGTGAAAAATAGTGGCAGGGGTGGAAACTCAACACAAGTCCAGTTATCCAAAAAAAACTCTTAAAATAAAAAGGAGTTTACCAAAAAGATATTAAGCTGTTAAATTTTTTTTTTTTTTTTTTTTTTTTTCCCATAATTTTTAACCAGCTTGGCTTGTGAGTTTCAAAGACCTTTTTTAATTAAAAAAAAAAAAAAAATTCTTGGTTGTAAAACCGCCCCTTAATTAAGTTGTGAACATTTTAGGATAAGGCTTTTATTTGAGTATTTAATGAAAGAGGTGGTTAGAATAAGGTTGTAAGTATTTACAATTAATTCTTATTCCAAGAGGTATTTGGGACAACTGGACTTGGTTTTTGTGTTGTTTATTGCCACTTATCATCCCAGCACATTTATTTGAAACTAAGATATATATGAATAATTTATGAATGCATAAAAAAATAATGACTCTGTTGGTAGCTGGAGAATCGATATTTAAGTTGATATAATTTAACGAGTGTTCAAGAGAAAATGAACTCAAAGAATTTAAACAAATGATATAATTAACATAGTGTTCCAGAATTCAGTGTCTGTATATCTATGAATTGACCTTAAAAGCAATTGAAGGTCAATTGGCAATAGCTCTTGTTATGTATCTTTTGCTTAACCATATTGATGAAGCTTACTCTCATCAGTACATTCTTTACTTTTTCATTTTTCCTTCCTCAGATTGTAATAGGTGAATTCAGCTGCAGTATGAACCATAGTATATTGCAGTTGCTTGGCATAGAAAAAGGCAATGGGACAACATTGACAAAAGTACACAATATGTCAGACATTGACACAGATCCGGTAAGCTTTCTTTTTCTTTCGCTCTCTTCACTCACATTGCATTAAATAAATTATTGCTAATTGACATAGTTTTTATTTTTTTTTATATTTATATACATATTTTCTGCAATCACTAACAATGACCTGTCTATGTTCCTGTTTATCATGATATGAGAAAAATAACTCACCTCTACTCTCTGAGTTTACATTTCTATTTAGCATAGATATGACATTTAATTGGTTAATCAAGACATACCCAGAAGTCTAATTTTAATTATCATCTTATGTGTCCCCCCCCTACGTCCTCATTTTAACTTTCAGAAAAGAAGTAGCTATTTGTTTTTAAATTTCCTTAAAAATCATTTAATCGCCAGTTATTTACCATTGACTGAAGAAGTACAGTCAAAGTGTCTGGCAATTTCAATGTTTTTATTATAATCTTATATATACATACACACACACATTTTTACCTTAAGGAATCCTTTGAGCCAACACTTCGTCAGAAGGAAAAAAAATTCTATTGCTGTTTTACGCTTGTTTTGTTGTTCCTAGACCAGGAAATAATATTTATTATTAATATTTTAATGGGTTTAATGAGATATTTTAGGTGTTCATATATTGCGATTTTTCTAGACTTTTCCAGAAACTCTACGATATATTTTCCATATATTTTAAAAATCCGTGAAGTCGTGAATCCACAATTGTAGAACCACAAATTAGCAAGGGATCACTGTAAACAGGGATTAATAGTTTTTTTTTTTTTTTAAATTGTATTAAAATAAACATATAACTAAGAAAAAAAAATTATCTATGCTCAAATTAAGATAAGTAAGCAGAAGAAAGTAAAAATAAATTAATTAATAAGGATTATTTAAGTGTTTTATGAAAGCTAATTTTTTTTTACAAAGTATAAATTACATATATCGCCTTTACCATTGTAAGATTTGGCTTTAGCTACTATTGCAAGTCAAGAATGCTTGTTGGTCTGAAATAGTGCTGAAGTTGACACTGAGATATGCTTCATTAAAAATCACTAACAAGTGAGCACTTTTAGCTAATCTATTTTCAAGGATTTTGTTTTTGTAAGTGGTGTCTAATTTTCTGAGTCTTGTTGATGTTAAGAATTTTTTTTTTATAATGAGGGCTTTTGATGACTAAATCTCTCAGCTCATAAGTTCAATAAGGAACTATTTAAAGCAATTTAAACGATATCAACTTTGATATACAACATACTTGCCAAAAAATATATAACATATATGCCTCCTAACTGTAAAAAGAAATCTAAAATAACAGAAACCGTTATTATAAAAACAAAAACAAAAAAATTGGTGTTGAAGCAGGATCTTGCTCAATAAACTGAGTGACAGCACTTCACCGGACAATAGAAAAATGTTCAACAAGGAGAAATTCAATAAATTTAAATAATGCCAAAGGTTAAATCTACTTTGGCAGGAAGAGAGACAAGCCTGCTACTGCCACTGCTTAAAACATCCATTAAGCTGAGAAGTGGGGGGGTCTAATATCAGAAATTTGTTAGCCAAGAATGGTGAGTTCAATCCTTGCTAGTACCATAAGTATGAGCATAGTTAACACAAAACTCAACCCTTAACATCAACTGTGAACATGTTCATAATGTACTGGCAGTATTTGGGAATTAAAAAGATGTCTATATTTTAGAAAATTATACACCATTTGCAATAACACGTCTGGTATGAAAGTGACAGTGTGGATTTCTATATCCACATTATTTATATCAATTATATTGCATATACATGCATACAAATGCTGAAAAGTTCTCAGCCTGACCAACTTTAAAAAAATCTGACTAAATGAGAAAATATCACATTACTTTGAAGCCCCTTTTGGGCCAAGAACTTTTAAACATGTGTCTGTCTGTTATATGGTATGTGTTTTTTTGTTTATTTGCATATTTTTAAGAAGCTACAATTTTTTTCTTTTTATGGTTTTGTTTTTTGTTTAGAAGAATGTTTTCATGACGACTAAAAAATATTTATATAAATTTATATTATTTAAATAGATTTTAACATTTTTTTCCTTGTCACAATATCCTGATTTCAGTTTATGGTGTGTATTTGTCTAATTTCATGATTATTTTCATGTTACATTACAAAAAAGGTTTTCTCTTTCTTACTAAACTTGCAATTTTTTTTTTATTATGAAAAATAAATATATATTAAGACCAGGATTTAAAATTTGCACAGTTATTTTGTCATTTGGTTTAGAACATCCATCGAGTGTAATATTTGGATTTCATCAATGAAATATTGTCAGTTGTTAATCTTTTTCTTTGTTAAAGGTGTTTCATCGTTGTTTCTTTTTATTGCCACTCTAAGAGCTTTGCATTCTATGGTCATTAATAAGTAATGCAGACTTTGGAATAAAGAATCCTTAAACCTGTTTCTCTTCTGAAACCTACTGATTGTCACGTGAGACTTGGTGTTGGGATTGTGCCATCAAAATCAGTTTCCTTTCTTTTTCTTTTTTATCTCTCATTTTTATACTTAGTTTTGGATAGCCTTTAAATCTATTTCCAAATTTTTTAAAAACATTAACCTGAATGAAATCTGAAGAATAACTTCTTTCGTTTCAGTTGATATTAAAACCTTATCACTTTGCTGTGTTCAGTGTTAATGTCACTGCTGCCCCATATGAAGGTGTGTTCTCAGGAGAAGTTCTTATAGTTACACAATTTCAAGTAAGAA
>OZ010603.1:7810444-7852944 GCA_963932145.1 Acanthosepion lycidas
AATTCTAAACAATACCATTATAACCACAATACAGGGCATAGAGCTAATGGAGGAGTGTCAATATTGATTAGAAATGACATACCGCAAAGTAAAGTACACATTAAAACTAAATTACAAGCAATAGCAACACAAGTGACACTAGATAAAACCATCACAATTTTTTCCATTTATATACCCCCACAGGAACCAATAAATACAATAGAAATAAACAACTTAATGGAATAACTTCCTAAACCCAGAATCTTACTAGGAGACTTTAACAGTCGTAATCCTATCTGGAATAGCAAAAAGCTAGATACTAAAGGTAAAATATTAGAAGAAATAATTAACACCCATAACTTATGTCTATTAAATCATAAATCCTCAACCTACCTTAATCCCTCCAGTGGATCAGAATCGTCAATAGACTTAAGTATATGCGATCCAGAAATTTGTATGTATTATACATGGAAAACACATAGCGACACATGTGGCAGTGATCATTACCCGATCATTCTAGAAAATCAAAAGCCTGCCAAGGAAGAAAAGACAGGTCCCGTCAGATGGAAACTGAAAAGAGCCAACTGGGAGGGTTTCAAAAACAAATGTAAACAATTACTGATACAGTCAAAAGACACGGACAACTCGATAGAATACTTTACCAAAACACTAATAACCATTGCCTCAGAAAATGTACCAAAAAAGCAAAATAATTATAAAAAAACTAAACCCTGGTTTGACAAAAACTGCCAAAAAGCAGTCGGAAACCGGGAAATAGCACTGCGAAAATCCAAAATTAACCCACAACCCAAAATTTGATTGAAATGAAAAAACTCAAAGCAGTAGCATGGAAAACTGCTAAAGAAGCCAAAAGGGAATGTTGGAAAAAATATGTAAACAGCCTAAATATACATTCCAAAACCAAAACAATATGGGAAATGATGAGAAAAATAGCTGGAAAAAATCAAATATCCCCAGTAATACATCTTAAAAAGAACAACACTAAAGCAACCAGCAAAAAAAGAGATAGCAAACCTACTAGCAGAGACATTTGCAGAAAACTCTAAAATAAATAAAAATCAAAACCTACAAAAGTATAAACAAAAAGATATAAATAACCAACTAAATTTCTCATATAAAAATACAGAAGCCTACAATAACCTATTCACCGAAGCAGAACTAATAGAAGCCCTAAAAAAATCCCACAACACGGCAGTATGCCCAGACCAAATCCACTATGAATTTATTAAACAACTACCACAAGAATCGCTGAAATACCTTTTGAATATTTTCAACAGTATATGGACAACTGGGAAATTTCCCAAAATATGGAGATTCAATAATTATTCCCATACTCAAAGAAGGAAAAGAGGGGAAACAATCCACAAAGTTACCGACAAATAGCATTAACAAGCTGTCTATGTAAGACAATGGAGCGAATGGTCAATGCTAGATTGAGTTGATTTCTAGAAGAAGGAAAACATATCAAAATATCAATGTGGATATAAAGGCAGAAGTACAATAGATGACATAATAAGACTAGAAACGGCCATAAGAGAAGCCAATTTAAACAAACAATATCTAATATCCATATTCTTTGATATAGAAAAAGCATTTGATCAAACCTGGAAACATGGTATAATGAAAGATCTGCATAAACTAGGACTAAGAGGTCGACTACCAAACTTTGTAAAAGGATTTTTAACAGATAGACTCTTCCAAGTACAAATAGATGCTACACTATCTGATTATCAAAAGTAAGAAGAGGGAGTACCACAGGGAAGTGTACTCTCCCCTACACTTTTCAAAATAAAAATAAATGACATGATAAAAACCATCAAACCAGGAATACACTGTAGCCTTTACGTTGATGATTTTACAATATATTACAGATCGAGAAACCTCATCACAGCAGAAAGACAACTTCAACAATGCTTACATCAAATAAACAAATGGACACTTGAAAACGGTTTTAAAATATCAAAAACAAAATCTGTACACTTCTGCCAACTGAAAAAATTACATAACCCAACTCTAAAACTAGAAAATGAAGAAATACCAGTAGTTCAGCAATACAAATTTCTAGGAATGATCTTTGACAGCAAACTGACCTTTAGACCACATATCAATTACCTAAAAACAAAATGTTTTAAAGATCTTCAACTACTGCAAACAGTAGCCCACACAGAATGCGGAGCTAGCAAAGAAACCCTTCTTAAACTTTATAGAACGTTGATCCACTCCAAACTGGACTATGGCAGCATGGTCTACCAATCAACTAGAAAGTCCTATCTAAAAACAATAAACACAATACACCATGAAGGCCTTCGGATAGCTCTAGGAGCCTATCCCACCTCACCTATAGAGAGTCTACATGTAGAGGCAAATGAACCCCCATTACAACTAAGAAAGAAAAAACTAGCAACTCAATACTATGTAAAACTCTCTTCCTGTCCTTCTAACCCCACACACGACTGTGTACTTATACCAAATCACGAAGAGAAATTTAATCTTAACACAAATAAAATCAAAACATTAGGACTCCAAATGGAAGGAATCATCCAAGAAAATAATATACAGTCTAATCAAATACTTAAAACCAACCAATCAAACATACCACCATGGATAATCAAAAATCCAAACATAATATTAAGTTTAAACAAATTATCAAAATCAACCCCCCCCCACAACATACATTGAAAAATTCTCAAATAAAAAAAAATATCAAAACTATGAAAGTATTTACACAGACGGCTCAAAAGACAAAGAAAAAACAGGCAGCGCAGCAATAACAAAAAAAAACGATTATCAAAAAACGCTTGCCAAATGAAGCATCAATTTTCAGTGCAGAAGCTTATGCAATAAAATTAGCACTAAAATTCATATCAAAAAACAAAGGAGAAAACTATATTATTTTCTCAGATTCATTATCTGTATTAACATCCCTAAAAGGGAAAAAAACTGGAAAATCCATTAATACAAAGTCTCCTATATAAACTACATTCAATGGAAAAAAGCAAAAATATCATCTTCTGCTGGATTCCTAGCCATGTTGGCATCCAAGGAGGAGATAAGGCAGATACTGCTGCTAAATCATCTTTAAAAATGACAATAGATGAAAATCTTCAAATTCCATATACAGACTTAAAACCTAAAATAAACAAATATATAAGAAACAAGTGGCAAAATTCATGGAAAAACCAAACTGGAAATAAACTATTTCAAATTAAACCTAAAATGGGGAAATAATCTTGGAAATACTTGGAAAAAACAAGTCATCATAACCAGAATACATATAGGACACACATACTTAACAGATTCTTATATATTAAAAAAGACAAATCCACCAAAATGCAGATGTGGAAGCCTAATCACAATAAAACATATCCTATTGGAATGCAAGATCATAATTAAAATAAGACAAAAATATCTCTATGGAAAAGGTTTAAAAGAAATTTTCAAAAATACACAGATAAAATATACAACTTCCTCAAAGAAATCAAGATCCTCAATAAAATATAACCCTTTCAAATAGTGTATATGTGTTTATAGACATATATATGGATGTAGATATGAAAATATACAATCAGAAACAATCACAAGAAAAAGCAATCCCAAAAAATACAGAAGATTATGAAACCCAACACCCTTTCAACCTTTTATACAATATAACCATCTTAAATTCATAAATAAATAAGGCTTCGCCATAAAATGACCCAAATAGGAGTTGACATGCCATTAAATCCAACATCCTCTCTGTGTGTGTCTCTCACTCTCTGTGTGTGTGTGTCTCTCACTCTCTGTGTGTGTGTGTCTCTCACTCTCTGTGTGTGTGTGTCTCTCACTCTCTGTGTGTGTGTGTCTCTCACTCTGTGTGTGTGTGTCTCTCACTCTCTGTGTGTGTGTGTCTCTCACTCTCTGTGTGTGTGTGTCTCTCACTCTCTGTGTGTGTGTGTCTCTCACTCTCTGTGTGTGTGTGTCTCTCACTCTCTGTGTGTGTGTGTGTGTCTCACTCTCTGTGTGTGTGTGTGTGTGTCTCTCACTCTCTGTGTGTGTGTGTCTCACTCTCTGTGTGTGTGTGTCTCACTCTCTGTGTGTGTGTGTCTCACTCTCTGTGTGTGTGTCTCTCACTCTCTGTGTGTGTGTCTCTCACTCTCTGTGTGTGTGTGTCTCTCACTCTCTGTGTGTGTGTGTCTCTCACTCTCTGTGTGTGTGTGTCTCTCACTCTCTGTGTGTGTGTGTGTCTCTCACTCTCTGTGTGTGTGTGTGTCTCTCACTCTCTGTGTGTGTGTGTGTCTCTCACTCTCTGTGTGTGTGTGTCTCTCACTCTCTGTGTGTGTGTGTGTCTCTCACTCTCTGTGTGTGTGTGTGTCTCTCACTCTCTGTGTGTGTGTGTGTCTCTCACTCTCTGTGTGTGTGTGTGTGTCTCTCACTCTCTGTGTGTGTGTGTGTCTCTCACTCTCTGTGTGTGTGTGTGTCTCTCACTCTCTGTGTGTGTGTGTGTCTCTCACTCTCTGTGTGTGTGTGTGTCTCTCACTCTCTGTGTGTGTGTGTGTCTCTCACTCTCTGTGTGTGTGTGTGTCTCTCTCTCTCTGTGTCTCTCACTCTCTCTCTCTCTCTCTGTGTCTCTCACTCTCTCTCTCTCTCTCTCACTCTCTCTCTCTCTCTCTCACTCTCTCTCTCTCTCTCTCACTCTCTCTCTCTCTCTCTCACTCTCTCTCTCTCTCTCTCTCACTCTCTCTCTCTCTCTCTCACTCTCTCTCTCTCTCTCTCACTCTCTCTCTCTCTCTCTCACTCTCTCTCTCTCTCTCTCACTCTCTCTCTCTCTCTGTGTCTCTCACTCTCTGTCTCTGTGTGTGTGTCTCTCGCTCTCTCTCACTCGCTCTCTCTCACTCGCTCTCTTCTCACCTGACTAGTGACAAAAACTATCACTGATACACATATAATCTCAAGTTATACTCAAAACAACCAGAATTCAAAACCTTTATCTGACCCTAAATAACCTTATAGTTGTTAAATGGCTGTAATAATGTTTCCATGTGCCTCCTGAAAATAATTTGTCTTACTGTGGAATGACCACATTTATAAATATCCCAAGCAAGGCAATACAGCCACTAAGACAAGAAGTTACTAAGAGTGAAAGAAACAAAGTAAACAAAAGAACAGAATTCCAAATGACAACAATTGACATAGCATTTAAATTTTTGAAGATCGTAATTGGCATGGAATTCCATCACTGAGGAGTGCAAGAATAAAAACAATTAACATAAAACTTATGGTTCCAACTAGCAATTTCAACAATGAAATGATGAGACCTAGAATAGAAAAGAGAATAGCTCATCAGAACACTTGCCATGAAAATATTTATAGAAAAGATACAGGGAAGCTACATTATGGCAGTGGGAAATGGATTTATAGGACTTTATTAAGAACAAAAATGTAATTAAGGTTAATTTAAAAGCAGTTTCCAGTCTACATATTAAAATACAGATAGTAAAACTGATAATCGATTAGTTTAAATTTGGATGAGAACCTCTGATGGAATGCTAAATATAAAAAAAAAAAACAATTTGGAAAAATTTATTGATCAGACAGCATAAGAAAAGTGGATTTTTTTTCAAACTAGATCTACATTGTCATATAAAAACTGAAATGTTTTTTTAAAACTTTAACTCGTTTATTTTTTTTCAATTAGATTCCTTCGCAAATCCCCTGTGGCTAATAGCAAACCTCCTCAGTCTGTCTTACGTTCTCACCAAACTGGTGTGGAAAGACTATATTGAATCCATTACTTGGTCAGTTGTTAAGAAAGTTGGTTCTCTCCAGAATCATTTGTCCACGTTTAGAATATTGCTACCACATATGGTCCAGTGCCCCTGCTATTTACCTTGAGCTGCTTGATAAAATCCAAAGAAGAATCAGCAATATTATTGGTCTTGATCTGGCAGCTCTGCTTCAGTCACTTTCCACTGCTGTAAAGTTGTCTCCCTGTGCCTTTTCTATAAATACTTTCATGGTCATTTTTTTGGATTAATGTTTCTGGTTTTAATTCTTCCACACCCAGTAACCCTTTGTCTTAGTGGCTTTTCTGCATTACATTGAGTGAAACCAATTACCCCACACACACACACCAAAAAAAAAAAATATTAATTTCAACTCTGTTAAAAAGTAGAATTTAAGCATTAAAAAAAATGGAAAAAATTCCGTCATTCATATGATTAACATGAATCACATTCTGTCTTGTTGATTTTGTTGAAATAAAATCCATTTGATCAGTGAAACATGCCAAACTTTTCAAATTGTCTGATAATGCATTTTATCAAGTTAAGACTTATTAATTTTTACATTTTATAAGCAATTTAAAAAAAAAAAATTTTTATTTTTTTTCTTCTCTTTTTAGGACCTTTATATCCCAGTGTCATTGAGGACTGCAGAAGGAAGTTTAAATGCCATTCCGGAAAAACTTATTTTTGATAAAGTGTATCCAGTAAGTAAGCTTCTTGTTTGAGGTTGAATGCTTCAGGTGTTGGCGTTATTCTGACACCCTAAATTTCTCGTAAGTACAGTTTTGCTTTATGTTTAATGCCAGTGTTTAAACAATTTTTATTTAAGAACCTTAATTTTTTTTTTTTTTTTTTTTAATCTTTTTTTTTTTTTTTTTTTTTCCCCCAGGGTAAAATTCCATACAAGATCTTACAGATCCACAGCACATTTCAAGATTACATGAAAGTTACACAAGTGATGTTTCGACCTGCAGACATCCGATTCTATTACTGGCCACCCTCAGATGGACAAGTGTTATTGGAACCACAAAAATTTAACAGAGTAAGTTCTCCATTTTTGCTGTCATATTCTATTTAATAACAATTCTTCAATAACTAAAGCTTAGTATATTGTCTTTCATCAACAGCAGTGGTTAGATGATAGTTTCTTTCTAAGGTATATAATAAATGTGAATGTCGCTGTGTCACACTTTTCAATTTTGCCCCTAGAGGCAGTAGCCCAACATATCATACCATTTTGGTATCCGGTCGATTCTGTGACCAAGTTAAGAACATTCTGGACTTGCAATCCTGTAAGTTTGGATTCCCAAGTTTTCATTACTGTGAATGTTGGTGTGTTTTTTTTTTGGCGGGGGGTTGTTTTTTGCGACAAATTTTTTTTTGTACAATAACAATTTTTATAACTTGGAAATAAATTTAGGAATAATTGAAATTAATTACGAAATCCAGCGAAAGTCACCCATGAAATAAAAATAATTGTTTGTACGGAAAGTAAAGACGTATGTATAAGTCGTGTCAGAAGAATTATTGTTGAACATTTAAAAGCTAAGCTTAAATATCAGTGCAATACTTAAATGCAGCGATCAATTTAGAGTTATTCTGTAGCTTGTTGCCTATTGCACCTACTCCGCCCTACCTATTGTGATGAAGGCCCAATCAAGCACTCCACAGGAGTTAGTTAGATGTCGTCCTATAAAGCAGCTTTTAAGCTAGTCACTAATAAAACACATTTTCATGTTGAACTTTTGGTTTCATCACACTTTTTCTTTCTTTTTTTCTTTCTTTCTTTTTTTCTTTCTTTCTTTTTTTCTTTCTTTCTTTTTTTCTTTCTTTCTTTTTTTCTTTCTTTCTTTTTTTCTTTCTTTCTTTTTTTCTTTCTTTCTTTTTTTCTTTCTTTCTTTTTTTCTTTCTTTCTTTTTTTCTTTCTTTCTTTTTTTCTTTCTTTCTTTTTTTCTTTCTTTCTTTTTTTCTTTCTTTCTTTTTTTCTTTCTTTCTTTTTTTCTTTCTTTTTTTCTTTCTTTCTCTTTTCTCTTTCTTTCTCTTTTCTCTTTCTTTCTTTTTCTCTTTCTCTCTTTTTCTCTTTCTCTCTTTTTCTCTTTCTTTCTCTCTTTTTCTCTTTCTTTCTCTCTTTTTCTCTTTCTTTCTCTCTTTTTCTCTTTCTTTCTCTCTTTTTCTCTTTCTTTCTCTCTTTTTCTCTTATCAAATCAGTCCCCCCCCCCTCAAGCAAAGCAATAATGGTTCCTGCTGAGAGTGAAAGATGAGGAAAGATGCTTAGAGAGGCGAAAAAAAACAAAAGAATAGAATTCTATATTGTCTCTGGCTCTCCACACTACTACATAAAATGGTATCAATGAAAAGGACGATTTCTTTTTCTTATTCTATTAGGAGAGAGTTGTGGCAGCTTGGATTCTAAGAGACAGTGGGAGGAGTGACTGCATATGAACGCATGTTTCATGTTGGCTCATCGTCCCTCTGCAGGTGGTCTTAGCTGGTCAGTAATCTGAGTGTGGGAGGCATATCAACTCTTTAGAATTCTTGTGGCCCTCTGTTGAATTCACACCATTTTGGACTTATATCCAGAAACCCTAACAAAGTCAATCTATCACTGTCAGAATACCACACCCACAAAGCACTCGGGCCAATCGCTGACCATTCTGGCCCTGGCCTTTGCAATCTTTAACATTATGAAAACGGAAGATTGCGATTGAGATTACATTTAAACTTTTGATGATTGTAAGTAACAAAAACGGCTGGAAGAATTCTACAAGTGCCAAGTGGGGGAGAGGTTAAAAAAACTATTAAAAAAAATAGAACTTATGCTTACATGTAGCTATTTCAAGAGTAAAATAATGAGACCTAGTTGCTATGTTTAAATTCATGTGGTCAAGATAGAAAGCTAATTAGAACAGTTGCCATGAAAACATCTATATATTCCATTAGTCCATCTGTCACACGATTTAGAAAAACCATACATTGACTGATTGAAACTAAATTTTAGAAGTGAAATCCAGTAAGGGGATTCAAAGTACAGTTGGTTTTACATATCTTAGTACAATAAATTTTCATTAACTTTTTTTGGAAAGATTAAAAGTTTTATTATTTCACATGCAAAATACTCCCACTATTTAAAAACAATTTAATGATTAAAACAACAAACACTAACAAATAATAAAAATTCAATATTGTTTTTTGCATATCTTTTCAAGTTTTTATATTTCATCAATTGGTTTGCGAAATTGAATGAAACACAGTTTGTAAATC
Organism: Acanthosepion lycidas; assembly: GCA_963932145.1. Taxonomy (NCBI): domain Eukaryota; kingdom Metazoa; phylum Mollusca; class Cephalopoda; order Sepiida; family Sepiidae; genus Acanthosepion; species Acanthosepion lycidas. The sequence goes on from OZ010603.1 coordinate 7,819,468, forward strand.
TCAACAAAAAATGTTAGCTATAACTTCAATAATACTAAATACTGTGAGGATTTCAACACAGGTCAGCATGTTGCAAAAAAATTCTACTTTATAGAAAAGGCACAGGGAAGCCATGCGACGGTGTCAAGATGCCAGATAACGTTACAAACCTGTCTTTTTTGATTTTTTTTTTTTTTTTTTTTTTTTTTTTTTCTACAAATTGATGTTCTGTCCATCTTGCACAATTATAAATCTACCATAACAGCTTCATTTTAATGCCTTCAATATGAAACTGCTCTCTTTTAATTGTCTTAAATAACCTTTTTTTTGCCTTCCATCAGCATGGCTGATACTAACCAATAGGAGAATGATTTATTGTTCCTTTTCAGTCTAATGCTATCTAGAGTTAATATTTTCTGCTTAAGTGAAATAGAAAGATTATACTGAATCAACTGCTAGGTCTGCTGCAAGGAAAGTTGGTTCACTGTGTCGTGCCAGACAATCTTTCCCTTCAGAATCTATCTTGCACATTTATAAATCAATCATTCGTTTACATTGTATACTGCTACCATATCTGGTCTGGTACTCTTACTATATACCTTGAGATTCTTGACAAAATCCAAAGATGTATCTGTAATATAATCAGTCCTAACCTGGCATCTTGACTTCAATTATTTTCACACTGACTTGACATGGTCCTATCTTTTCTACAAACATTTTCATGTCAACTGTTCTGATGAGCTTATTTCTCTCTAGTGCTTCGACTGCATGAATTTTAATGTGCTACTAGATTGGCAATTAGGTCTCACCGTTTTTATTGTTGAACAAGCTAGATGTAACAATCTCTTGTATTCTAATACTTTTTTTTCTCAAGTTTTTGTCTCTTCCAATTTCTTGCTTTCCTGTCAACACCAATCTTAAAAAAATTTAAAGGCAGCGTCAATTCTCATCTTCTGTCATCCTGGTTCCTGCTCATTTATTGTCCTTTCACCTGACTAAAGTCTTCTCATTCTTTTTCACACCCCTTGCATCCTAGTGGCATCACCAAGGTGAAATGATTCAACATGATCACAAGTTCCATAGCCCATTAGGGTCATAGGGGCACCACATGTACTACAGCCACAATAGCAGTTGAGTTTAAATATAGAGTTATCCTTCTCTTAGACCAGTTGCCAATTGAGGCTATAGGATTCAGTCTATCCTGCTATTTGCCTATGAGGGGAAGATGGATTCATACCTTTCCCAAGGTTATTGTAATGAATTCAACTGCTTCCTCAATCCAAGCAAATTTTTTTGTTCTCAATTACTTTAAATTTTTAAATTTGGCAGTAGTTAGATTTATTTGAATCCCAGTCAGATTTTTCTGTTTAATCCACTGAAACTCAATTTTACAATTGGTTTGTTATATTCTCTGTACTTCACTATAAATATATTTACTCTGAATTGAAATATTTTTCTTATTGTCAACCTTAATATTCTGTTTTGTTTCAGATTGGTAGAATATATTTTGATGCAAAAAGAGGATGTCAAGAAGATTGTTATGTAGGATTACCAACATACACACAAGGTAGGTAACAGGACATTAGTTTTGTGTGTAGATATCAAAGCTTTGCACAAACATATGCACTAAAACATGCAGCCAAATAGTATCAATTAAAAAAAAAACTACAGTGAATAGTTGAACTTGATATATTTCCTTATTTTATGTATTCTACTGGTAACATGTAACCTAGTACAACCTGCTACACATGGATGGATGGATGGTTGACCTCTTTCTGCTAGTGTGGTGGCTAGCATCTCACCCCACAGGATGAAAAACAATACCTGTTAAGGAGCTGGTGAGTTTCTTATAGAAACCAATGGCCAAAAAACATACACACATATATGTTGGCAATATCATTTAAAACCAAACTCCCTCAAGAACAGAAATCTTACCAGGAATCTTTGCAGTTGGGGTAAAATTGATATTTAAAAGTAATCTTTATATATATATATATATATATATATATATACACACACGCACACACCCAAGTATAGGATTGGTGTACGCAGAATAAATTCCAATAACCAACAAATACGATTCTTAAAAGAGTACTCAATACAGAGTAGAGCAAATATAATTATTTATTCAAAAATTATGTGATTTTATATTTGTTATAATTTTCGAATAAATAATTATTTAGTCATCCACAAACTGTTTTGATGTATCACAGCTCTTCAGTGTGGGTAGACATGCAATTGCTTCAACCTGCGATTGGATCTTGACCAATTTGACATCAGTTAGACTCTTACCCCTAGGCTATTGGCACACGCTAGAGAGAAAGGGAATTTTTAATGCATTATATATGTGATATAAGCATTATCAGCTGCTAGAGTGCTCTATTCATTGTAAAGAACTTAGTATTATAGCAGCAGTAGCTGTCAAATGCCCTTGCTTTCTTTGAAAGCACTCAACCAATGAATGAGATTGCTTTGTGTTTGGATGCAAAACCGACCAGAGATGAACTTTTGAGAATCTGGGATACGAATGATTTATGTATATAAGGCACTATTCGGTCTTGCTTGAAGTCCTTCATGGCCAAGTCAGTTTAAATTATGTCACATCTAACGATTTCTCCTGCTGAATGGGACTTCAGTTTGAATCCTGCCAGAGAGCATATCTGTTTCTTTAATAAGATTTCTTGAATATTCAGGCTGGTAGACGAAAATAAATATACATACTGTTTAAAAATAATAATAGTGTTCTACTCAAATATGGATATCCACTAAAAATAATGTTTAAAGTAATTTTTATATGGCTGGAATGAGGTCTCGAGTCTTAAATGGCAACCTTCCTAGAAATAGTTTCTCAATAAAAACATTTGGGGTACTTGGACTACTGTAAGTGCCTGAGATGGGCCCCCTGGAAAAGTATCCAGCCATGTAAAACCTTGTCTCAAATGCTTCTCTGTCAGGCAAGACCCACCTTGATTTCTCAGAGATTAATCCAAGTCCTGTTCAACAAAATAAACATGGCTTTGAATATCATGGGTGTCACTTTATAATTAGTCATTGTTTAAAGTCGTGAATAACCATCCAGATCTAGCTATAAAGTTCTTAGCTATGAATATACATTAAAACTAGAAAAATTGCTTTCTATGTCCTGATTATGTGACTATCTTGACACCATGGGGATCCCTTAGAGTACTCTCTTGTGATTTCACTCACACTTATTGTAGCATCAATTCCACTCTTCAAAACACTCTCCAGGGTCTATTTTTAATATTGTACCATCAGCTATTTGTGTCCTCATTAATCTCATCACCCTTGTTAGCGGTGCTTCAAAATACACTGTTTGCCATAGGTAACGATCCGTGATGCATGAGGATGGGACCCTTGTAATTGAATGTTTTAAGAGTTGGGCTATACATATACTCCTAAACCCCAGCACATCACTTTGGCCCTTACTTGAGCTTGATGGGTGGTTGGAGAGACCTGATCCAGTCAGCCAGCTGATCACATTAAGTTCTCTGATCAAATACTCATAGTTGGACCCTTTCTCCCTAATCCAAGAGATAAGCTGCATTCAATTTCATCTAATATTTGACCTAGAATGTGGAGGCTCTGAATAATATCAAGAGGCAAAGGACTTTGACAAAACTGGACGGTCCTCTGAGGGTCTACATACTTTGGTGTAGAAACTCATGACTTACAAGCACCCAAAGTTCTCTCTAGGTGTGAATATACTGTGTAGCCCTGTTGGACCAAGGCGAATGGGTTTTTTACCCCTTGTTCCCTTCCCCTTATTGGACTCTGTGGTGGGTGGGAAGCACAGTTAATGAACATTTTAAAAACATTTTTATGACCCCTACAAATTAACCAAGAGATCTCGGCTACACAGTGACATAGGAGTGACTTCTTTTCCTAGCTTCATAGTCCCCGAGTCAACAGAGGAAAAACCTATTACAAAGCTTTCCCTTTTTGCAATACAGAGATCTCGGCAAATGTGGCACCTAAATCCGTAAAAACAACCCGCAACAACACTCTCTAATTATGGAAGTAACAAAAATGTAATATACTGAACCTTTATTAAAAATGATCATCTTCCACAATATGAAAATCTAGGCATATCTGCACAGGTTCCTCAACACATCCAGAGGTGTGGTGAGAAGTCCTGAAGTATCTGCCTGTACGAGTAAAGAAATGAAAATGAACTTTAAAAAAAAAAAAAAAAGCGTCAGATCTAAAGAAAATGTCAATAAGAAAAAACAACCATTTAATTGACAAGACTACTTACATTCTCATTTTCAATACCCGCAAACCTCCACCTAATCTGAAAATTGATTACATGATAGTGAAGGTTGACATATATATGCTACAACTGCCAAAAGTTTGGACATCACAAAAGCTTGTGCACGAAAGACAATATACAAAAAAAAAGTGGGTAAGGGATGGTTCTGACCACCCAGAATCCACATGTAAACAATTAAAATGTGAAAACTGTAACGGAGATCACTCTGATGACTTAAGACTCTGTGAAGTGTGGAAAAGAGAAAAAGAAAATTAAATACACTCGAGACATCCTTTTTCCAGAGGCACAAAAATTGTAGAGATTATTTTCTCGGTTTGATCCTACTCAAGTGTAACACAACCTATGCAAAACCCTTCTGCCCCAGAATGCCAGAAGTGCAATCTCCTCATAGAAAGTTTATTAAATCTGAAACATTCCAACCCTTCTAAATAAGTTATAGCTTTCCATACCCCAAACCATACAAACCTTCTCCCAAAATTCAACATCTACAGTAAAACCCATTCAAAAAGAGCAAATGTCACCATCATCATCCTTCCAATCAGGAAAATTCTCAAGGCTCTCCCAAACAGATACCATCAGGATCCCCGAGAAAACCTGCCTAGTAAATGAGAACTACCTAAACAAAAACGTCAAGATATTTCTCACCAACAATCCCACTCTAGACACAAAACACAAGAAACTCGAACTTTCAAGGAAATTCTGGAAACTTATAACAAATTGGAAAAAAATAGAAATGGAGGAAAATCCCAACACCCAACCACCCCGAAAACACAAGACCTAAATTTAAACATAGGTCAAAACATAATACAATGGAACTGTCATGGAATCAAAGTAAACCCTCAACAATTTACTTTTGTTAGTAACAGAAATTCATCTGGCTGCAAGAAACAGTTTTTAAAGAAAATGACAAGATAAATCTAAAAAATTTTGAAAGCTCTAACCACCTACATAACACTGGACTCTAGGCCTCTGGGGTGTGTATCAATATTAATTAGGAATGGTATACCCCAAAAACAAAATTAATCTGAACATCAACCTCCAAGCAATAACTACCAAAGTAAACTTACACAGAACTATTGATATTTGTTCCCTGTGCATCCCACCACATGATTCTATTAACAAAAATGATCTTAACTTAATAGAAGGGATATTTCAACAGCAGCCACAATATTATATGGGGATGTAAAAAAAAAAAAAAAAATACTTGAAAGTATCATCACCAATAACAACCTATGCCTCTTCAATAAGAAATCCATCTTCATGCACCTACTCAGCAATTGATTTAACTCTGTGATCTTCAAGTCTTCCTGGAAAGTACATGACGATGACTCAAGTGGCAGTGACCATTTCCCAATTATGATTGAGGGCCCGCATCCTAATGAAGAAAATCTACCCCAATGGAGGCTAAACAAAGGAAACTAGGAAAATTTCCAAACACTGTCTACAACACCTGATAAAAAAAAGCATTATACCAATAGCGCTGCCAATCACTTTTCAAACAAATTGATTGATATAGCCAAGAAGTGCATCCCAAAGAACTCTATCCTGTATAAACGGATCAGACCATGGTTTGATGAATAATGCAAGAAGGCTATCCATTTATGACAAGCAGCCCTGCACAAATTTAAAGCTGTTTTTATAACTGCCAGCCTCTAATCTCATTCAAGCACCACAGAGCAAAAGTATGCAAAATAAATTAAGAAATCCAAGAAAAACTCCTGACATAAATTATGTTAGTAAACTCAACTGCTCTACTAAAAAACAATCTGGGACATGATTTGCAAAATCTCTGGGGAAACAATCAACTTCCCTAAAATACTTCTCCATAAATCATACCATAAATAAGTGCCTAAAAGGATATTGCAAATCTATTGGCCGAAACCTTCTCAAAATATTCATCTAGCCAGAATAACCAACAATTCATAAAAATCAAATGAAATGCTGAAAACGTCAAACTACAATTTAAATCCAATAACTCAGAAGCATATAAGAAACTGTTCACCTTACCAGAACTGATGGACTCCATTAAAGAAAACAACAACAAAAAAAACCACAGTGCAAGCATCTGTCTGGACAAAATACATTATGAATTCTTAAAGCAATTGCCTAGAAAATCTATGATCTATCTTCTGGAGGTTTACAATAATATATGGGCAAGCAATAAATTTCCAGGTACATGGAGTCAAACATCAGGTGTTGCCATCTGTAAAAACCAAAAGGATGGTACAAATCCAGATCACTACTGACTCATTCCTCTGACAATTGGTCTTTGTAAAACTATGGAACGTATGATCAGCAACAGGCTTATGATTCCTAGAATCAAATGGACTAATCACCAACCTTCAATTTGGATTCTGTCTGAAAAGAGGGACTATAGCCTATCTGGTTCATCTAGAAAACTTCATAAGGGAAGCTTTTTATAAAAAAGGAGTGCTTGACAGCAATCTTTTTTGACTTAGAAAAAGCGTATGATTCAACATGGAAGTCTGGCATCATGAGGGACCCCTACACAATCTGGGCCTAAGAGTAAGATTACTAGGCTTCCTAAGCAACTTGCTTCCAGACTGCAACTTCAAGGTTCATGTTGGATCCACTCTCTCTGACCGCCATAACCAAGAAGAAGGGATCCCGCAAAGAAGCATCCTCGCAGTAACCCTTTTTAAAAATCAACAGCATCATTAAATGCGTAAATTCTGGAATAGACAGTGTCCTGTACGTTGACAATCTCTTGACATGCTACAGATCCAAAGATATCCGCATAATAGAATGTCAACTATAAGTGAATGTAAATAAGGATTAATAAATAGGAAATAAAGAACAGTTTTAAATTCTCCAAACCAAAAAACCCAGTGTATGCATTTCTGCTCATCGAGGAAAATGTACAATGACTGGGTCATTAAACTAGAAGGAACTAAAATACCTGTTGTTGACGAATGTAAATTCCTTGGACTTATATTTGATAGAAAACTTTCATTCCAAAGCACTACAGCTCTGACAAGCAGTGGCCCACACAGAATGGGGAGCGGACTAGCAAACCCTACTAAAATTATATTGGTCACTAATTTGCTCACAACTAGACTATGGTAGCTTTGTTTACAGATCAGCCAGGAGGTCTTACCTCAAAGAGCTAGACCCTATACAAAATGAAGGCTTAAGACTGGTTTTAGGAGCCTTCAAAACTTCTCCAGTGTAAAGCTTACATGCAGGGTCTCATGAAGCATCTCTACAATTGTACGTAAAACTTAAATCCTACCCATCCAATCCAGCTTATGATTTCACCTTTAATCCAAAATATTCAGCTATTTGAACAAAAAGAAAAAGCAATAAAATCTTTTGGTCTCCATATAAAACCCACCTTCAAAGAATCTCAAATACCTCTCAGCAATTTATATGATACTATCTTATATATTACCTTCGCCCAACTTTTGGACTATTAGATAACTGAGGGTAATCCTGGACTTTAAGTAAGCTTTCCAAAATGAACATTCACTCCATTATTTATCAAGAAAAGTTCCAGAATATCATGAAACATTATCCAAATCAATCCTATGTTTTTTTTGTTTTTTTTTACTGACAGATCCAAAAATTGTGATAAAGTTGCATGCACAGCTGTGCTAAACAAGAAAATTGTCAAGGGAGGTCTCCAAAAGAAATCTCCTTCCTTTCCTTTTTTTTTTTTTTTAGTGCAGAAGTCTATGCAATAGACATGGCACATAACCTAATCTGAGTGCAACAACAAAAATTTCATGATCTTCTTAGAATCACTCTATTTTGCCATCTATAAAAAAAATTGCTAACATCAATAAAATACTAAACTTGGCTGAACACTATAACTAAAAAAAATATCTAAGTATGTTGGATGCCAAGCCACATAGGAATAAGAGGGAATGACAAAGCCGACTTGGCAGCCAAATCAACAGTAAACTAATACTGTAAACAGATCTGAAGACTAAAATTCTTCCATAATATTCTTCCATAGAAAATGACAACAAAATTAGAGTAACAATATACATAACAACCTATTCTCAATAAACCCACCCAATATAGGAGAATGGAAATCAGTCTTTAGAAAGCAACAAGTCACTATATCCCAATTATGTATAAGTCACACAAAACTAGCACTCTTCTTTTTTTTTTTTACTTAAACAAGAAAACCAGCCAGAATGCATAACATGTCAAAAACACCCTATACTTTTAAACTCAATCTAATAGAATGTGAAGATTTTGCTGTTATCAGACAAGGACACTTTTACAACACAAATGAGATATATTCAAAAATGTCAGTATAAATGATATTTTGTCCATCTTGAAAAATAAAATTTACCAAAAAATATTACTGTAAACTTGAACTTTACTTGAAACTTAATCCCTCAAAGTAATTCACAATCCATTTAGAAACAAACAACTGCAGACAATTTAATGTCAAAATCAAGAAAAATCCCTAAAAAAAAAAAAAAAAAATTGACCATCTCCCACAATTGACCTCTTGGGATAAAATAACACCAGATGGGTTGACATACCATTAAAATCAATCAAATCCTTAATCTCATCCAAAATAATTGAATAATCAAGACCCGCCTATCTGTTTTTAGAGTACTCCCTTGTAATATCACTCACACTTATTGTTGCATCAATTCTATTTGTAAAAATCAAATTCCACTCGGACAGCTTCTTCCTAAGAACCACTTCAAACAAATGCTCCCCTCCCTCATCACTACAATCATAACTTTTTTTTTTTTCAAGTCTTGGGTCATCATTAACTCTTAATGTTTTTATTTGTATAGTAATAAACTTGTTGGATGAGTAAATATTTGTCCTTTACTGTTTGGAAATCACTCATGTTTTTAAATGCATATGTAGATATTTCAAAGTTAATGTACCAAATGTTTCGTTTAGTGATTATGGTTTTTCTATTCCTAACAAATTGATTCATCAGCATTTGTCATTTCAATACTCAGCTCTTCTTCCTTTTAGTCTCTTTATCCATGTTTAATTTGCATTTGAATCGACTGTCAAATGACTTTTAACAGAGAAATCCATTTTGAGTTTCTATAATAAACATTTCCTTGATTTTTTTTTTTTTTTTTTTTTTTTTTTTTATAGATTTTAAAAAATTTATATTCTAAAATATCTGAATGATGATTATCTAGAATTGTCATTGTTTTCAAGTGAAATATTCTGTGTTTATAGTCTTTGGCTAAGTCACTGTGGAGAGGGGGTATGATGCTGATAGACCCAAAACCCCTAATGAACCTCGCCTAGAAACATCACTGATGATGTTTACTAAAGCATCCAAATAGATGTATTTTACAAAACTTGGTTTTCACAATTGTAACAAGATGTTTTTCCTTTTTATTTAAGTTTTATTTGCATTAATTTTTTTTTTTTCTCCTTCTTCCAGCTGGTCACCAATGGTTACTAGGTTTGGGCTTAGACAGAGAAGTTGCTGACACAGACCAATATTTATATACACATCTTCAACAAAAATGGGAGCGAGTAGCCAGGGGGGATCAAAGCACGTGAGTGTTTTCACCGTTTCTCTCGATCAAATACCATATGCTAAAAGCTGTTGCCAAGTTTCTTAACAATATTGATTACAATTTTACATTATGTGAAAGTGCAAAAGGAATGTGCTTTCTGCTAGACTGTAGTAATACAAACTATTAAGTTGGAACAAAATAAATATTTTGACCTGTTCACATTAGAAGCAGACTGGGAAGAAAGCTGGTGTCAGTCTGTACAGCAGTCAGGAGTCATTTGGCACAGATCAGTAAAGAAAAATGAAGATAAAAATTCTAATGATACCAGATAGATTTAAAGAAGGCCGGAGGGTACGAGTGGAGGAGCATGGCTGTAGCAATCATGATGAACCTGCTGGTCTGAATGACAAAACATATTATGAAACAACTTTATTAGGCAAGTAAGCAGAATCTGTTACATAGGCAATAATATCCTCAAATGCAATGTCCAAATGAGTTACAGCTCAGATGCATGCCTGACTTACAGTTTGATGATTGCATTCTTGCAAGGTTATAACATCAGTGAGAAATGACTCCCCACAAATGCTTGCAATTACATTCAAAATACTGTGGTCATGATAGTTGTTTCATCTATTATGATGCTGATTAATTGATTAGAAAGCTTGGCTTTCAGGGCAGCAAAGTGACAAGCAAACAATTCTGGTAGATGAAGTTGCCTAACACAATTGACACATGGAATAGCACCACCTTCTTTACAACGTTTTTAATATGAATGGCCTCATTTTATCAATTTTGTGCAGGGGAATGTCAGACAAAGTGCACATTTTCAAAAAATCAAGGACAAAATCATCTCTTACCTCTTTACTCTTCAAAGTTTTGATTGTCTTCTGTTTCAGTTTAGCCAACTTTTTTTTTTTTTGAAGACTTTTATTAAATGAGTTTTTGATTTGATGTGATCTTTGATTGTGTTCAACCCTAATATGTCCACACCATTGAGACAATTTGCAAAATAACATTTTCTTCTTCTGCATAAAAGTCATCAGGAAATTGCTCTACTCTGGCTTTAGCACGGTGTTTTTTTTTTTTTTGTTTTTTTTTTTAAATTCACTCAATTTGTTGTTTATTCATACAATTGGTTTGGATTACAAAATATAAATATTAAAAAAAATCATTGAAAGTTAATGCAATTAAAGGATTTTTTTGTTCAATTTAAATTTGTTTACAATGGTGAAGCACTGAAGATTATACAATTATTAATCTGGGAGAATCACTGTATGATGGTAAGCTTAGACACAAACCAGTCGTTTCATAGAATGGTGTTTTTGGAGAATTGTTTTTCTTTATTTTTAAATTGTTTGCAGCCTAAAGGAAATTAATTTCTTATTGGTTTGATCTTCCTCTCTCACTCTCTCCCCTCCAATTTTGACATCAACTAGTGTTTGTTTTTCATTTCCACTTTAACAATGGATTTCAGTGGCCTTCTGACTTTCATCTCATTTGCAACACACTTTCCTAGAAAAGTTATAAAATATTTAAAAATAGACTAGCCAACATATTCTCAAAAAATGGACAACTCACTTTTCTTTTTTTTTATGTAAACATTTTTGTTCTTAATTTTATTTTTTTTTTTTGATTTTATAAGAAAAACAATAGCTACAAAGATTTGTAAAAACAAATTTTAACGAAATAACTACATAACGTTATTGCTATATTAAAATGTTTATCAAAATCAGAGAGTCATTAAAAGTTTTGAAAGAATTTAAAGAAAAAACTGAAAAAAAAAATCAAATAATTTATTTCTTATTGAAAATTACATTAAAAACCCAGATTCTGTTTAAGATTAACAATTCCATGATTCTGTGACTGTGGAAAATTTATTGCCCTAAATTCTTATCTGTTTCTTGTTTTTGAACAGTTTTAACCCAAGTGCGGGAGATATGAGTAATGACTTTTCCTAATCATGTTAGCACGGGGAGGGATTTCAAGCTTTATAAAAGAGGAAAGTCTGCAAGTGAAATCTGCTGTGACAAAATGCTGCAAAAGTGAACACCCTTCAATACTCTTTACTTCCCCATTACCAAACTCTAGCAGCAGTTGTCATCATGTCTCACTGTTGAAGCACATGAATGGATCAGAGCCATTCCTCCAACTCTTATGTCATCTGTTATTTTTCTGCCTCAAGACAAATCAATTGCCCAGGAAGTTGCATCTAAAAATTTCTGGCCCAAAGTGCAACATTATATTTATTATGTAAATGAGACAGAATAAGTAAAAAAAGAAAAAAAAAATTGTTTTGAAATAGGTTATAATAACCTATTCAGTTATTTATGTGTAGATGATTGTCCTCATCTTTGCTGCTGTTATTCCCACCAGCATTCATCAGGTGTATGGCAATCTGGGTGACCTACAAGGAATTCCAAACTGAATTCCCTGAACATTACACCTGATGAAGGCTGGAGGGCACAATGCCCAAAATGTAATAACAGCAAAGATGAAAACAATAGTTTGCATGTAAATATAACGACTACTCGTCCCAGATATTGGGTATTCAGTTGTTACAAAAACAATCTTTCAGAATTGATGATAGAATCCTTCTTGGTAATAGTTTTTATTATTATTATTACTTCTGCTTTTTTATCTTGTTTAATTTTTGTTGCATCCCTTATGAATTCAGCTTTGTATGTTTTATATCGAAATAGCATTGAATAACTCCTACCTTCAGACTTTATTTTTGATTTAGACTTGTTTTTTTTTTTTGTGGGGTGGGGTATTTTGTTATTTTTAGTTTTTTAACTTTTTTTTTTCTAGGCAATAAAGTCAAACTTTTTTCTTTTCTGCTGAGAATTCAACCTTCTTTTTTTTTTTTTTTTTTTTCAGAGCTAATGTAACAATTGAACTGGATACAAATCAAGTGCGTGGTTTCTTGTTCTCAGCACAGGCACATCTCCATTGGCCAGCTCTGATTAGAAAGTGCAAGATCAAATTTCCTCTCACACAAATTGGAAATATGTCTGTATGTATTGTCCCCCATTTAACTTAAAATTTAAATTTAACATTTCAATTTTTTTTTTTAACTTACAATACTGCTAAAAAGAATGATGGAAAAACAAACATACAAATAGACATGTTTTGTTAAAAAAAATATTACTTCTATAATTAATAGATGTCTTTCCTGTCAACCACTTAACAAATAGTGTCTTTAAGCCTGTAAAAAAAAAAAAAAAAAATAACCAGAATAGAGCCTATGCTTTCATTATAAAGATTAACAAAGAGGAAATCAATGTTATTAAGATGCAAACAAGTGAATAATAATGTTTCAAATAACTAACAGAATCAGGTTCTAATGTGATTAACTATTTGGGGAAAAAGAGGACTTTAAAGTAGAGAATTTTATGTTTTCTCTTAAAATCACCTCCATAAATCATGTTGTTGGCCACTCCAGGATGATAATTGCTTTCACTGCCTTTATCACTCTACAAATTGTTGTGAATTGCAATCTAGTTCACTGCTATAATAAGAAAACCTCATTGCAGAGAGGTATATCACATTAGCCACTCCTAAGTAATTTATGAGAACATGTTGATCAAGAATATTACCATAATAATAAAATTTAAAAAAAAAAAAAAATTAGTCTCCTTCTTAAACCTAATTTTTCTTCTCATCTAGATGTCAGACTTCATAGTGGAGAACCCTGGAGATGTGCCGGTGCTAATCCAAATACTTGCCCTGCCAGTTTATCCCAATCCACAGACCATTGTGGATCTTATGAGCCATAGGTAATTATTACTTTGTATTTACCTGCCTTTCTTTGTGTGTTTTTCTTCTTTTTTTTTTTCTTTTTTTTTTTTTTTCTGAGTGAATCTTTAAACTTAGTTTCTGGCTCTTAATTCTTCTAATTCAGTTTTCAAAGCGCACACTATCCTGTCTTTGATAGGATTGGTTCATTTTGGTTTTCATATGAGCATTTTTAGCACTATACAACAATATCAAAATACTTAAAGTATAGCGTTTACTGGTGCTGACAAAAACACTGTTAAAGAGAAAAAAAAGAACAAATTTCTCTTGTTTTATGATCTGACTCTTTGCATTTTCTATTGCTTTTTTTAATTTCAGGCTTGCGTCAGACTTATCAGATTACATAGAAACAGATGACAAAGAAATCTTTATTTTACCAGATTTGGAACAGTCCTATTCAACAGTTAGTAAACTCCAATTTTTCACTTTTATTTGTTATTCAGTATGGTTTAACCCTTTAGCATTCAGTATGCTCAAACCTGCCCTGGAAGTATCAGCTCTCAAAGTTTCACTGTTTGCATGATTTCCTGTGTTATTTGTGATATATTATGGCAGAGTATACATGGAGCAGGATGTATATTGAGAGCCGATATTTACAGGCGGGTTTTGAAGCAAATTAAATAGAAGAATCTATGTTGATTGAACATGTTACTTTTTTTTCATTTACTTTAATATTTGGCTCTGTGATATTTTGCTTCAAACATAGTATTTAGGATGTGCAGGTGGTGTAATGGATAGCATCTTGGAATGTGAAATTGGAGAGCAGAGTTCAAATTCCAGTTGAGTTTGTTACACATTCACTTGTGTGCAAATACCCTTGGGAAAAATATTAATCCATCTCTTCTCTCTCTAGTTATTGATTAAATAGCAGAGTAGACTGGGCTCTTTAAGCCATGATTAGTAACCAATCTAAGAGGAGGACAACCTTGGATTCAAAATTGTTCATGGTCCCTGATCCTCAGTAAAAAAAATAATATTCAGTGTAAAATTTCTACTAGCCTTTGGAATAGAATAAATATTATACCTGCCTACCATACAGTTATTATGTTTGTGCAAAATGAAAATCTTATTGTTGGCACAACTATCATATTAAAAGTAATTACACAAGTTAAAATGTAAATCAAATAAGACTGTTCAGCTCGAACAAAATGTTTTTTAATCATTTTATCCCAAGCAAGGCAATAAAGCAACTAAGATGCAAGTGGTTACTGAGTGAAAGAGAAAAAGAAAAAAAAAAGCACTATTAAGGAGAGGGAACAATAAAAGAACAGAAGATAATGATTGACATTGCATTGAAATTTTTGAATATCAAAGTTTACTGGAAAAAAAAAAACTGGAAGAAAGTTCCACAAGCAAAAAATGTGAGAGAAGACACTGTTAAAATCAACTTAGTTACATCTAGTAATTTTACCTGTTAAAAATGATGAGACCCTGCCACCAATCTAGCACTGTATTTAAATTCAAAATCATTTCGACCCCCATTAAGGCAATAAAGCCAATAACATGCAAGGGGTTACTCAGTGTGAAAGAATATGAGAAAAAGAAAAACTTGAGAGAGCATTAAAAGAACAGGAATTAAGAAGACAGAAGATAGCATTTTAACAATTTAATAAATTTTATTTCTTAGAAGTTCATAAATTTTATATAGCATGTCCCTTCAGGACATGAGCAATCATGGCTCTACACAACTACCTGTTCCTTGTAACACTTAGCAAGGTTTGTTCCCGTCCTGGGTATGACATTAAACTGCATCCAACAGCAAGGCCTCTGATCAGAAGGTTTTGAGGAGCATGGAACCACCTCTTAATTTGCTGGTGTTCCCAGGTCCACCCTGACCCGGGGTGGTAGCACCTGTTAGGGTCCCAGCTATGGGCAAATAGTGAACTCCTAGTTTTTCCAGATCTTATCCGCGTCCTGGGTATGGCGATAAACTACTTCCGCGTCCTGGGTATGGCGATAAACTACTTCCGCGTCCTGGGTATGGCGATAAACTACTTCCGCGTCCTGGGTATGGCGATAAACTACTTCCGCGTCCTGGGTATGGCGATAAACTACTTCCGCGTCCTGGGTATGGCGATAAACTACTTCCGCGTCCTGGGTATGGCGATAAACTACTTCCGCGTCCTGGGTATGGCGATAAACTACTTCCGCGTCCTGGGTATGGCGATAAACTACTTCCGCGTCCTGGGTATGGCGATAAACTACTTCCGCGTCCTGGGTATGGCGATAAACTACTTCCGCGTCCTGGGTATGGCGATAAACTACTTCCGCGTCCTGGGTATGGCGATAAACTACTTCCGCGTCCTGGGTATGGCGATAAACTACTTCCGCGTCCTGGGTATGGCGATAAACTACTTCCGCGTCCTGGGTATGGCGATAAACTACTTCCGCGTCCTGGGTATGGCGATAAACTACTTCCGCGTCCTGGGTATGGCGATAAACTACTTCCGCGTCCTGGGTATGGCGATAAACTACTTCCGCGTCCTGGGTATGGCGATAAACTACTTCCGCGTCCTGGGTATGGCGATAAACTACTTCCGCGTCCTGGGTATGGCGATAAACTACTTCCGCGTCCTGGGTATGGCGATAAACTACTTCCGCGTCCTGGGTATGGCGATAAACTACTTCCGCGTCCTGGGTATGGCGATAAACTACTTCCGCGTCCTGGGTATGGCGATAAACTACTTCCGCGTCCTGGGTATGGCGATAAACTACTTCCGCGTCCTGGGTATGGCGATAAACTACTTCCGCGTCCTGGGTATGGCGATAAACTACTTCCGCGTCCTGGGTATGGCGATAAACTACTTCCGCGTCCTGGGTATGGCGATAAACTACTTCCGCGTCCTGGGTATGGCGATAAACTACTTCCGCGTCCTGGGTATGGCGATAAACTACTTCCGCGTCCTGGGTATGGCGATAAACTACTTCCGCGTCCTGGGTATGGCGATAAACTACTTCCGCGTCCTGGGTATGGCGATAAACTACTTCCGCGTCCTGGGTATGGCGATAAACTACTTCCGCGTCCTGGGTATGGCGATAAACTACTTCCGCGTCCTGGGTATGGCGATAAACTACTTCCGCGTCCTGGGTATGGCGATAAACTACTTCCGCGTCCTGGGTATGGCGATAAACTACTTCCGCGTCCTGGGTATGGCGATAAACTACTTCCGCGTCCTGGGTATGGCGATAAACTACTTCCGCGTCCTGGGTATGGCGATAAACTACTTCCGCGTCCTGGGTATGGCGATAAACTACTTCCGCGTCCTGGGTATGGCGATAAACTACTACTACGATTTTAGTTTCGACAATATCACATATCGTCAGATCGATGGTGTAGCGATGGGTTCCCCTTTCGGTCTTGTTTTGGCAAATATTTTTGTGGGTTTTTATGAGGAAAGCCTTTTGTTAGGTTCTGCCCGCCTTAAGATTTACTTTCATTATGTGGATGACACTTTTTTTTGTATTCAGCCATGAATCGGAAGTTGATTAATTTTATCCCTACTCAACGGTGTTCATCCTGCCCTTAAATTTACGGTAGATAAGGAGGTCAATTGTTCATTGCCCTTCTTAGATGTTCTTGTTCACAGAACTCCTTCCTCGTTTATTACTTCTGTTTATAGGAAGTCTACCTTTACAAGTCTCTATACTCGATGGCACTCTTTTTGTCCTAAACGACAAAAGATCAATTTTATTAGGACTTTGACCCATAGGGTGTTAATGATTTGCTCAGATAACACCTTGAAAGATGAAATCAGTTGTTTAACTGATATCTTTGTGAACAATGGTTATCCATTGGACATTGTTCAATCAGTTATTCGGGATAAGACTGCCAGGTTCAATAAAATCAACCTGCTATAGTGGGTTAATGTCCGGTCTATCTTCGTTTACCGTGGTTGGGTAGGACTAGTGAATCCTTTGCCAAGCATATTTCATGCAGTTCACGTGAGTCTTATTATGTAGCAAATGTCCGTGTTGTTTTTCAAACTAAGTCCGTCCTTTCATCTATGAATATATATATATATCATCCGTCCCATCATATTAATTCTGTTATTTATTATTAGTACCTGCTATAATACTAAATAAAAATTTTTCGTTGGGCGATACCATTCGTAACATGTATTGGCCTTCAATTGTGGATCATTTTATAAAGAATCCCACTTGTGCGATGGAGTTCAGTGTGAACTGGTTTTCTGTTTTAGCCAGAGCACACTCATTATTCCATCTTAAGGTGTTGGAGACGCTTTACATCAGGTCCAGGCAACCTGCTCTTTGTAAACAAAGAGATTGTTTGCTTGGACTTGCTGTGCTGCGCTGCGCTTCTAGCATCTTTGTTGGTATAATTTTTTTTGTTTTTTTTTTTCCTCCCTGTCCATTCATTAACGTTATCCATGACGGAATTTCTTCTTTTTTTTTTTTTTTTTTTTTTTTTCTTCATAATTTGTGTTCCCTGTTAACAGTTCTGATGAGAGGGGACAAAACCAGTCGACTGGTGTGTGTTTTTGTTTTTATTTTAAATCTATCATGGCCTATAATATAAAATTTCTTGCCTTTTATGCCATAATTATATATATATATATATATATATATATATAGTCGTAAGGTGTGCTATATTTATGGGATAAAGTGCTCAACATCAGAGATAGAGCGTCTGTAAATATAAAAGTGAACATAGAAGTCAACACTTAGAGGCGACAATATGTTTCATGCTATATGCAGTCGTCAGGCCACATGCGCTGTTATTTTTCTCGGCTATTTTTACATATATATATATATATATATATGGGTCAGTGGTGCATTGTGGGAAGTCTATTATGGCAGTTGTTTTACCGGAAGTCGTTTATCAATTTATTTGGGTTAAATTATTTTGCTTGTTTTTATTTTTTGTTTCTTATTTTATTTAATTATTTTTTTTTTTTTTTTTTTTTTTTTTTTTTTTATCGATGTTTTTATTAACGTAGTGAAAATTTGTTTATGTCACTTAAGTTTTGTTTTGGTTTGAGAATTTAATTAAAGCTATTTATTCAATTTTGCGGTTGATTGTTGTAGTTTGTTCTAACTATTATTTTGGCAGGAACAGTTTTTAATTTGTGTTTATTTTGGTTGATTATTTTTATTTGTTTTTTCTAACGGTAACTTTATCAGGATTGGTTTGTTTATTTATTTACTTGGATGAATTTAGGTTAATTTATTTTACTTGTATATTTCCTCTTTTTCGGTTTTTCGATTTTTAAGTAACGTATTTATTTATTTATTTTTTTTTTTTTATTATTATTATTATTGTTATATAACAGTTATAGGTATTTTTCGTCCGATTTTTTTGGTTCACTAAGATTTTGGTCATAATGGTTTGCTAATTTGTTTATTATTTATTTATTTATTTGGGTTCGTTTTTTTTTTGTTTTTTTTTGTTACTTATATATATATATATATATATATATATATATATATATATATATATATATGTGGGTGTGTGTGCAGGTAATGTAATGGATAACAGCTCAGAATTGGAAATTGGAGAGCAGAGTTCCAATTCCACTTCGGTTCATTATATTCACTTACATGCTAATACTGTTGGGAATGGTATGAATCCACTTCTTCTTCCCCAGCTATAGGTTAATTAGTAAGACTTGTGTCACTAAATCATTATAAAGAAAAAATAAATAGAATTGCGTACAAAATCTAAGTATTTTGTACGCAATTCTATTTATTTTTTTCTTTATAATGATTTAATTATTAAATGACCCATAGAGGTTGATATGCCGCTAACAGAAAAACAACCAACCAAGCCCTCTTCCCTCATATTTCCCCAAAATTTCATCTTTTTCTGATTCCAAGTCTCTGTTAATTTTGTTTCTATTTTCCTTTAACTTGTTTTGTCGTTTACATTCTCTATCTACTAAACCATCTGTGTCAAATTTAGTAATGGTGAGGAAGTAATTTCATGCCTGTGTTGAAATTTGAATAAAATCTCCTTATATCATGCATTGAAAACACTGTCTGCTACTCTGACTGATGATGATTATGCTAAATAGAGTACAGTTATTCGAAATCAAAATTTAGAATTTTCCTCATATTTTGTGTTTCTTGTGTGATGCTTCCTAACGTTTGCTTACAGTATACCTGTGTTCAGAATAAATAATGAGATTAATGATTTGTCTTGACCCACTTACAGTGAATGGAGAAAACTGGAACTTTGATTCTTCACATATCTTCCACTCTGTTACACACTTTTGTCATTGTTTGTTGCATTTGCGGAGTCCTGTCTTGTAGAAAGGCACAGTAACCCAGCCTGCATGTCAGACATCAGTATGCTGTCATCCTGAATGTGCCTGCCTCTCAAAGGTATGGAGGGAAAGGAAGAATTGGAAATCAGATAGTGCCAAGTTAAGAGAATGTAAAAGAATTTTATAACCGCATGCTTCCATGATGCTGCTATATATTACGGAATTGTCTTTACTGGACATACTATGTCTTCAAGTTTTGATGGCGTCTTGAAATTTCAACTGTAGGCTGGAAATTCATAAGCACTATGGTATTTTGTTTTCGTAAGACTGTATCATCTTGCCAGCAGATAATTGGATGTGTGCCCATTTGAATTGTTAGAAGGGAGAATCATTGTGCTTCTATTGCTTGGTTTGTGCTTTCGCCTTTAGGCAAAAAAAAAAAAAAAGTTCTCTTGGGTTTTCCTTACATGCATGACCAAAATTTAATTGGTGGAATTATGGTTTTTCCTTCTGGAAACATACAAAATGACACGGAACCCACTACGTCCTGGGTATGACGGTAAACTACATCTGCGTCCTGGGTACGGCGATAAACTACATCCAACAGCAAGGTCTCACATAATGTTTTCAGAAAAATAATGTTGCCAGCTCTAAGTTTTTGAAACAATAATGTTGCCAGCTATACGTTTTTTTGTAAAAGAGTAATGTTGCCAGCTATACGTTGTTTGTTTTTTTTTTTTTTTTTGAAACAATAATGTTGCCAGTTATACATTTTTTTATTCCATACAAAATAGGCATTTAAAATTCATATAAACTGGATTTGGCATTAAATAACCCACAGTGGTTGATATGCCATAAAACCCAAACAAACAAATGGAACCCACTGCTCTTACACTCTGCAGATATGCATACGTTCATAGATGATTGCATCCAACCTCCCCACCATAATCTTTGTCCTGTCTAAAAGTTCTTGACTGGTTATGAAGCCATCTCCTTAGATGACAGTCTCCATTTGTTGGAGGATGTTACCAACTGATGATATCCAGGTATAAGGGCAGCATATTCTTTGAAGTGTGATCATATTTGAAATGCTAATATTCAGATTTATTAAGCATCTGATTCTTACACTGTAGGACCAGTGCAAGGGTCTTATGAGCCCACTCCACCCCCACCATCTATCATACAGTAGGGTGAAGCACTCTTCTACATCTCAATTTTCATAAGGTAATATTCATATAAAATAGGAATTTTATTGTCACCTATTTATATACAATAAAGGACAATATAGGTGAACAATTCAACTAGAAAAATACAAAATAAATACAATGTATCTAAATATAAATTAGAGACATGTCATAATAGAGCATTCCATCTTAAATAAATCGACAATATTCTGTGGCAATTTTTAACAACTTGAGACTTGTTAAAAAGTTGAAGGTTTTTAACACATTCAGCATTATGGCTAAAAAATAGTGAATTTTATATCGTGTCTTTTAGAACCTTAGTATGAGCAAAACAAATTTACGGATTTCGATGGGGGTGGGGGAATGACATCAAAATCTGCAAAAAAAATTTTCAACCTCTTAATAGTCAGTTGTGCTTAGTTTAATTTGTAACATATAAAAATGTAGGTAGGAAAAATGCAAATGTTGATAGCAAGGGTCGCAAAGGGAGGTTCAGAGGTTGTATACGTCAACCCTGATACACTGCAAACATCTCATCCAAAATTGTACTGTCTACTTTTCAAAACTAGGAACTTAATTACTCTCTGTACTGAGATTATGCACATACCTTACTGCATATTTACACTTGAACTGCATAAATATTTTATTATGACTTTCCTACGAATTGAACTGCACCTCATGTCTGGGTACATGTTTCTCAATGTGCAGCTTCATTTCCCTACAACAATTGAATGTGAATCAAGACAAATTCATCCTGTATATTAATATACTTATGTTCAAAGCATCTTCATAAGTTAAAGGAAAACCTGACTAAGTATGAAAATTTCAGCATTTTTATTATTTACCTTTTGAAAATTTGTAAACTAAAATCATAATGTCTTTTTTTTTTGTCTTTGAACATATATATATATATATATATATATATATATATAATTGTGGTTTGATGATATAATTGTCTTGTTTTTTTTTCTTTTCAGCCTAATTCTGATATTCACAGATACCAGAGACACATTGAGAGCACACTGGGAATTAAACCACATAAAGAAACAATAGCAACCCTCCTTAATCCAGGAGAAAAATTAAAATTTCATGTGGGATTTCGACCAAAAGATGATCTTTCAAGAACATCATTAATCATTATTAGGTACAGTACAGGGATTTCCCATTAAAAATAAAAATAAAAAAAAAAATGTATGTATGTATTTCTATATTATCTCTGTTTTCTTGACAAACATTAATAACTAGATCTTGTCAGTTGTCTTAGATCTCTAGCACACCCTCTTTCTAAATTGTAAGATGAATTGCCTCTTTGAAAAAAAACTAGGAACATTTCAAGATGGGGCTAACTGCCATGTTTTTTTTTGTTTTTTTTTTTCAGAATTTTTTTTATCTACCAATAACATGGACAATCATTTAACTCTTATCCTAAGAGAAAATTATTAGAATCAAGTCAGTTCATCAGTTATGAAAAGCAGTTTATTTGGGGTTTTTTATTTATTTATTTTTTTAAGTCATATCTTACTATATTTTAGATATATAAGATTGAATAAAAGAATATTTTTTTTTAAACAACCTAGTAAAAGTTGAATAAGATAAAATTATCAACTGGAAAATTGTCTATTTCTGAGATATTGTAACTATTTACATTGTTTGGACTGTTGTCCCCATCTTTATTTTAATATTCACAACATTTCCCCAAAGACACATGGCCCAGTGGATGAAAGCGTTGGTTGAAGTAATCCAGCCACTTGACATAAAGATTTGTGGGTTCAATACCTGGCCATAGCAGAGGTGAACAAAAACTTGGGGAGTTGAGTTACTGAAACTGAGAGATCCAGAAAAGGCATGGCATGTGGAACTAGAACAATCTACTCTGGTGGATGAAATAAAGGGTTCAATTCAGAATTCCAACACCTGAAGAAGGCCAGAGCGTACAACAGCCAAAATGTTGTGAATATGACAGATGACAACAGTCCAAATAATGTAAATGGAAAATTTATATTTAAATATTGAACCTATCCTGAATTTTATATACTGAGTGCTCTCGAAATGTTTTGTTTACCTGATATTAAAGCTAGTATATATATATATATATATATATAAAATATAATATATATATATATATATATATATATATATATATATATATAAAACACTTGGAATAAAACTGCTGCTTAACTTAGAGTTGTCTGTTTTATGGTTTTTAATTAAAGTTTATTGAAATACCCATCTGAAGAGTTCCTTTAAAATTGGGAAATACAGAAAAACCTCTCATCTACGGAACCACCATCAATGGACTTCAGATGCAATGGACAAAATCTGCATGAAAAAACTTCCAGATCGTCAGCAATGTCTCAAAATTTGTGGGCTTAGTGAAACAAGTCGTATTAGTTCCCAAAGTGAGCGCATTGCAGCAGTGACAGGCGTTTCAATTGTAGATAAAGACAGTACGATACATTAGCGCATACTTGAAAAAGATTATTTCCTTTGCAATCCCAGATCGCTTACAAATAATTCCTTCCCATCTACAGGCAATTAACTTTAACCCCCCCCCCCATTAGTCCATTGATGAGAGGTTTGTCTAACTTTTTTTTGTTTGTTTGTAGTAGTTATAAGTTTTGACTTTCCTGCTATTATTGCTACTTTTATTGCAAACTTTTATGGCTAATTATTGTTGCAGATTGTAATTTTTTTTTTTTTTTTCTTTCAGGAATAACCTGACAATTATTGATAGTCTGGTTGTTCAGGGCCAGGGTGGCCAAGGAGAAATGAGATTCAGTAACAGAAAGGCAGGCTCCCAAGCTCCTTTACCTTTTGAAATGACTGAAAAACATTTAAAAAACTGTGATAGTAAGTGCACAGCTTCACTTATCGTTTCCTTGGTGTCTTGAAATCTTCTTGATCTTTGTATTCCAATTTCATATGTTCTTAAAATCTTGGAAATTAGGTTAAAGAAAAAAAAGAAAATACTTAAATGAAGGGGATTTTATAATGAATAAATTAAAAAATAAAAATTTAAAAACTCTGTACTTTTAACATCTCCGCTTGAACTCTGAAATTTTATTCGCTAATTATTTTTTTTTTTTCTCCTTGATAGGAGGAGATAGGTTTGCCTATTGCCCAGTTCACATGCCTCCCCTGTGTTTTGAACAAGAGTAGAGTTTTATCTCTTGTTTCCTGTTTAAGGTTGGGTTTCCGGTTCCTTCTAACTGAAGTCTTCTCGTTTTCTTTCACTCCTTGCTTGGGGTGAATTGATAACAAAAATAAATGAATAATAAATCTCTAATTTCTTGAACCCAACAACTGGTGAGTGTTTATAGTGCTGCTGCCATAAGCAGTTGCAGTAATAATTAGAGGGCCACACTGTATTGGTAGGGCGCATTTGATAACCATATATTGGATTGAACTAAATATATACATGGTCTGTAGTCTGATTGTATAAAATATACTTTATATTTATGCATGCAAGATTGTGCCCACACCTTCCCAATTAACATGGGGTGTTCTTGAAAGGTTGCATTTTGTTTGGGGGGATAGCTTGTGATGCTATAGACAGCCACGTAGAAAGGGAAGAGCTGGTTTTATCTCAACCCCAAGTGTTTCTCTTTTGACGGACCAGCAAATAGTTCCTTTTGAAGTTAGGTCTTCTAAGTGACTTCCACTTTGACCCAAAAGTCACATGGAAGTAAAGGGATGGCTGATGGTGTTAGGCAATCAAGTCACAACAAAGCTGGGAATAGAGCCCATCTGGGTGCTGGTCTATATTATGTCATTCTTGTGATCAGGGAAGAGTTGCTGATCTGCCCTTAGTGGGAGACAGATGGATCTGCCTTGAAGTTCTGAAGACTGTATTGCCAGCAACCATGTCCGATAGGGGAGGGGAAAGTTCTGACTAAACAGAAGTTGTCCTCAATATCATCTACCTACCCATCCAGATGAGCAGGCAAAGCCCTGAATAAAACACCCTACAAATATAATAGGGTTTGCACTATTATTTCTCTACAAGTTTACTCTTTCATTTATGTTACTTTATCAGCATGCATCACACCATTCTTTGGCTCTTGGTGTACACACTGAAATTGAGTATCAGAATGAAATGTGGACCGGGGGGGGGGGTGATCATTCGCTAGATGGTTGAGCGATTGGGCAGGGGTTGTGTTTTATGTTTACAAGCTATGATGTTGCAACATTACTGTAATGTTGCAATCAACTATTTTCCTGACCCGAAACTGATTACTCATCCCTAACATGTTTATTGTGCTGTCTACAAATGAAACTTTGGCCATATTCAAGCCATTGTCACCTCAGACTTATCAGATTTTTTATCAAGAGTTCTGAATGAGGAGAGAAGATGATGGACAACACCCAAAAAAATTTTATAACCTGGAAATAAATTTGGCTATAATCAAAATTGTAAAATCAGCAAAAGTTCCCACGAAATAAAAATAATTTTTTGTATGGAAAGTAAGGACCTACGTACATCATATTGTCTTTAAATTAAGTGGCAGCAGAAGAAGGTAAAAAGGTAATCATAAATATTAATGCAATACTTAAATCCAGTGATCAATTTTGAGTTCTTCTGTAGTTTATTGTTGCCTATTTTCATCTACTCCTCCCTATCTATTATAATGAAGGCCCAATATTCAGCGGCTTTTAAGTTTTTATGTGTGTGTGTATGTGTGTCAATTTGCTGGAAACATTCTTGATTTAATCTACATGACTCTAAGTGTATATAATCAGCTGAGATTTTTTTTTTTTTTTTTTTTTTTTCAGAAAAAAGGCAGGGTAAGAATTCACTGCCCCATTTTACTGTGAAAAGAATGTTTACAATGCGAAATACAGGAGAGTTGCCTTTCTATGTCCATGGCTTCAGCATCAATTCCTCCCCCTGTGAAGGATACGGCTTTAAGGTGCTCGACTGTATAGGTTTTGAATTACCCCCAAATGGCAGCCAAAAAATAGATATTGCGTGAGTAGCACCCAAATGCTTTCTACAATTCAACATATTTATGGAATTATTTTAAACCCCCAAACATTTTCTTGTTTTTTAATTATATGCATTTATATTTCTTTTTCTTTCTCACACACGCACACACACATATATATATATATATATATATATATATATATATATATATATATTGGGTGATTGAAATACTTATAATTTATTTATTAACTATAATTTCTACAAAAGATGGATACAAGTGGAAAGCATTTAACATGGTTTTATTTAAAATTCGATATGGGCCCAGATTTTGCTAGCAGCTTCTCAAACCGCCCAAGAATCTCATCAAATGATTTCACAAGGTACTCTTATGGTATGGAAAACATAACTTCTTGTATTCGTCCTTGTTCTTCCAAAGTCTTGGTTTGATACAGTAGACTTGCTCCTTTAACCAATTCCAAAGAAAAAAAAATGTCACAGGATCTTAAGTCAGGACTCCTGGCTGGCCACTCATACATAAAATAGGGAGTTACTTTTCAATCATTTTAATGTGTGTGTTTTAAAAAAATTGACTTTGTACATTTCATAATGTATGCCGTCATTTGTTTACATTTGGATATGCATTGAGTAGATATGAATGAATGAATGAGAAAAAATCATGGAGAATTGTTTAAAAGCAGTAAAATCGACTTTGCTAACTGAACGCTCCTCTGTGGCCCAATCGATTAAGGCACGTCAGGCTATATGACGGTTCTGTATAGGATACAGGTTTGATTCCTATCGGAAGATGCATATTTTCTATGAAAATTTCTTGGACATTCAAGCCAGTAAATGTTTTTAATACTGTTTATTATAAACAGAGCATTTACTTAAATATTTGTATCTATAAAAAGAATGTATAAGCATAAAAATGTCTTGATATATATATATATATATATATATATATATATATATATATGACAAAGTGGGGAAAGATTTTGTGTCACACATTTCATACTTTGGAACTCCATTGGGCTAAATTTGTTTACGTTTCTGTGACTAGACAAATGAGATATGCCGGGAATTCTAAATTTTAAAGTACTTTTCATTTTTGTTTTGTTTTTTGTTTTTTTTTCTCTCGTGTGTGTGTGTATGTATGTATGTATATATATATATATATATATATATATATATATATATATAATTTTCAATCAGACATTTCTTTTTACTCGAAATGTTATTGTTGAAGTTACCCAGGTTTGAGTAAAAAAATTTTTTTTTTTTTTTTTTTTTTTTTTTTTTAAACGCTGGGGTTTTTTAATTTGCACTGGAGCTGCTAAAATATTCTTGCCTCTTTCCTTTCAAGAAGCCTTTCCTTAATTTAGTTATTTGGTCAATTTTTGGGAAGTGGACTGGGATGAGAACTTTTTCAATACCCTCCCATGTATAAACCATTATAATTAACAAAGGAATCAATTTCAAGATTTGGCAGACAGAGTATCTACTCACACTGACACAACTAACAAAGCAAGTTATGATCTATTGCTGGTATACTCTGAGTTAGTATTAATGTTTAAACTCTGAAACTATCCTTAACTCAAGAGTCATCATTTGATAGTTTTTTGGGGGTTTTTTTCTAAGCCACTACACCTGTTTCAGAAAATGCACTATTATTAGCATATGTTTCCGTGTTCAATAATGAGACAGGTGAGGTCTTTTTAAATTTCAAAGTACATAGCAAGAGGCTTAGCCAGAGAGAAGTTGCGGCAGAAAGATAAATTACTTTTTTAGACAAAGGTGACAAGACAAAATTGTTATCTATACAACTGATCATCCTGCAAAAAAAAAAAAAAAAAAAAATGCACGCAGAAGGGATGAAGTGGGCCTTGGAGAACAACGGACAGGGTAGATAGCCACTGGACTGGGTACCTCTCTCCTCACCTATGCTTCATCTCTATTTTGTTCACTTATAGCAGTAGGTTACAACCCAAGAATAAAATCTGGTTTACTGCTAGGAATTGTTTTGTTTTTCACTTGTGGGTAACGATCTGGTTAAATGGTAGTTTTTAAGCCACATGCGTTTGACTAGAAAAAAATTGCACCCTGTCAATAAACCTGGTGTCTGGTCAACGCAACATATACAATTTACAATAAATGCTTAATCCTGGGTCATTATTAATATGGTTTATCATGTCAAGTAAATTTATCCTCATTTGACCGTAATATTTTACCTAAACAATCAGCATATTTCCAATACATTGAAAATTCTTTATTAATATATCTCCACAAAACATTACCTCATCTTGTAGATAAACTATACAATTGTATATATACAATTTTACATGATTGTAAAATGTGGTGAGTCAACTGTCACCAAAGCAAAGCATCTCCAAGTAAAGCCTTAAGAATTTGAAGAAGAACAAATAACTGTCATTAACATTTAAATATTTTAATAGATGTAATGAAAAGAAGAAATATAGTCTAATTTAAAAAAAATAGACATTAATGTGGTAAAGAGGGAGAAATAAAGACTTTGCTTAATTATGAGGATGAATGTCCAGGTAATTTAGAATTGGCTTAAAAGAGAGAGAAATAAGGACTTTGCTTAGATAAGGAAGAATTCGTCACTGATGGCTTCATCTAGAACTGAAACTGGACAAGGAAAGATGCCTCCAATTCCATCAAGTGTAGCAGAAGACAGATATTCATTTGTGTGTTTTCAAGAGCTTTTAAGTGAAAAAGATGTTTTTTTGTTAAAAAAAAAAAAAAAAAAAAAAAATACACACAGTATGTTCAAATTGTATAGACTTGAAAAAGATGTAGTTTACCCAAATTGCCTGTCCAAGGTGAACACATGGAATATGTTGAACTTCAACCAATCTGTGAACTGATAAGTCATCATCATCATCAAAGTACAGATATTTGTAGAAATTTCCGATAATAATGTATATGTAAGCATGTTCTCCTATGGTTATTCTTGATTTCACTCTCTGTACTTACAGGAAGACTATCATCTGATAAAGTTGAAAGTACAAAAATTCTCTCTTAGCATATCTTTACCCAAAAGTTTTTGGTATCACAAGTGCAATTAATATTACTAAACCAAAGGTAGACAGAAGAAATAGAAACTTGTTAAAAATTCAGCAAACTTGGACCTTTTTTTTCTTCTTAAAAAATGGATTATCAAAAAGAGGGCTTTTCCATCGTCACTGCTATTATTTTAACTACCTTCACTCCTCAGCATTGTTTTTCAAAGCTTGGTAATTTGTTGTTTTAGAGTGGTAGTTTCAAAGTATAATGCATTCTTGTAAATTCATGAATTTTTTTTTTTTATGTTGTTTTTGTCTATCAACTCAAACTCTGTTAATCTGCTTTCAGCTTCACCCCAGACTTCACAATGTCACGAATTCGTCGTGTCCTCACCATCTTTACTAGCTTGGGCCCTCCTATGAACTATACGCTGCAGGCCACAGTGCCACCCTACATGCTAGCGAAATGTGCGGCTGCCCTGCCACGTCCCTCCTGGGAGATGGGACTCTACTATGCCTTCCTCTGCATAATCATTGTGCTCACTGTATGCGTCTTTATTGCTGCCTACTTCGAAGCAAAGCGCATCTGTGTGGCGGACTCGCTCAAGCGAAAACAGAAGGTGCTGAATGTTGCCCAGCTGTTTGAGAAAGGCAAGGCATTTGACTTAAAAAATATCACCGGACTCTCATCCATCCCATCTAAAACCTCATTATCCTCTTCCTCTTCATCTTCCTCTTCCTCATTGTACTCCTCCTCCTCTTCCTCTTCCTCCTCCCCTTTACCAGCCTCTTCCTTGCCTTCCCCCTCTTCAGACAGCCGGTGTTCTACGCGATCAGTTGCAGAGCGTTCCGATCACCATGCCGACCACTCGCACCACCGAACCAACAAACGGTGGACATTTAAGACAGTCATTTATTTATTTAAAAAACTCAGTAGCGTATTCTACATATCCAGTTCGGCAGCAGCAGCAGCGGCGGCAACCACAGCCACACACTCCACGGCAAATGCTACCCCCACAAGTTCTAACACGGCCACTGCAGCCATGGCTAACAGCAATCCCTCCTCATCAACTACTGCTACAACTACAAATAAAAAGTCCAATATTTTAATTAAAGCAAATATGCCAGAGAAAGACTCTCGGGATTTGCATGTTCAAAATAATCTCAAGGCCTCAAATTATGAAGAAAAGAATAGTTCTTCATCTGGCCACCACCACCACCACCATCACCACAGCCAAAACCATCACAGCCACCACCATCAGGATGATGCAACAGAGCGGTCAAGTAGTAGTAGTAGTAGTAGTAACAACAATAGCAGCAGCCTCACCTGTGCAAACACAACAGTCCACCGCAGTAAGAAAACACGAGCATCCAAACGATATCACAATGATCTCAATTCTAACTCGACAGACACCAACGACAGAAGGATTCTGTCGGAGAAGAACACTGACTCTGGACAACAGAAAAAAATGAATTACGACAAAAATTTTGCGTCATTTTCCACGACATCTTCGGGCTCTCAGGATGATTATAAAAATAGCCACAATAACTGCAGCAATAGTAGTCGGAGGGTGTCCAGTGAGGACCAACGAAACAATGATGACCAACACAATACACATAGCAAACCAGATGGTAAGTCAAAAATGGCACTAGGATGACTGTTGATGGGAGTCTTTAAAAATGAATAAAAAAAAATTTTAAAAATCGGTAAAATTTAAGCTTTGGACCTACAAAAGGAATGTTTTTCTCATGACACCACTCCCTCAATAATCTTTATTGTTTTAAAAGTTAATGTTTAGAATTTTAACAACATTACACACAATTTAGTTTTTAGATTGTTTATTTACAAGATTAATTTTATATCTACAAGATTATGAAACTGTGAACCAACTGCAATGTAATATTTCTTATTCAGCATTTTATAAAGTAGCTAGTCTACCTGTGCTGTCAAGATTGATGGCAAGAAGGAATGTATTATAAAAAATATGTATTAATATTGTAATTTTCGTTTAATCCAAGTAGAATTTTGTAATTTAAAATAGTTTGTTGTTAATGTTAATAATTGAACAGTGTACAATTTATAAATACCTAAGAAAACATATCTGTATCCTCATAAATGTTACATATTTACAAGCAAAATTGTTTACTGTAAAAGTTCCAAAGCACAATATATTTTGTGTTAACTTTGGAAGGTCTGAGTAATCCTTGACAGTCTGTAGATTCAATCTGTAATTTTAGTCTGCATATTTCTCATTCCACTAACCACAATGTAACATCAGATATTTTTTTTTCTCAAGCTATTACTAAATTCCACATGATATGTTCCAAATTGTAACATACAATAATTAACGACAAAATAAATATATGTACAGACTCTGTATCATCCAAGCCACCTTTTTGTCAAAAAATTATTGTATGATTTGTATTTGCAAAGCTATTTTAAATTTAAAAATGCGTAATAATTGCATTAGAATCTATTTTTAGCCATGTAAGCATTTCAAAATTCTCGGAATTAAAAACTAAAAAACTAACCCGGGGTGGTAGCATCTGTTAGATTCCCAGCTATGGGCAAATAGTTAACCCCAAAACTGAGGTAAAAAGCATTATGAAAGTGTAAAAATAGGTTTTAATACCAGAAATACTTTATAAAAAAATTATTACCAGAAATAAATTTTTGAAGGAAAAAAACTATTACCAGCAATATGTTTTTGAAAAAAGTACATTACCAGAAATAAATTTTTGACAAAGCAAAATATTACCAGGAAAAAAGTTGTCGGCATTAAATAACCCATTGAGGTTGATATGCCACAAAGCAAACCAAAACAAACCATGCCTAGTTAGAGTCGTCGTCTCTAGATCAGGCTGGGTAGAAAAGAGAAAGAGGATGAAGAAGGGAAGTGTTCTGTTTTCTGTTTTTTTTTTTTTTTTTTTTTTTTTTTTTTAATTGGTGCTTGACAATGTCATCTTCACAAAATTATATTCAAGTCACCTCATGGTCACCATTGTTGAGGGTACTACTCCTATTTCGACTAAAAGCAATGGCCACACTATTTTGTACAAGTAAATAACGCGTGTATGGAAAAGAATGAATTTCACCAAGACAATATTTTAGGTTTTGGTTTTTATATAACAGAGTAAAAAGAGAAAATACACTGGTATGCATGCAGAAAAAAGCAGACCTTACAAGTTAGGAAGTGCGTGGTTGATGTATGCATGTGTACAAATAAAGTTCAGTCACCAAGGGGAAAGATATCCCCATGCTCAGGAATAAGGTCCCAGTAGTTTTGTCACTAAAGCATGCTGGAAGAAAAAGAGAGATAAGAAAAACAGTTAAAAACAGAAAGTGTCACATAATGACTTGGTGAAGGTATGTGCCGATAACCAACACTAGCTATAAAAAGGGTCGGCAACCTTTTGCTAACTATATGCTGACTTAGGGTTTTAAAAAAATCATTCAGTGTGCCAATAGCATACATATTTTTATACAAGTCAAGGTCAATATACCTGTTCTACAACATATTTTATATAGTATGCATATACTTTAGTATATATTAAAATTGAAATAGCTAAATATCTTCTTTGCATTGTAGTAGTTATTGGTTCGGACTTTATGATGTCATTTATGGCTGCGTGCCATTGGAAATTGCTTAGCATGTGGCACAGGTTGCCAACCTTTTACCTATAATAATGCATTAATGTCAATCATCATCAAAATGGGACAGCAGACATTAAGGATTTGAAAAATACTGCTAATCTGGCAAATGTTTTATTTTAGAAAATATACCTAGGCCTTAATTCTGAATATCAAATAATAAATTCCCCATAGCAGTGTTTTTTGTTTTATAAGACAATCTGTTTTATACTAGTAAATACATTTCAGCATCAGGTTTCTTTTAAATATAACTTAAGAATTAATTAAAACCCATCTTAGTAGCTGATGTCTTGAATTTTATTCAGATATCTGTATCGTCTCTTGTTTGTATTCCTCTTATTCATTTATAATTTGATGAACATAAATTATGTTGCAGTCACAAATGTCAACACTTCCACAGCCAAGGGAAAGAATAAGAAAAAGAAAAACAAAACAGACAATAAAGAACAACCGACAAAATCCCGGTTCTCTAGTGCAGCAGATGAGAAAGATGAGACCTCATCGACAACAACAGAATCCTCCACTGGTGATCCTGAAGAAAAGGTAAAGCTGCCATTTTCTGATCCATTGCAATTTAGATTGGCTGAAGATTATGAGAGCAACTCTGCTTTTGTAAAAACAGAAACATTAATATTGAGGAAGAGAATTTATTATACAACAGAACACATAGCTTTTATTTTTTTTATTTATTTTTTATTTTTTTTATTTCTTTATTTTTTTTTTATTTCTTTATTTTTTTTTTATTTCTTTATTTTATTTTTTTTATTTCTTTATTTTTTTTATTTCTTTATTTTTTTTTATTTCTTTATTTTATTTTTTTTATTTCTTTATTTTTTTTTATTTCTTTATTTACTTTACTTTTTTATTTACTTTTTTATTTACTTTTTTATTTACTTTTTTATTTACTTTTTTATTTACT
>OZ010603.1:7857944-8090444 GCA_963932145.1 Acanthosepion lycidas
TAAATAAAGAGGTTGGTTCTAAATTCTGACGCTGGCCGGAGCATACAATAACTGAAAGATGAATACAGTAGTTCAAACGTTGTAAATAGTTGTGAATTTGCATAATACTCTATCAAATGTCACCCCCCCCACACACACACACACTTCTTGGACACGGACACTAAAGAATGTCAGTTTTATATACCTGTAACTACAAACACAGATTCTCTACAACCAGGCACCATGATTCTTGTGCCAGTTAACACAACTGCCAGCCATGCAAATTTAACAGTGTTGCCATCTATGTTTTAAAGACTTCATTCTCTAAATCAGTTATTCTCAACCACTGTACTGCAGGACACTAGTGAACCATGCCATCCTCTTAAGTGTGCTGCAAAATATTATCAAGGCATGTTGAAGAAATCATGAAAAAACCACCAGGCACATATTTAACACTAAATAAGCTGCACAAATAGTTGAATAGAAACATTGAAATAAACTAAGTTCATATTTATGTGTGTCTAATATATTTTTTTTAATCTATGGTTTAATTTCATAACATTTAAATGTATGCCATTTAAGAATTTGGTTAAGTGTGCCATGATATTTTCATTTGCTCCTAGGTGTATGTTTGCTTGAAAAAATTCAGAAACACTTCTAAACAGCCAATTATTCAAGAGAGCACAACTCTTATTTATACCAGATACATTTTTGTTTTTGTGTGTGTGAGATAGAAATGGTCTGGTTCTCTAATACCAATTTCTAGTCAACTATTATAGAGCAAACTACCTTTTTGTTAGATTATAATTTGATCCATTATTCCCTTTTCATTGACTCTTGAAAAATATGATGTATATACTGCAAATATCAGACTATTATATTTTCACCCCCTCCCCTACATATAATTCCATCAATAATAACACATTTTTAGTTTGTAGTCCTTTTTACATTTTTTTTTTTTTTTACATTTTATAAATGGATAGGGTTTTTGTTCTCCAGAGTCAAGTCTGGTGAATTCATTTTTCCTTACACTCAAAATACTACAACTGAACACTTGGCTTATTTGATAGTGGGCTGTTGGTGAATGAATACTTGGTTAAGCAATTTCCAGTTTATATAAAGTCATCACTTTAATAATTGAACTAATGAAGACCTATCTGAAAAGATGACAGTATGCTAAAGCAACAATGATATCTTGATTATAAGAATTCACTGATGCTTATATATATATATATATATATATATATATATATATAATCACTGCCTGAGTAAATGTTATTCAGACACACGGGGAGGGGGGGATGATAAATTATTTTTATATATCAAGTTCAATTTTAGGAAGTATGGCAAGGTGGAAAAAGTATTTATGTGACACATTTCATTCTATAGGACTTACTTGGACAAAATTGATGTTTGATATAACTATGGATGCGTATGAAGGAGAGGGGACGCTGAAAATTTCATTTTTTTTTTTTTTGAGAGCAGTACAGCATGTCATTTCAAAATTTCTGGCGTAGCAAATTGCGTCATGGTGCTCTTTTTCCCATAGACGGTGCCCAGCTGACCCTACTATATTCTGCATTCAATAAAAACAACATGCCTGTGCAAAATACCCATTGCACCCTGTATAATGTATATTTAAGCAACATATCTTCATTCAAACATGTTTCACTGAATAATATATTGTGCCTACTTATTTTTATATTAACCCTTTCAAGTTGTCTAATAAATTTCTTGATGTTAACATGAAAGATGGTTCCATAGTTATTTTTTTTAATTTTTTTTTTAATTATTATAATTCATATATATATCAGTGTCAGGCTTAGTCATGCTGTAAATGAATATGGCTCTTTAAACGACAAATTTTTAAGTTAGCAAGCATGAAAGAAAAAGTTTTTCATTAGTTTTATTTTTTGAAGGTTTGCATGTCTTTTCAACCCACAATCCGACTTGCAAACTTTCTACACATGCTATGAATTGTTAGTATTTAATAACATTTCATAGTTGGTCACTGCTCTAGTACGATGACTTTGTATATGACACCATTTTCCTGCTTTATACAAGCAAATCCTGCCACAAATATTACAGGTATGGTCCTGCCTATTACCTATATGATTTGGAAATTCCACATAACTTTTTGGACGCTTTAGCTATTCTTTTGCACTTGGAAAAACTCTTTCCAGCAACCTTACCATGATGGACCTTCTGCCAGGTTGCGCAATCATTTGCTTGGAACTCTAACAGTTTGTGTGCACAGATATTTGCAATTCCCCCCCCCTACTCTTTCAGGCCATCTTTATAATTGCTTCTTTGACATGTGTTTGTTGCTTACCCTTAACAAGATCTAAAAAGATGTTATTGGACATTACCAGTTGAGTATGAAGAATGTGGCAGTTTTATTGGACATATTCAAACATTGTTTCAGAAAAGAATGAATAAAATATTCAGACTTTACTGATTTGATGTGAAGAAAAACAGCGTTTTAATGGAAATATTAAAATAAAAAATAAAATATAGGGCAGGCGACACTCCTAAGATACAGATGAAGACAATCCATCTATGAGAATGAAAACTGATTTCAAACCCCTGCTGTTATGTAGACACAATAAATGCTGGTGGTAATAAGAGTGCTCTATGTATAAGAGATAAAATTTATATGTATCATGCATGAAACTCGTTTTGCTACCTGTGAGGAACAAAATAATGTGTGTGTGTGTGACCATGCAATGATTGTGAGAAAATGTATGAAAATGTTAGTCATGGTTAGTCACTGCTCACTAGAAATTTAATTAGGATATATTTATCATGGTATTGAGCTCTTTTTTTCCAGTGTTCCTCCAAAGACTCTTAGAGCTGCTACTTTTATTTATATTGTATGCTCTGCCATAAGGGACCTTGATAACCTGGTATTGTTGGGCAGTATTTTGCTTTTAGTAATAACTTCCTTTTGTTGCATTGTGTGTTGTCTCGGGATCCCCACGATCTTCATAAAACAGTATCAACAAAAAGTCATTTATTTTTGGTATTTGTTTTATTAAGAGTGGCAGTTTGGATTCTAAGAGGCAATAGGAGGACTGGCATTACTGGAATGCATGTCACACATTGGCTCAGCATCCCTCCACAGATGGTATTAGCCAGTCACAAACCTGGGTGTGGGAGGTATATCGACTCTTCAGAATTCTTGAGACCCTCTGTTCAGTTCACACTGTCTGGGTACTGAAGTTCAAAACAATCTATCACTGTCAGAATGCCCATGGGGCACTCTGGCCATTCACTGACTATTCTGGCCCTGGCCTTCGCATTCGCATTCTGTAGTGCTTTGCTCTACAATTTCCCATGGTATCCTGCCTTTGTGGTGTTTGTTTTTTGAAAATAATTGTGAATTTACAGCTTATTCATCCTCACCAGCTGGGCCTTTTTCTCTCTTCCCCCTTCAATGAGTTTAGATGATGTGTGTATGGTATGCTCACATCTTGGGCTTGCTTGAGGAGTATAAAGTGCCCATTTAAAAAGAAGAAAAAAATATTTGTGAAACCGTATGGGACTGTTATTTGTGGTTGGTCACTGCAGGTTTAATTTTATATATACACACACACACACACACACACACACACACACACACACACACAGTTTATTGATGCAGTGGTTTCTTTTCCTTTGGTAATAGTACAATCTCACATATTTTAGTCAAGAGTGGAACTCTCAATTTTGATGCAATCTGACACTGACTTCTCTCTCTTTCAGTTTGCCTAATGATATGCTCCCATTTTAAAATTTGTTCATTATGCTTTTGGAGGGATCACAAGGGATTTTGCAATTAAAACTAGCTACCTAAATACAAAAAGAGTACCAAATTTTTTTTTTTTTTTTTTTTTTTTTGCTTTTTTTTGCTTTTTTTTCTATTTTTAAGTACTCAGTAATCACCAAGATTTAGGGAAATATTACTCATTATCTAATATTTTATTAAATTTTAGAAATATTGACTTTAAATTTACTATAGCTATTGCTCTTATTTTCTGATAATGTCATGTATGGTCACTTGTACTTACAAAAATGGTGTTTGATGTTGTGTATTAAGATTTTCCATTTATGATTAGTAAATATAGTTTTCACTTAATATCATCTAAAAGGCTGAAATTAATGCAGAATTTTGAGATTTAAAAACTAATAAATGTTTAAAATTAAAACAATTGTAAAAATTCATTATTCATCAAAAAAAAAAAAACCTCAAGAGAATAATGTTCTTAATATATTTATAAAAGCAATTAAAAGATTTTCAAAGGAAAAAAAA
This sequence comes from Acanthosepion lycidas, assembly GCA_963932145.1. NCBI lineage: Eukaryota > Metazoa > Mollusca > Cephalopoda > Sepiida > Sepiidae > Acanthosepion > Acanthosepion lycidas. The sequence goes on from OZ010603.1 coordinate 7,862,215, forward strand.
TTTAAAATAATTTCATTCATTTGTGAATAAATCCTGAAAATTTAATTAAAATCTGACAATTATTTGTTTTTTTGCAATAATTTCTGAAAACAATGTTTTTAATGACAAAAAAGATGCTAAAGATCCTTAGACTAATCTTTAGTCCACCTGCTGATGCAAGAAAAATAAAATTTTTAACCATAATTTCAAACATGCTAGAAAGGATTCAAAAATTTAATAAAATAATTAAAAAATAATTTGGTCTTTCCTCTTAATAATAACATAAGCATTTTGACAATAAAACTTTGTTTTTATCATGTTTAGGGTCTTTTTTCATCATGGTATGCTTTTTTTTTTTAATTTTCTTATATTAAATTTACTTGCAATTTTAATGATTCAACTTTTTGCTAAGTTAACCAGTAGTAACTAGGCTCTTTTTTTATAGTCTTTTTAGCTCTCTTTTACAATCACTACAATGAAATGTGGTATAAATGGGATGTATGCCATCATTAAACATAATTTATCCAAAACAAGGTAGATATAAATTGTGCTTGTCTTCAAATCAATATTGAGATAAATTTCAGTGTACTTAGCAGAAAGGCAAGCAGGAATAAATCGTATTTCTTTATTTTGCTTTTAAATTTTAAGAAATATTTATCCATTTTACAATCTGAAGATATGATTTTTAATTCCCAAATGCACAGGAGGAAAAAAAGTTTGTGTAATTAGAAGACTGTAAGGAAGCAGATTATTATAATCATGAGAATAATTTCTTAAAATGAACATAAATGAAAATAAAATTTTTTTACTCCTAGCTGATGGTGCTGCTTCCCGTCCAGCTGAGAATGACAATATGGGCAAATATAAAGATCTCTGGGACACTCCTCACGTGTCACCAAGTGGTATGTGACTTTTTTTTTAGTTTTCCAATTAACATTTAATCTTCTTCCTGACCTGTGTGTCTTTGATATCCAACAGTATTTTTCTTCTTTAAGTCTTGTCTAGTTGAACTCTTAACTAGAACACTTTAATAAAACAGGTCCGGTTTTACACAAAAAATCTCTCTGAACAATCCCCCCCCCCCCCAAAAAAAATGTTTGTTTTTTTTTTTTCTTTTCTTTTTTTTTCTTCTTTTTTTTTTTCTTTTTTTTTTTTTTTTTTTTTCTGGTGTTAATATGACCTACAGAAGGCTGATGTGCCGTTAAACAGGAAAAACCAAACCATTCTAACTGTAACAGATATTTGGGTAGTTGTGTCTCTGTCTTCAGGCAGAGTGCAACTCAGTCGCCTTTCTGGACAGAGAGGCAGCTTGCAGGGTAAGAAATACTGAGCGGTTCCCAGCCCCAGAGGAACAGCTGCCCATGACTGTACTACACCTCATTGCACTAGAGATTATCTGTAGTTATAACGATGCCAGTGAAACCAACAGTTGCAGGGGCTGGACAATTTTTGGCTTTGACCAGGGTGTGCAAGCTTGTGTTCCCCACATTAAACTTGATCTTGTGCCACATGTCTCAGTGGGGAGATTGGGTAAATACCTTCTTGGATCTGAAACAAATCATGCTAGAGAGATGATTGCACATAGTAAATATAAATATTTTGACCAGGTTATCTTGTTAAAATCCAGCATTAACATGACAAATTTGGCAATAATTATGTCCACTTTAAAATTTACAAATACTTTTTTTCCTTCACTTTTTTAGCATAAATAAATTGTTGTTATTGATTCTTTCAGGAGACCTCAGTGATTTAGCTAGCCAAACAGAGAACTTTGCCCTCCAACATAGTCGTCCATACTCTTCGTCCCCAATCCAGGCTCCCCTCAACGTCTTGAGCAGTACTGAGTTGTCTCCACCACCTCCGCCTCCTTCAGCTCCTCTCTCAGCATCCAGTTCAGTCGGCAGCCGTTCAAGCAGCTACAGCAGCGTGGTCAGTAACAATAATCTGGATACTTCCAGCAATGCAAATCTGCTGAATGCCACTCACTCTATGGCAGCCCGCAAGACCCCCACTAAGCCATGTACCAACACCCCCATGACTACTGCTGCACCCACAGCTCCTGAGAATTGGACGGATTTTAATCTTTTTGCCGATCATGGATTATCAGGTAAGGTTTCAATTTGTTTCACTGTCAGTTGAGTGGTTGAATATGCTGATTGCACTTTTGAAGATGGGTAATTGGCCTCCCCATGAGGCCACCTGTTTGCCATAGATGGCAATCTGTAATGCCCGAGGATAGGATCCTGATGGTTGAGGGCAAAATGTTATACTCCAACACACCCACTTTTACTCTTAGGTTAGACGGGTGGTTGGAGAGGCCTGATCCAAACAACTGGTGGGTCATGTTGAGCTTTAATTCAGGGAAAAACCTTTCTACAACATGCCCACCCCCCACGAATCCTTCAGAAGGGTAGTGACTGGGGGTGTCAGATGTATCAAGAGGCAAAAGATTGTGACAGTACTGGATAATCCTCTGACCAACTTAATATGAGGATATTGTGTGCCCCTATCATGCCCAAGGTGAGTGGGTTTCCTCCTTGGTCATGTCTTCCTGTTGAGACCGATACCATGACACCAAAAAAGCATCTACCCCCTTTTTCCAGGTTTTATAATTGTAGATTCTATAGAAGAAAAACTTATGAATATGTCCTCCTTTTTTCAACTAATGTAGCAATGAAATCGGTACAAACATGTTAATTGTGAAAGTATCAAAAAAGAGCTATACAGAATTGTTCCTATAAACCCTCTCTGAAACTTGAAAATCCAAACATATCCACCTAGATTCTTCACACATCCAGAGGAATGGTGAAAAGTCCAGAACTGTTTGCAAGCTGGTAGAAATCTAGAATAACCTAAAAGGCTAAAAAGTATTGGTCAGAAGAATTAAAATAAACAAAAATTGATCAAGCTATAGGAAACCAACATATACATTGAGTCGCGTGGAGAGGATGTTTCTGACCATGTGAAATGTACGCATGGGCAACTGAAATGTGTGAACTGCAACAGTTGATATGAGGCACAAAAAGATCTCCACTGCCTTAACCGAGTATTGAACTCGCACTTTCTTTGGGTCTAGTCACTGGATCTAACCAACGCCTTTATCCACTGAGCCATGTGTCCTTGAGGACATCTGTGTATGAATTTCTGGGTATTATAAACCTAATGTCTTCAGCAACCATTTTTACCTGTGCTCATATTGCAATTTTTTTTTTGCTGTTATCATTGCATGTTTTTACCAGAAACATCTAACAAATTTAACACACCTCTTACGAGAAGATGACAAGATAGAAACAGCTTGTAATCTCAAAAAAAAAAAAAAATATGTCCTAAGAAAGCAATATAGCCTGCACGACAATATAGTAGAATTGCTGGGCCTAAAATCAAATATTAATAAATTACACTTGTTATTTACTTCACTAGGCCCTGTTGTTAATGTCTGCAAGAGACCTTTCTAAAAACCAAAAATAAATATATTATCAGCCACTTACTTTGCTTGTTGCAGACTGCACATCAGCATGAGATATTCTTCTCTACAAATTTTGATCACCAATAGCAGAATTCAAAGAGTAATTGTCAAATCCAATCCATAAGTGGACATTATCAAGCCAATGTTTTGACCATCGACCTCTGCTTGTCTTACTTTTGATATGATGATACAGTTAAAGTGCTCTTGACTTGATAACTGATGTGATTGGATTAAGCTTGCTAATGTTGAGTAGGTCATTGATAGATTTCATTCCAGAATCCCATCATGAAACTTTTGATGAACAAATGCTTCAGCATCCATAATTATTAGGTTGGTGCAAAAATAATGACGTAATAATGTTGTTTTCTGACGGTAAAAAATACGTCAAAAAATGACATTATTACGTCATTATTTTTGCACCAACCTAATATATACACAACACTAATTTTTGAAATTTTTTTTTTTTATTATTATTATTATTATCCATTGTTATTTTTATTATTATAAGCATTATTTTTAGCAAGTACAGGTATTTGAGTTGTTATTCCTGTTTTTTTTTTTATTTTCTTGGTGAAAATTATAATAGAAGTCTTACTAAAGAAAGATTATACTTTCAACAGGAATCGAACCTGTATCCCTGTTTTTTATCAGGGAAACGTCTTCTATAGCCAAAATGTGTTGCTACCAGTTTAGCTACAGAGCCATCTTGATAGAGCAAGTTTTTAATTAACTATTTAAGTGCACATTTTTTGTTGGAACTTTCATGAATTTATATTGGCTAGCATTAGTTTCATAACTGAAATCTAAACAGTATAAAAAAAAACAAAAACAGATATCAACTGAAATATGTGTGTATCCCCCACTAAAAATGTTTATAGCAATAAGAAAACAAAAAAGAGAATATCTAATGTTAGTTTGATACCAAATGAACATTCAAAATAAGAAACTTCGGGTTAAGAGGCCAGTTACCAAGGTTCATAAATAACTTTGTATTGTACTGGAGTTTTAAGAACCATGTAGGATGTACCCTGTCAGAATTCCAAAAGCAAGAAGGAATATCATAAGGAAGTATGCAGTCACATTATTTAGTATTAAGATAAACAGCACATTTGTCAAATGCCTGAACCTTGGAGTTGACTGCTTCTTATATATTGATGATTTTCTGATCCGTCATAGATCAAAGCATTCAATGGGGCGACAACTTCAGTAGCAACACTCGAGTAAGATAAACCAGCGGACAATAGAAAATGGATTTAGATTTTAAAAAAACGAAATGTATACACTTCTCAAGTGAAGAAAATGCACTGAGCCCCAGTTCTGAAATTGGGCAGAACTGAAATATCATTTGTTGATAAATACAAATTCCTTGGAATGATATTCGACAAAAAGCTAACATTTATCCTCCCTGTTAAAAGACTTAAAATGCAACAAGAATTTACAGCTTCAACAGAGTGATAGCACATACAGATTAGGGAGCTGATACGAAAATATTACAAATAATACATAGATCAGCCAGACCATCATATCTAAAAAGAAAGATTAGGCACAATCCAACATGAAGGACTAAAGCTTGGGGGCTTTTAAGATAATCTCCTAAGGAGAATTTACATACAGAAGCTGATGAAACACCCAAGATCATAAAAGTGAAAAATTATCCCTCCAATATATAACAAAATTTAAATCCTGCCCATCTACCCCAGCATATGAGTGCACCTTCAAGCCCTAGGTACATTTTACTTTTTAATAGAAAACAATGAAAACTTTTGGACTTGAAATAGGAAATTATACTTCAAAAATCAGATATGACCATTGGAAACATTACAAGCCAGCATTCTATCAGACAAGTTCCCTTGAACTATCAGACTACCTCATTACTTCTAAATTTAAGCAAAAATTTTAAAAAATCTACTAACCCAATATCACACAGTTACCAGAATTACACTGAAATTTACGCAGATGTTTCCAATGATAATAAGAGAGGACTAGATGTGCAGCCACCTTTTAACAAATACAATTTACAAAAAGGCAGCTCCTAAAAGAAGCGTCTGTATTTAGTGCTGAATTAAGTGTAATTGACCTTAGATATAGGCATTATGTCCAAGAACAACCCATGTCAGATTCACTATCCATAAAAAATACACAAAATCCCTTAGTTGCCAAAATATTTGACAAATCTCTACAATATCTAAATAAAATAAAATTCTACTCTTCTGGCTTCCAAGTTGCATTGGAATTAAAGATAACAAAGTTGATGCCTGCAGCCAACGACAGCACCAGACTTAGAACTTGAACTTAAAATCTGACATACAGACTTCAAAAGTAAACAAATATTTAATTAAAAAATGCCTACAACAGTGAAACAAAAACACCCAAAATAAACTGTACCCTATACAATGCACCTTAGATGTATGGAGGACAAGGTTTAGAAATACATACAGATAACTCCCCTCCTGTCTTAGACATGAAACAATTGGAAACTCCTCTATTTTCACTTAAGATAACCAAAGATTATACACATCTTGCTAGAATTCTAACATTGTAAAACATATTCTATTTTTGCACCCATGAGAAAACTCTACTACAAGACAGGCAACCTGAAAGATTTATTTAACAACAGTAATGTAGGAGACACATCCTTCCCGAGAAAAATAAACTCTTATGCAGAAATATAAATACTGTATTTGCCGTCATCAAAGATGGTTTAGTTTTCTGGCAGCTAAATTGGTCTATTAGAAAAACAATCTCTCTCCTCTCTCTCACAATCTCTTGTGCACTCTCTCCTCTCTCTCACAATCTCTTGTGCACTCTCTCCTCTCTCTCACAATCTCTTGTGCACTCTCTCCTCTCTCTCACAATCTCTTGTGCACTCTCTCCTCTCTCTCACAATCTCTTGTGCACTCTCTCCTCTCTCTCACAATCTCTTGTGCACTCTCTCCTCTCTCTCACAATCTCTTGTGCACTCTCTCCTCTCTCTCACAATCTCTTGTGCACTCTCTCCTCTCTCTCACAATCTCTTGTGCACTCTCTCTCTCTCTCTCACAATCTCTTGTGCACTCTCACAATCTCTTGTGCACTCTCACAATCTCTTGTGCACTCTCACAATCTCTTGTGCACTCTCACAATCTCTTGTGCACTCTCACAATCTCTTGTGCACTCTCACAATCTCTTGTGCACTCTCACAATCTCTTGTGCACTCTCACAATCTCTTGTGCACTCTCACAATCTCTTGTGCACTCTCACAATCTCTTGTGCACTCTCACAATCTCTTGTGCACTCTCACAATCTCTTGTGCACTCTCTCTCTCTTGTGCACTCTCTCTCTCTTGTGCACTCTCTCTCTCGTGCACTCTCTCTCTCTTGTGCACTCTCTCTCTCTTGTGCACTCTCTCTCTCTTGTGCTCTCTCACAATCTCTTGTGCACTCTCTCTCTCTTGTGCACTCTCTCTCTCGCGTGCACTCTCTCTCTCTCTCTCTCTCTCTCTCGCGTGCACTCTCTCTCTCTCTCTCTCTCTCTCTCGCGTGCACTCTCTCTCTCTCTCTCTTGCGTGCACTCTCTCTCTCTCTCTTGCGTGCACTCTCTCAAAAACTTCAAATTCTGGAAGCCTTTTTGGTGGTGTTAGTTTTTCCTCATCTTTTTGACTCTTTAAACACTCCGATTCAAAACAACACAAAAATAAAATACAACTTAAACAGTCAAAACATGAAGAAAACTAACACCACCAAAAACCCCTTGAAAATGGCTGAAGAAGTGCCTGAAAGCACTTGGAACAATGTAAATTATATAAAATTTCTGTACTCCCTTATTCCTACGAAATAGAAAAACATAAAATCTTCAGTTAAATCTTCCTTGTCTGCCATATTTAATGAAATATATTAGCTGATGTAACCACAAGTTTTTTTTTTTTTTTTTTTTTAAAGATTCAAGAACCAATAAAAGAATTTGTACATTTCTAGCATTCTGATAAATTAATCTTAAAGCTTATTTAATGATTAATGCTGTCATTGCAAAACTGTGTCCAGGTATAAACTGGAATGCCAAATTCTTTATACAGATAAGTATCAGCAAACTCAAGGTTTAACTTTTTGCATTTAGGTCATTCTATCTGCAGAGACTCAACAGACATTTTCAGAAGACATTGACAACAATGATATTATGATTGTTGCCTAATATCCTGATATATAATGCTTTAATTGGACTCTTTATTTGAAAACCTCTTTTGCATTAAAAACCCAATGGTTAGCATCAGTCAGTATTTGTCTTTGATTTGTACAAATGAATTGAACTTATCAAGATCTTTCAAGGCTGTGCTAAAATGTGAATAAATTTTAATGTTCATTGTTTCATATTTTTCAGAATTTTTGTTTTGTTTTTTATTTTTTGTCTGTGTGTCTTCTCTCCAATTTGTCAGTTTTTTTCTTTTATTCAAAATGCAGAAAATGCTTCTTCACTATAATATTTTTCTCGCATGTTTGAATTTTTTTATCTTTTATCTTTTTCTAGCCCCCTTTTCCACACGCACATGCCAACAGCCTTCCTTCTCTCTGCCTGCAGCAACTCATAACAATCCCTTTGACCAGCCGTAAGTAATTTTTGATTCGGTTCCTATAAATTATTGACTAAGCCTTGCTGAGCTTCTATTTTTATTTTTTTTTTTATTATGACTCGTTTAAGGAAATTACACCAAATAAGCAGTCTTAAGAATATTTTCTATCATTTGTCAGTATGTTAATTGTTTTGCTTCACTGCATTTACTCATTGTACATTGGTTAGCATGCTGATCTTGCAAGCCATTGAGCTAGACTTCATTACTGATTGCATAGTTCAAAGTCAATGAGGAATTAAGTTCAAACCATTTTGTTTTTGTTTTTTTTGTAAACAAAATTTTAGGCTAACAATTAAAAACTAAAATGTACCAAGGGATTTATAACTGTCAAATGTTTTTATTATTATTTTTTTTTTTTTTTTTTTAATATTTTTTATTATTTTATTGTTTTTGTTTTTTTTTGTTTTTTTTGTTGGTGCAATTTTTTCCTTTTTCTTTTCAATGCAGCTATTTTAGGATTTCCCTTCAAAACTGCCGCCTGCCTCCATCTCCAGTGATTGACCCTCCTTCTCCTTTGGCAATGGACAACCAGCCTCCTTCTCCTCATCCATTTTCTGCACCAGCTGGCCCAATGTCAACTTCAACTGGTAAGAAATGATTTCTGTTCCTTTTTCTCCTGTATAAGGATCATCTGGAGCAAGCCAACAGCAAAATGTGACAATTTGAAAAAAATAACCATTTTGATTATAAAATAGGACATGGAAACTCAGAGGCATTTTTCACCCCACCACCAAACTAAGCCTTCTACCTTTAATTTAATATTATAAAATTTTGATATCACAGCTTAAGTTTCCTGCATTATTCTATTGAGAGGGAGAATGTAAGCAGATACTACACTTTGATCTCCAACTGTCATAAAGAATGGATTGAATATTTAATTCTTAATGTGAAACTCTTTCAGCTTTTCTTTTTCCTCTTCTTTTCAATTCAATGTTAAAGTAAGTATGAATTGCGTAAAATAAAACTTAGTTGCCCTTTTAACTTGAGAAGAGCTCAATATATATATATATATATATATATATATATATATATATGTGTGTGTGTGTTCTTATTTATTAACAATTGCTTTGATTGCATGTCACTTTTCTTTACTTCATTTGATTTAACTCTCATTATTTCAAAACTCTTTACAAAAAAAAAAAATTTGGAATTAACATGTCAGCCCCAAATCAGTATATGGTCATGTGTGACCACTATATTATTAATTTTTTTTTTTTTTTTTTTTTTTTTTTAATATTTTGGGAAAGAAAATGTTAGCTATAACTGAAAGATTTTTAGTGCTAATTCTTTTTTGCAAAAATGGCAGCTAAAGTTGTTTTCTTAACCCACACAAGCCATGTTACCAATCAGTGATGATGGCTACTTTCTTGAATGCATAATATTCTTTATGGGATTTTCTAAATCTCACACACACACACACTTGTGTATTTAGGCAGCAAATTCTCTTTTAGGTATGTCTGATTGAATAAATTACAAATGTTATGCCTGATTATTTTCATATATTCATGAATATGAAAGGATTATGATCAAAATAAGCAGACAATGTTTGTAATTTATAAATATTATAGGATATTAAAACAAAACGTTGAAAATTGCTACACAATAGCTTTCATGTTTTGACACTAAGCTGTACCCCTTTTGATGATGATAAATGACTGGCAAGTAAAAAATTAATTTCAAAAGCAAAATTTCAAAAATTTCTTTTTTCGAAAGAGAAGACAAGAAAACAAGATCAGAATTAAAATAAGGCTTGTGGATTTACACTGATTAACCAATTAGGTTTCAGACCTATGCTAAATTCAAAATTAACCATAATAAAAAAAAATGGTTAAGTTGTATTCACTTTGTTCTTGAAGAAGCCTTTTAATTATCAACTACAAAATCTGTTATAACTAGCTATACATTTGATTATCTTTCTACTTACTCCCCTTAGCTTCTTATGGAAAATTGAACAATTTATAGTCAACAATTATGATACAATGTTGCCACTTGCTTACAATTTAATGTCTGCCCGAAATGACCTTGTCTAGGATTCTATTTCCGGATAAATTTATGCCATATCTAATTTTTTTTTTTTTTTTTTAATTTTGTATTTAGCGTAGGTCTGGCACCTAATTGGTCACAAGCCTTATTTTAATTCTGAGTTTGGTTTCTTTTCTCTTTCGAAAAAAGAGGGGTATTTTTGCTTTGGAATTGATCATTTACTCACTAGTCATTTACCATTGCCTGAAGAGGCACAGCTCAGTACTGAAACACAAAAGCTATTGTGTAGTGATTTTTAACATATTTTAATCTCTATAATAAATAATGAATCTCTACTCTGTGTTGATCCCTCTTTTAAAATTAAATGCTATGGGCAGTGGAATTATACTCCATTTGTTCTTTATATATTTGTTCTAACCAACAAAATGTTACCAATATTGGCAATAAAATTGATATCTATTACATATTAACCTTTTGACTGAAATGAAGCACGAAGAGAAAGATTTTAATGTCAGAATTTTCTAAACTCACCTGTGTTCTTTTTCAACAATATGAGGAATAAACAAAGAAGTGACACTTACTCTTCCAAGAAATGTTGTTAGAGAGTATAATTTCCACAGGGAGAACTCTAAGTAAACCCAAATTCCTGTTTAATTCCTCAATGTATGAATTTATTTTCAAAATAAATTTCAACTTTGATCTGTATCTGTTGAATGAAGACACTACTAAGAGCATGCATCTGATATCATCAACGCTAGGAAATGGTTGGAGTGTACAGCAACCAGGAAATTATTGTTTTTGTCTCTAATGCTTTTTTTTGGGGGGGGGGGGTTATTGAACTGAAGATGGAATTCCATTCCAGATTCTTCATCATAATTTTCTTTTTTGCATTTTTGGCAGAAAAAACAAATATATAAGATTTGAACTGTCATAATTCAGAGCCAGTGGTTTCAATATTGCGCGAGTGCTGGGGGTGGAGGTGAAATTACTATCAGTGATGATATGCTTACAGACTTGGTATCAGGGTTTATTGCAGGTGATATCACCTTGATGAGATGGGGAATCATGCATGCCTGTTGATATTAAGAGTGTGTGTAGATTGGTTCGGCTGACACCTCGCGTGAAGTGGGTTCTAACTGAATTTTTTTTTTTCGTTGTTGGTTGAGTTTTAAATACAGAAAATTTTTTTAAGATATAGGGAAAGCTTGTAAATATTGTAATTAAAAAAAAACAAAAACATGGGAAATCTGTAATTCTTTTTTGTTTCATAGATTAGTAGAATATTTCTGTTTTGTTTGGAAGCCTTAATTGATTTTTTTTTTTTTTTTTTTTTATAGTTTTATGTGGGTAATTTCTATTAAAAAAAAGTAACTGAAAAGTTTAATTTTAGTTATGTATGTTATTTTCTTACAATTACATGCTTCATGGCAAATAAAGACTTACATGCTATGTGGTTAGCGTATTAATTATGTGGTTAGCGTATTAATTATGTGGTTAGCGTATTAATTATGTGGTTAGCGTATTAATTATGTGGTTAGCGTATTCATTATGTGGTTAGCGTATTCATTATGTGGTTAGCGTATTAATTATGTGGTTAGCGTATTCATTATGTGGTTAGCGTATTCATTATGTGGTTAGCGTATTAACGTATATTGGTAACATACTTCTACAAATATTACTGAAATATTGTAGGTAAATCAATAAATGTTTTCCTTGGGCTTTGTTTTTTCTACCTACTCGACATTTCTAAAGCCTTCAAGTTAAAGTTAAGTGAAGCAGAGTGTCAGATGCATTTTAACAAAAATTTTCTGGGATACACAGACATGACTTTATATAGAAATATGCATAGTGTCACCAACATATTATGAAAATATAAGTCATTGGTATCTAGACACATGGCATAAACAGAAATTGCCATGTCACCAAGATATAGTGACATGGCTGTCTACGTGTTAAGCAAGCAAAATTAGTGTTTTAATATTTTTTAATTTTGAAGAAATATTTTCTGAAAAAAAAAAATCCTGAAATGGATTTTTTTTTTTTTTTTTTTTTTTTTTATATGAACCACAATAAGAAAAAAAATTTTTTAGTTTACAAATTTGATTTGTTCTATGCATAAAAATGTCAGAAATCAGGAAACATTTAAATAATTTAGAAATTGTTCAGGCTTTCAGCTGAAATTTTATGACTTTTTCTTTTTAATCTAACTCTTTAAATTCTATTACGAATATTTGTATTACCTTATTTTCCTGTGCATAATATGAAACAACTTGAACAAAAATTAAAGGTAAAAAGTCGGGGGTGGGGGATTATGCACAAATACACATTTTAGTAAATTTTTACTCAGCTTTGAAATAGCAAGATTACAAATGCACTCAGCAAAATAGATAATAAAACACCAAGTAAGTAACTTGGTGATAGCAATCATTTACAAAAGGTATTTGATATATCAGCCATATTTGTGTCCCTCTTCATTCTTAATGAAAAGATAATTTTTTATTTTTTTTTATTTTCATCAATTATGAAATCTAATAAAGTCTTATCAAACAGAAAAGTATAATAGATTAATAAAGACCTTAGAATGTGTTCCGGAGTATGTCTAGTTAGTACCATTCTCAGAAAATTTGAAAATAAGTTTTGAAAGGGAAATTACAAGAAACATGCAATGGCTAAATATCCAGTTCATTTCTATTATTTAATAGCATGAAAAATGAAATCTTTTATTGAAATATATTTACAACATTGAGATTTTAATAGATAATTTCTCACACTTTTTCAAAAAGAATTTACTTACAGATGGCTGTACTATGAGGTTGTATTATACTGAATAGCATAATTTATTCCTCTGTTAACTTCAGATAACACAGGGTCATATTATACACAAAATTTCAGAACATTTGCTTATGAGCTGTTTAAAAAAAAAAAAAAATCAATATTTTTACTAGTCCACTGTAATGTTGGCATCAATATTATACTGACCCAACCTCTCTTAGTGTAATGAGGAAAGTGTTGCCGCTGGTTTAGAATCCTTGGAACCAGGTGCCTTCTCCCATCTAAAATGAGGAGAGAACAGAGTCTACGCCTTCATTTTAGCCAAAAGGCTTGAAAAATGGTGCGATAATTTCCCATTCTGTGAAGTGGTTGTTGTTTCATGTTCCTTTATTGGCACAGTCGACAAAAAAAAAATTCATATGGAGATCGCTCTGCTATGGAATGCAATGGTTAAATTTTTGCCATTTGATATTTTTAATTTTCTGCTTGCACATTATTTTGAATTTTGTCCACTGTACAGTATAGTAGGGGCCATCTGTGAGAAAAATTCACATCACCAGAAATTTTGAAACAACATGCTGTACTGTGTGGTATTTGCACCAGAATCTCCAATACAAACATTTCAGAATGTTTTGGTGTCAGTCTGAGGATGGTGCAGAGTATTTGGAAAGAGTTGGATGATATATCCAATCAACAACATGGTGTTTCAAGTGATCATTAAGGATGGCGACTTTATGCCTTCATTCATCTTCCCACAGGGCCTCAGACTCAACATTGAGGCCTACATCAAGTTTATTGAGGAGGTAGTGCTGTCCTGAGTCAAGTGAGTGGCTGCTAGAAGACCCTGTCTCGTAACAGGACTCTGCACTATGCCACACAAGTCATGACTGTGAGACAATTTCTGTGACCACATCACCTGGCCACTTAACTCCCCAGACTGCAACCCCTTGATTATTGTGTGTGTGTGAGAGAGGAACAAAACTCCTTGTAGCACCAAAGATGAACTGAAGGCAAGGATTATGGCAACATTCACCAACTTAAACAAGGAGGCCGTACAGAAGTGTTGTAGGAGATTCTGAAGTCGTCTGGAGGCTGTAGTTGAAACCAATAGCGATTGTGATTGAATAAATTTACTCTTTATTATTTCAAGATATTTGTGTAATATGGGTAAATAAATCTGTTAAAATGAGATGTCAGTGTTATTTTCATTTTTGCGTCATTTAGACGACAATTTATCTATCGCACCCTGTACTCAAGGATACAATTCATTCTGTTTTTAGCTTCAGAAACCTGGGTTGTATTATATGCAAGAAAATATGGTAGATCTTTTAGCTAGTCTTTGATTTGCATCTAGCTAAACCTAATTATTTCACCTTTTTCAGATATGAACTTATTCAGCCTCATGGACAATGCACCTCGACGTCAATACAAGCAAGAAGAAAAAGTCACCTCTGGTATGTATTTACCTATTTTACTTATCTCTTGTCATTTTTTTTTTTTTTTCTTTTTTTTTTTTTTCTTTAGTATAATATCTGACTTTTTTTTTTTTTCTTTTTTTTTTTTTTTTTTTTTTTCCTTTCACCTTTCCATCAGCAGGAGACAGTTGGCTTAATTACCCACCTGTCCCGTCTCCGCCCATTTCAGAGAATCGTTGGGTTTTCAACAGCTCTCTAGTTTCACCCTTGTGGAGAACATCCTCCATACCTACTTCTATTTATGTAAGTATCTATTTTTATTCATATAAAATGCATGTTGTTTTGTTTTTTTTGTTTTGTTTTTTAATGAAATTTATTAGAAAAATGAAGGAATTAAAAATGTAATTGTAATTCATTGGCTTATAAAACATTACAATTTGTAATATAAAATAAGTTGTTTAATAATAATAATAAAATTCCAATAAGCTATTTTAATCTTTAGAAAAGATAATTTTAAGTTGCATTATTTCAATGTTGAAATCAGTTTATCCACCCAGTCAGCTGGGGCTTTAGAATATGCTGACTGCACCCCCGATGTTGCCACCTGCTGTGATGTCTGAGGGCAGGATCTTGGTTGTTGAGGGTTTCAGTAGTCAGGAATAGTTACTCCTGATTCCCAACACACCACTTTGGCTCTTATTGGGCTAGACGGGCAATCATATAGGCTTGATCCAAGCAATCGGCTGGTCCTGTCAAAACCCTAGCACCTCTGTTTCTTTTCCCACAAATGCACTCGGGGGCATTACATGTCGATTCACCAGGGCATTACACCCACCAACACGGAATTACTTGAAATTTGGCCCCTTCATGAGTTAGGAAAGTGTGCCACATTTTTTTGTGCTAGACTTTACCATTCCAATTTTAAGGGGGGGGTGTATAATTTCCCTATAAGTTAAGGCCACGCAATGTTGCCGAATTTCAGTGTTTTTTTTGTTTTTTTTTTAAATTAAAGAAAAATACTTCCATACCTTCAATATTTCTGAAATTTGGTATATACAGCAAATAAGAACTATAGAAGCCAAATATTTAACTATTTTAACCCTAAACTTGATAGAAATTTTTATTATACTCAACCTAATATCTTTTCCAGTTGTCTAAATATTGGATATTTGAGTAAAAATGAATATTTTTCATCTTTTTATATATATATATATATATATATATATATATATATATATATATATATATGAAATTTTTTTTTTTTTTTTTTTTTTTTTTTTTTTTTTTTTTTAATTGCTGCAAAATATTTGGATGGAGGTGGGGATTTCTCTAATGAAAACCAGATTCACGAGTTCATCAAAAACTCTTCACATCAAAAATTGCAGAATTTTACTCAAAAGATATCAGAGTTGCTTGATAAGTAGCAGCAAGTCATTACAAATAATGGTGAATATATAGTTGAATAAAATGAAATTTTACTTTTAGCTTTTGAAAAATAAAGTTGGTAAAAAAAAAAAAAAATGTGGAAATTATTTACGACTCCACCTAATAAGTAGACATGACACTTGGTGTCAGAATAAGACAGTAATTTTATTGGAAATAAAATAAAACCATGTCATTAAATAAACTTTCTAATGTCCATATGAATGAATGCTTGCATTTTTTTACCTTTTTTAAGAACTTGTATAAGTGAAATTTTTGGTGGTGTTGAGTTTTCTTTGTGTGAAAAATTGTCATGAGAATTGATTCTAGTTGTGTCGCGCATATGCACAAAGTCCTGAAGTGGAATTTTTCATTTTTTTTTTTTTTCCAGAACTCTGACACTATGTATGATCGTCTTGAGGTGGCTCACATCTGGGAACCAAATCACACGTCTCCACCCTCCACAGCACCAGGCAGCCATAGCTGGAACTTCCCTGGCCAACCTAACGACAACTGAAACCCGTCTCCCAACTGCAGTCATCTTGCAGGGCTTTTTTCTTCTTCCCTTCTCAATATTTTTTTCCCTTTTCTTTGAAACCCCTAAACAAATGGTTAGTGGCACTGACACCTCTCAATCCCTTTTTTTTTTCTCTTCCAATCTAATCTTCCTTCTGAATTATTTTGACTTTGATTGATTTTAAATATTAATGTCCAGCTCAAAACTAAATTGAAAAAAGTTGGACTGCCTTATCTGTGATCCCAACCTCATTACTTTTAAAACAACAAAAAAAAAATTCTTTAACTTATCTTTTCACTTTCATTTTTCTCTAGAGATTTTTTTCATTAAATGTCTCTCTTTCACTCTGTCTCTCTTTCACTCTGTCTCTCTTTCACTCTGTCTCTCTTTCACTCTGTCTCTCTTTCACTCTGTCTCTCTTTCACTCTGTCTCTCTTTCACTCTGTCTCTCTTTCACTCTGTCTCTCTTTCACTCTGTCTCTCTTTCACTCTGTCTCTCTTTCACTCTGTCTCTCTTTCACTCTGTCTCTCTTTCACTCTGTCTCTCTTTCACTCTTTCACTCTGTCTCTCTTTCACTCTGTCTCTCTTTCACTCTGTCTCTCTTTCACTCTGTCTCTCTTTCACTCTGTCTCTCTTTCACTCTGTCTCTCTTTCACTCTGTCTCTCTTTCACTCTGTCTCTCTTTCACTCTGTCTCTCTTTCACTCTGTCTCTCTTTCACTCTGTCTCTCTTTCACTCTGTCTCTCTTTCACTCTGTCTCTCTTTCACTCTGTCTCTCTTTCACTCTGTCTCTCTTTCACTCTGTCTCTCTTTCACTCTGTCTCTCTTTCACTCTGTCTCTCTTTCACTCTGTCTCTCTTTCACTCTGTCTCTCTTTCACTCTGTCTCTCTTTCACTCTGTCTCTCTTTCACTCTGTCTCTCTTTCACTCTGTCTCTCTTTCACTCTGTCTCTCTTTCACTCTGTCTCTCTTTCACTCTGTCTCTCTTTCACTCTGTCTCTCTTTCACTCTGTCTCTCTTTCACTCTCTCTCTTTCTCTCTCTTTCTCTTTCTCTCTCTTTCTCTCTCTTTCTCTTTCTCTCTCTTTCTCTTTCTCTCTCTCTTTCTCTCTCTCTCTTTCTCTCTCTCTTTCTCTCTCTCTCTTTCTCTCTCTCTCTTTCTCTCTCTCTCTTTCTCTCTCTCTCTTTCTCTCTCTCTCTTTCTCTCTCTCTCTTTCTCTCTCTCTCTGTGTCTCTCTCTATCTCTCTATCTCTATCTCTCTCTATCTCTCTCTCTCTCTATCTCTCTATCTCTCTATCTCTATCTCTATCTCTCTATCTCTCTATCTGTGTCTATCTCTCAGTGCCCACCAACAGCTCTTCAAGATTGGCTGCTGCTCTTCTCGGAAAAAGAAACAAAACCTGATTTAGCAATTCTTTTTTTTTTTTTTTTTTTTTCCTTCCTCCTTTCTTTGCTTGAAGCTATTCCAGCAACCCATTGCAGCCCCTACTTGCCCTGTGACTTTTAGGGGGACCTAGAGGATGGGCAAAAATATCCTAGGAAATCTTTTCCACATTACCAAGGAGCCCAATCTCTTAAAAAAATTAAACACATTTAGGCCATCAATTTTTATTTTTTAAACACCGAAGGTTGGATTTATAGAATCTGTGAAAACACATTTCTAAATTTTGCTCAAATATTATTTTCAATGACATTTTTTCTTCCCTTGACTCAGAACTTTTTTTTTTTTTTTTTTTTTTTTTTGTTTCATTCCCTGAAAACATTTTCCTTTCCATATGAATCTCAACCTTTGTCAGTTTTTCTTATATTAAGAAAAATCTGTCAGCTCCAGCTGGGTTTCAGCAGGAGGAGGTTGATAGAAATCCAGACAGACAGACAGACTGTTTATCAGCCCCAGAGGGGCATGGAAAAAATGCCTCTCAATTGAATTTGATAGGCTTTTTCCTATTCATCTTTATTTTTCCACCAATGTGTGCAAAAATATAAAACAAGGTAAATCTTTTTCTTTCTGAGATATATATATATATATATATATATATAATCCCTTTTTTCCTGAAAAGTTCACAATTTCTTCTTTCAGTTCAGTTACTAAGAAATGACAAAAGTATTTTGATTTTTACTCTTCTTTTAGAACTTTTTTTCTTTTTCTTTTCTTTTTTTTTTTCTTCCCCACCCCCCTTAATTTCCTCCACATTAAATCAGTCTGAAATGCTTGACCCCTGTCTTGGGTTTTTGTCCTTCCATCCACTTTACAGTGATGACAGATTTCCTCACTGTCTTTTTTCTTTCTTTCTTTTTTTTTTTTTTTTCTCCTCACCCACTTCTTACCTCCTTTTTCTTTTTTTTTTTTTCCTGATCTATCTTTCGGCCTGGTGTTTGTTCCTGGTGACTATGGAAGGGTCAGGATCATCTATTGCCAATTCTGATCACCTAAATATAGGAGCTGTTCTGGAGAACTTTGTTTTTCTCATGGTCCACCATCTTTGGGCCACTGAGGCAAGTTCACCTCAGGTTCAGTAATAACAAAAAAAAAAAAAAAAAAAAAATACAATACAAATAAAATTGTTTGATTTTTACTGCAAAGTGCAAATTGTATTTGTTTTCTTAATTTCTTTCAATTTTTCAATACTTTAATTCTCATTAAAGCTTAGACTGTAGGCTTTTAGTTAATATCCATGCAATGGCACCATACATTAACACCACCTCCACACTGACTTGAAAGATTCTCCACTTGAGGTTGGCTGCTGGATCAGATTTCCAGATTATATCCAAGACTGCCCAGACGTTTAGCTATGTGAACCTTCACATCCTTTTCAGTAGAATTTATCTCGTTTTCTAGGTATGTAAAAGATTTGATAGATTTTATTGATCCACCTAAGACAGTTTGTATTGAACCTTGCTGGTTGAAGCTTACGAATTCAGTTTTAGAGGTATTGACATAGAATCCAACATTGGTAACAGCATTTGCTAGATGATGTAGCAGTACTGTGGCATAGGTCGTTTGCATAGGCAATATCAGTCAACTTTTTTGCAGGAACTTACACTTGGATGCTGAGAGTTATACTAGAAACATCAAAATCACAGCTCTGTAGACCCATCCCTTATATTTTTACAATTTTACATGAACACAGAATGCATTGTGCAAGGACACTGCTGGAAAGCAAAACAAGTACTCGTGACTGATCTACAGTTCTGGATACCTAACCATGGAATAAGACGATTTGGTCGTCCAGCAAACACGTACATTGACTGGCTATGTTATGTCAGCTGAATAACCTTGATGCAAGACCGTGATGGTTGGCATGTCTCATGAATTTCTGAGCTAATTCGATCGAGTAATGAAATAACTCTCATTGTAGATGAATCTACAGCTTAAAAGAGCAATTCTTAGTTTGTTTGTTTTTTATGAGTTCACCCAAAACAAGGCTCAAGAGCTACTCAAGGCAGAGGGTTATTGAGATTTTTTACACGAACATAAGAGGACAAAATAAGAAGTGCAGATTGTAAGGGTATGTAAGAAAGATAATGGTTGACCCTAAACTTGAAGAGGTCAAGATCATAGTGATTGGAGAAGCGTCTTCTCAAAAGTCTCTTGGGTGAAGAACATTGATGAAGAATTCGTTAAAAAAGCCTTTGGTGCATTCAGGAAGTGGATTAAGTATGTCATTGTCAAAGACGGAGCAACTTTTGATGCCTAACAGTTTGGACTTGTGCCAGAATTGTTCTTATCAATTACAAATAAATCCAGATATTTAAGCTTCTATTTGAACTTAATTTCAATCTTTCCAGATCTTTCAGTCCTTAGCTATGATTAATTAATGATGTCATTTTTGTTTATGATCGATTTCATCAGGATTCTTTTGTTAAGCTTAGCGAGTAATTATACATTTTTATTGTTCAAAGCGGAGTTCAATAGTGTTATAAAAACCTCGGAATTCCAGTAAGATATCTTGTATCATTTCTAAGATAAAACAATTGAGAGCTTAATCTAACAATTAAAAGATTTTGCTGTTACACTCGGTGTGTGTATATATATATATATATATATATATATATATATAACACAAGGGTTATATAAAGTCTTCTCTTTCATTTTTGTTCAAGTCTGAAGATCGTGTGAGTGTAAAACTCAAATTACAACTAGAGCAATCTATAATGTAGCAATCTCATCCTCAGTCGCTGGGCGAGCCCGTGGTCGATCCTTATGGCCAGCCTTGGAGTTGGTTGCTCGATCTACAATTCCCAACCTGCCCACCTTGTGTTTGTTTTAGATCACATGGCAGGCGAAGGCTGAGTTGTATACTCAATGTTGCTGATCCAGTAGCTTTGGCGAAATGACATCACAAGGAACAAAGTAAGAGAAAACTGTGTGACACAACAACTTTATATCCAAAAGTTCATACAATGAACGTTCTACTCGCTAGATTAACAACATGCAGATTTTCAGTACCCTCCTCCCTAATACCCTGTGACGCTATGTCTAACCAAGCTCAATAAACTGGTACAAGGCTGAAGTCTGATTTTTTTTCCACTCTGTGATTTCTTTGGGTGACCATTCCAGGAATATTTGGTAGTCTGGAACAAGGCCGGAGTCTAAGTTCTTTCTGAAGCAGCTATGCAGGGTTTGGAAAAGCAGGTCTTGAACCAACTGGCACGTGTCTCACAACACACAATTTGAGCTGTCTTCTTCCTTCTCTGTCTCCCGTCTCACTGCTCTGTATTTATGGACCCACTTGCAAACCCAGTGCAGAGCACGAGTTGGTCGGAAAATTAATTGCCTGACCAAATTTGGGGAAATCCCTACTCTGAAGAGTGGTGATGGCAGAATATCGATCCGCCCAACTCCTTCCATCTCGCATGGGTGCCTCTATCACCGCCCAAAGGGTGCAGGCAATTCTTCCATTTTCCTTGAAATTCTGTGTCTCTTGATCAAACCTGTCCTTTAGGTGTGGTCTAGCCCAGAGTGCTAAATTCAATTTTCATCAGCGGGGAATTGTTGCATCCTTCTGTGGTCGGGTGCATTACCTGTCACTTCTCCACGCCAGCTTTTTGGCCAAGAAGTGATAAAGAGACAATTCCTCTTAATAAATTTTATTGCGTCTTTGCTGAATGAAAAATATAACTACAATGCCATTCCTGTTTTCCTAGTCCTATCAACTAAACAAATTTTCACTAGAGATTTGTTCTTAGCCATCGTGGGTACTTGAAGTTGTTAAAATGTAATCTGTTCTACCACGCGGGGTCGAGGGGGCACTTAAGAAAATACCATCACTTAAGATTAAGTTGACCATGAACAGATTGCTTCTACGCTAGTCATCGTTGACATCCTAACACTGAGGTGGGCAGTTCAACAAAAATCCTCCTTCCATTCTCCTCGTCTTTTTATCGGTATACTTTCAGTTTATTGAAAATTGCGTTTCTCTCATTTTTCTTGTTTTCAGCATATTTTCAGCCTTTCTTGTTTTCCATTTTATTTTGAAAGCCGTTTCCCCAATTTACCTTCTTAACAGTGTCACAATCCTTTCATAGGATTTAACGGTCTAGGAAATCTAGGTTTCAAGCACTTTACTGAGTAGGTAATTTTTGCCTTTTGGCCCTTTTTCTCTTTCTTTTTTCATTGTTGTTGATTTTATTCAAGATTTTATCTAGATAAGTTTTAGGTTCTGGCAAACTGTCCGTTGGTTCCACCAACAGTTTTTGTATTTCCTCTGTCTGTGTGATATTATGTTCTACATGCGTGCAAATTGCACAAAATTTTCACAAATAACAAATCAGTCTATGTGAGAGTGTGGTGCATATGTGGCCAATATAAAAATTTAATGTTCATTGTTAGTGTTGGATATACGATCTGAAATTGTATATGAGATTTCATAACATTATTTTTTTAATTTTTTTTTTTTTTTTTTTTTTTACATAGGATAGATTTTTGAGGTGATGAATTTTTTTGTTTTTGATAATAAATGAATCTTATATATAAAAGGAAAACTTGGATGGCACATTTCGTCCTCTGATGGACAAATGTCATTATTATCACGGCAAATGTCTTAAAGTCTATGAGAAGACAAAACGTGTCAGTGAAGTTTTCCTATTTTTTCCATAGTCCCTTTTACAGATAAATTTTTAATTACAGCTTAAATTTTACATATGCACCTCCTATCCGCACGGTTGATGCTCGACTAGACGAGAGCACCTCACTGCACCTTCTTCACCTCACATTTTCTACTGAGCGGAGGTGGAACAAGTACATTGAATCAATAGCTTCATCTACTGCAAGGAAAGTTGTTTCTCTGTGTCATGCCAGAAGGTCTTTCTCGTTTGAGTCCATCCTTTAAATATACAAATCTACCATTCGTCCATGTATTGAATATCGTTGCTATATATGGTCTGGTGTCCCTGCTGTTCATCTCGAGGTGCTCGACTAAATCCAAAGACGGAACTGCAGTGTGATCGGTCCTGACTTGGCGCTTCGATTCCACTTTCTCACAGACATGATGTGGCTTCCATCTGTCTTTTCTACAAATATTTTCATGGCAACTGCTCTGACAAGGTATTTTCCCTGGTGATGCGCCTGAATGAATTTAAACGTGCTACTAGGTTGGCATCTAGGTCCCACCCTTTTACTGTTGAAATAGATAAATGTAACCGCTTCTACTCCAACAGCTTCTCTCACACTTCTCAACAGTGGAACTACCTTCCTCTTACTTGCCTCCCCGATGACTACAATCTTAAATAATTTAAATCTAATGTCAATTGACATCTTTTCATGCCTTGAACCCGTTCTTTTTATCCTTTCCTCTGTCTCCTCTATGCCCTAGTTTTTTCTCTTACTTTCACTCTCTGTAACCCCTTGCGTACTAGTGGCACTCTCGTCTTGCTTGGTGTGAAATGCTTTATATATATATATATATATATATATATATATTAGGAAAACTAGTAGTTGCCGAAGCGTTTCGTCCAATGTGGACTTTCTCAAGGCAAAAAACAAAATGAATTTATTTAAACAAAGTAACTAATAGTAACAAAACAAAATGTCCTTAGCAACTGGAAGAATTTAGAGAACGCTATTTTCATACTGTTTACTTAAAATTACATCAATTACTGTCAGGTGTGCAGATATTGTTATTATTGCTGTGTTGACGGATTCAACCATTTTCTTTTGATTTCACGATATTGTTATGTACGTTTGTTTGGGACAGTTGCAATTCTGTTAAGAAAGGTGTAGTAGGGAAAAAACCTGGGCATAGATTAATATTTAAGTAATATTCAATGGCGGCACTCTCTTTGATGAATTTAGGTCAATTTATTTTACTTGTATATTTTCTCTTTTCGATTTTTAAGTAACGTAGTATTTATAGTATTTATTTATTTTTTATTTTATTTTTTATATCGTTATGTAACAGTTATAGGTATTTTTTTTCGTCCGATTTTTTGGTTCGATTTTTTAGTCTAACATTTTGGTCATAATGGTTTGCTAATTTGTTTATTTTTTACTTTATTTATTTGGGTTCGTTTTTTTATTATTATTATTCTATTTCGTCTATTCTAACAGGTGTGATTTTGTAATTTGTTTGAATTAATTAATTTTGCTTATTTTATTGTTATTTTGTTTATTTGTTTTTTCCGTTTTCAATTTTTAAGTAACTTAGTAAAAATTTGAGCTCGGATCTTCTATTTAATAATTTATTTTGGTCTGGGAAAGTAATGATAGCTATTTTTTCCAAGTAAATAAATAAACAAACCAATCCCGATAAAGTTACCGTTAGAAAAAACAATCAACCCAAATAAACACTAATTAAAAACTGTTCCTGCCAAAATAATAGAACAAACAATATTATATTATATATATACGTGCCATGTTTGATGGATGACAGTTACCTCCTGCTAATTTTCCCTCTGAAAGTTCTCCACTGCCTTAACCGGGTATTGAACTCACACTCTAGGTCTGTCAGTGGATCTAACCAACGCCTTTATCCACTGTGCCATGTGTCCTTGAGGACATCTGGGTATGAATTTCTGGGTATTATAAACCTAATGTTTTCAGCATCCATTTTTTACCAGTGCTCATATTGCAATTTTGCTGTTATCATTACATGTTTTTACCAGAGCTCATATTGCAACTTTGTTATCATTGCTTTTCTCTGGCACTCCTTATTACTGGTTTCCATATTGTATTTATTTCTATGCTTGGTTGGCTCAGGAGATTTTTGTGGCCTAGCATATGTGCTGATTCCTTAAGTTTACGAATTTTCCAATGGTGTTCCCTGTCTATGATCTCAACATGATCCCACAGGGGACGGTGATCTCCCTTCTCTCTCCATATGTGGTCAACCACGCCTGATTTTTCTACTTCCTCTCGTGTTACAGCTTTCTGGTGTTCTTGAAGCCTTACCTTACCCTGTCTCTCCTTTATATTCCTTTCCGCAGCTGCACGGGATTGCGTACACACAGTCTTTAGTCATGTTCTCCTCTATGAGGGGTCTCACTCGAGAGAGATATCTGCGAAGTGAATATCGAACCATCTGACATTCCTACACCGATGCAGAGACTATTATTATTATTATTATTATTATTATATATCGGAGAATGCAAATAGAGTGATGGGATTATGAATCTGGAATATACCCACAGCGTTCAGGATTCCATCGTTGAGCAACAGCACCCTGGGGAAATCCTAAGTAAACCAAGAATACAGTGGCCCAAATGTAACCAGAAGGCTGTTTGGACAAATCTTGACAAAGAGCTTTCTT
This sequence comes from Acanthosepion lycidas, assembly GCA_963932145.1. Taxonomy (NCBI): domain Eukaryota; kingdom Metazoa; phylum Mollusca; class Cephalopoda; order Sepiida; family Sepiidae; genus Acanthosepion; species Acanthosepion lycidas. Next base: position 7,887,120 of record OZ010603.1, read on the forward strand.
TTATCCTTAATAACAATCTTACGGGTCACATAGGAGAACAAATCAGTTCCTTTTGTAGAACAATATACGACGTTTGCTTTGAGTGATTTGAACCAGTAATGAAAAACGACCAAATCGACAATAAATCCAGGAAGGAAAATTGCGGTCAGAACAGACATTACTGAATTATTATGCGCGTCAATAACGGCTAACGCGTTCAGGAAGTTTCATTACGGACAGAAGCTGCAAAGAGGTACAGTCGTTTTATTTATTTCATTAACAATTTACAAAGAGGAACGATCAATTAGTTTGGGGTTTTTTTTGGGGGGGGTTATACCCTGCCTGGTGGCAAATGCTGCTGGTGGCACTTGGGGTGGCGGTCCCGCCTTAGCCACCGAAACCTTGAGATCACCCCTGGTTGGCGGCTGATGAAGACGGGGTATCGCACGTGATAACACACGTATGTTAAAAAAAATATAAGTGGGAAGGTATGCAGAAAATAGAAAAGAACACGTTTGGTGCATAATCCGGAGTATTTTTGGTTTTTTATTTTTAAGAAGACAGTGCTCCATACTGAAGGAGAGCTTTATTATAATATTATTTTGTTTAAAAATATGATTCCTTCGCTACATAAGAGTTCTCATGTTTCAAAAACTAGAGCCGAAACCATCCAAATAATTATTAAAATTAAGTTGAATTGAGGTGTTCAGTCCCGTTTCATCTTCAAGCGAATTTTTAGGAATAAGCTATCTCTTGGTTTACGTGTGTTTTTAGGCATGGTCCGTTATAACATTCGTTATTGTGGGAGTGGCTAGGCTAGTTTTCTTCGTTAAGTGGTCAGAGATTTAATTCTTATCTATAGATTCATCTTCTTCTGAGAGGTTTTGCTAAGGTTGGGTAGGGTATCTATTTCAAGGCTAATGTTGGCGGTCATCCTTTAGTTGGTTCCCAGTGCAGTATATTTTTATGGCGCGCCTACAAGTCGTTACCTGTCGGGAGGATTGTGTTTTATTTTTGTCTATCTGATTATCTATCTATTTATTTATTTGTTTATTATTAAAAACTTAATGCCTAGTCTTCAATTTTTAACAATATGCTGGATATCGGTTGAGGAAAGACCTTTGACTTTACTTCCGCTGCATCAGTGTGTGAGCGGAAATTGGAACTGGTGGTAGCATAAACAGGAAATACAAGGAAATGTGTACTTGCGTGGGTGCGCTGACTGAAGAGGCGTGGCCACATGGAGTTGCGTAGACGACATACCTGAAGAAGGCATGTGCACGTGAAGTTGCGTAAGTGTCCAAATGTTATATAACCGGTCCGATTTTTGATCTTGAGATTCACTGAAGATTTGTCTCGTCAATTCGTATGTGCACAATCTTAAATTACTGTGATTCTCCTTCACTCTACTCATTCGCCGCAACTCGAACAATAAAGATATTTATACATTGAAATACATACATTTTATATATATATATATATATATATATATATATATATAATGTGTGTGTGTGTGTGCATGTTCGTCGCCTAATTTCATCACAGCAGAAATATACAACAAGTAAACCTCACTCAATACGAGGCTGAAGAGCAACTCAAGGTAGGTTTTAGTCAAAATGGTAATGATTAATGAGGTGTGGGATATGAATGGAGCCATCAAAAGACAGGTCAGAATGTCACCGGAGAGCGTTAAAGAGACCTATACAGTGATATTCACTTTAGCAGAAGTGGAATTAGAAGTATTTTCGGAGATCAAGTGACACAAACCGGAAATAGGGTATATCTAGGTTCTGGTCTCTATTAAGTCATATGTGGGATCGGGGAAGTTTCGCTTTGCTATTGGCGGGAGACGGACATGTCTGTGTTGTGGTTCCGAAGTCTCCATTTCATATTGCGATCCATCATGTTGGGATTGGTAGATGGGCGTGGAGTTGGTAGGGGGAAGTGCTAACATAGCAAAAGTTGTCACACGTATCACCTACCGACCCACCTGGACGTGCAGATACCGATAAGTAGTACGGGGAAACCGGATTCGCAATCTTATTTCTCGACATGGTATTTTTTTTTTTTTTTAAATCGTGTGAATTTGTGAGCATGCATTACGCTCTTTCCGAGCTTTCGGTGAACCCCGGATGGGAACAAGGATCGAAATACAACCTGGGGTGATTGGCTGGTCGGTGGAAAGATTGGACGAGGGTCGGGATGTATGTTTACACAATATCAAACTGTCAGAGCACTTGTTAATGTCAACTCGACATAAAAGATAAGACGTTCTCATTTCAATGGCGATATGAAAAAGCTCGCCTGTAAATTGAATTGTGGCCGCCAGACCGAACTTCACAAAGAGGAGACGGTTATTTTCTGAAATTTTGAGCGGTTTTTTTTTCTTTGTTATAAACTGATTTCTATTAGGTTGGTGCAAAAATAATGACGTAATAATGTCGTTTTTTGATGTATTTTTTAACGTCAAAAAACGACATTATTACGTCATTATTTTGCTAATATTTTTCTTTCTTTTCTCAAGATCTTTCGGTTTCTGTATCGTATAAAGGAGGTTTTTAATTCGCACCCAATAAGCAACACAGCTCATTAAAATGAACATATAGAGTTGTGATTAAATGAGGAACAAATGCGATAATCTACACTATAGTTCAAAATTTTGAGGAGACCTATCGTAATTTTTTACATTGGCTCCAAAGTAGTTCTTTTGCACTTTAAATAAGAGAAAATTATTATACATGGTTAAAAAAAAAAGGCGGGGGGGTATTTTTTTTTGTTTTTTATTTGAAATTTTATTATGACAAAAAGAAAAAAGCATTTTATGATTTAAAAAAAAAAAAAAAAAAATATCCACCTTTAGCCCTGATTAATGCAGCACAAATTTTTAGCATTCGTTGCAAAAGTTTCTCAAAGTATAAGTTTGATAATTGATTTCAATTTTTTTTGCAATGACTCTAAGAGCTCTTTCACTTTTTTTTTTTTTTTTCTTCGGAATTTGTCGACTTTATTCCGTACTAATTCTGTGGAGGATCTTCAAACTTTTGGACTGTAGCGTACAGGGTGGTACGAAAGTTTGGTCACCCATTATCTCTCCTTCCAAATTTTAGGAGCTCGTGTTAGACATCTTATAAAAAAAAAAATATTATGTGGGGGTGACAAGACTTTCGGACCGCTTTGTATATCAGTAATGGGCAAACTGCGGCCGGCGGGCCACAGGCGGCCCGTTTGGTCTTTCTGAACCACGTACAGAAACAATGCTTAAATACAATGTTTCTTAAATTTTGTTAACTTTCGGTGAAAGTAACGTTTTCGTCATTCAAAACCACTGGCGATCTACACTAAGGAGTTATGTGTAAATAACTTTTGCTTTTGAAACGAGAAACATTCATAACGAACTTTGTTCTCTGGGGAAGAAATATATATTTTTAATTTCCAAAAGAATAAGAAATAAATCCCACGCAGTGAATTAATCACGCTGTCATCAATGATTAATATTAGACCAAGATTTCGATCATTTTAATTATAGAAAATTCTTTTCTAAAAAAACAAAACAACAAAGATAACACTATCCCATAATTGAGGTAACTACTACGAAGAAAAGCTTTTAGTAGTGCGACCCGCTTTATGATGAGCCATAACTCACGCTGCTTACTTCTCGAAAAAAGTTGCCAATACCTGATCTATGTTATAAAAAAAATGTGTCCTTACCACAATTCATGTAACTTTCCAAGCGTGTTTGTAATGTTCACAAGAGGATAAAAGATTGGGACCACCCTGTGGATTTAGTAATAAGATAATTTAATATCTCTTTTTATGTGCTGTGTCTCTTCAGGATATTGACGATCATGGCTATCCACAATTTCTTATCTTTTTTTAGCTCTTAATACATTTGTCTTTTTGTTATCTCCTATAAACCTTCTCCCGCCATTCATTTACACAAGTGTATTCTTCTTCAGTGTACTGTATCCCTTCAGGACGTTTACGATCATGGCTCTCCACAATATCCTGTCTTTTGTAACTCTTAATTTTTTATCTCTCCTAAACCCTTTTCTGCCATCCATTTCCACAAGCTCTCTAGGTGGGTTATGCGTTGTTTTCTCTTGTCCCTCTTGCCTTCGATCTGCCCTGTGAGTATCAGATTTTCTAAGCTGTCTTTCCTTATTACGTTTCCTAGAAATTTCAACTGTCTCTTCCTGATGTTAAGTATAAGACTCTTTTTTGTTTCCATTTTCTCTAAAACTTTGACATTGCTCACTTGTTCGTTCCATGGTATCCTCGGCACATTTCTGATGTTTCAAGTCTTTTCTTCATCTGTGAAGATTGTCCACCAATCACTACCAAATAGGAGCACTGATATTACGTAGCGGTTCAGAACGCTTTTCTTTGTTTTTTTTAACGAAATTTTCCTGTCTCTTAATACTTTGCTTACCTTTCGGAAGACATTTTTCGCTATTTCAACGCGCCTCCGGATGTTGATGTCACTTAGGTTTAATTAACTCCTACAAAGCTAGGATGCTGAAACTATTTTATCTTGTTAGTGCATGGCATCCAATTTTATTTTTTTTTTTTTTTTTTAGAGTGGTGGGGGTGCCTAAAATTTTAAATTTGCAGCCTTAAGATTATCATTAGCCAGCCAGGTAGATTAGGCAAAAAGAGAATTTTAAGTAAACATTATACAGTCATAGGTTAATTTACTTATAATTATTATTGAATAAAACCCACCAGAGAGAGAAAAAGTTCCTCTGATCCTAAGAGATCTTAGTAAATTAGTTTTGAAAAAAGCAACAACTCATTCATTTTGAGGAATCGACTAAAAATGGAAAAGTCCCCACCAAAAAAAAAAATAAAAATAAAATAAAACTTTTGGCTTACGTTGTATGTATCTCTGTTGTGCTTGAGTCATTTATATGTGCTTGTACCAATTAATGCACGCGTGTGCGCGCACACAGTTTGAATGAGTTTAAAATAAGACATTGGAATCATACATTCCCTTCCCACTCAGTTTGGACAACACCTTTTCTGGGTTGAATAACAAAACCAAAGTTGGAGACAAATTTACCCTAAAGAGAATCAAATATTATGTTGGTGCAAAAATAATGTCGTTTTCTCACATGTCACTATGTCGTTTTCTCACATGTCACTATGTCGTTTTCTCACATGTCACTATGTCGTTTTCTCACATGTCACTATGTCGTTTTCTCACATGTCACTATGTCGTTTTCTCACATGTCACTATGTCGTTTTCTCACATGTCACTATGTCGTTTTCTCACATGTCACTATGTCGTTTTCTCACATGTCACTATGTCGTTTTCTCACATGTCACTATGTCGTTTTCTCACATGTCACTATGTCGTTTTCTCACATGTCACTATGTCGTTTTCTCACATGTCACTATGTCGTTTTCTCACATGTCACTATGTCGTTTTCTCACATGTCACTATGTCGTTTTCTCACATGTCACTATGTCGTTTTCTCACATGTCACTATGTCGTTTTCTCACATGTCACTATGTCGTTTTCTCACATGTCACTATGTCGTTTTCTCACATGTCACTATGTCGTTTTCTCACATGTCACTATGTCGTTTTCTCACATGTCACTATGTCGTTTTCTCACATGTCACTATGTCGTTTTCTCACATGTCACTATGTCGTTTTCTCACATGTCACTATGTCGTTTTCTCACATGTCACTATGTCGTTTTCTCACATGTCACTATGTCGTTTTCTCACATGTCACTATGTCGTTTTCTCACATGTCACTATGTCGTTTTCTCACATGTCACTATGTCGTTTTCTCACATGTCACTATGTCGTTTTCTCACATGTCACTATGTCGTTTTCTCACATGTCACTATGTCGTTTTCTCACATGTCACTATGTCGTTTTCTCACATGTCACTATGTCGTTTTCTCACATGTCACTATGTCGTTTTCTCACATGTCACTATGTCGTTTTCTCACATGTCACTATGTCGTTTTCTCACATGTCACTATGTCGTTTTCTCACATGTCACTATGTCGTTTTCTCACATGTCACTATGTCGTTTTCTCACATGTCACTATGTCGTTTTCTCACATGTCACTATGTCGTTTTCTCACATGTCACTATGTCGTTTTCTCACATGTCACTATGTCGTTTTCTCACATGTCACTATGTCGTTTTCTCACATGTCACTATGTCGTTTTCTCACATGTCACTATGTCGTTTTCTCACATGTCACTATGTCGTTTTCTCACATGTCACTATGTCGTTTTCTCACATGTCACTATGTGAGAAAATTACATTATTTTTGCACCAACCTAATAATTATCTTTTAACTTTTCGGATAATTATTCAGTACTAAATAGAATTATTTTTAAAGTTTTTTATTTATTTATTTATTTTTTTTTTTTTTAAATTTTCAAGAAATATTTTTGTTTGTCAAAATATACATACAGACACAGAATTTCAGTGAAAATAAAATAAACATCTGAGTTGGGATGGCTATTTTCTCTGTTTGCTAACAACACTTGGTTAACAGGAAAACAATATATCCCTAACACGGTTATGACTCCTGAATTTAAACTGGATATCTTTTCTAGTGAATGTGGTATTTTAAGTGGCCAGTCATTTTAGATTTGAAATTTGATCATATTGTTGTCAGCGGAGCAACAATGGCCGAACTCTTCTTTGTAAATTTAGCATATTTCCTTTATTTAGCTTCATCAGAAATTTTGAAATTGCGAAATTGTTTCGATTTTTAATAAACATCATACAATATTTGTGTAAAAACAAAAAAAAAAAAAAAATAATAATATCGAAACAGCTTCCAAAATTTCTGATGGAGCTAAATAAATAGCGAAACATGTTAAATTTATGAAGGTTTTCTCAAGTAAATATTTAATCATCTAAATTTTTATAAGTCTATCGTGGCGTGAGTCTTCGGGGTTAAAACGAACAGTTGATTTATCCACGATTAATGAAGGTGGATAATAACGAGGAAACACACGGGTAACTTTAACAAAACAAGATAGGGAATTTATTTACACGCTTGAAGTTGTGTTAGGAGCTCATTTCAAGAAAATAAATCCGAAATTTTGTAAGTCCACAGTATCAACGAATTGTCATGAAAATGTTCATACAGCAGATTAAGCAATGTTTCAAATAAAGGTAAGAGAGTTCGTTTCTCACCGAAGGGATATACAGTTTGCATACAGGGTGCAATGGATAAATTGTCTAAATGACGCCAAAATAACACTCATTTGAACATATCTACAGGGTGCGATAGATTGTCGTCTAAATAACGCAATAATGAAAATAACACCGACATCTCATTTTTACACAAAGATATCTTGAAATTTTATTCAATAAAATCGCTATTTCCTTTGTAGTGAACAAAACAAGATCTAGATTTAAAATTCAAATGCTAACCACTGACTCATTGATTTTGTTAGAAATTAAAGACTCAAATTTACAAACTTTGCTTAACACATACCTCGTGAAATTTCACACCTTGATGCCAAATGTTTTTCGGCCAATAGAAAACTAGGAAACATTTAAAAACAAAATTCAAATAATCTTCAATTCTCAGAAACAAATTCTTTTACGTAGTTTTATTTCCTCTTCATGACAACAGACTAAATAATCTAACACAAAATAATATAAAAAAATGTTTAAAACAAAAGTAAGAGAGTTCGTTATTCACAGAAAGGACAAATATATGGCTACATACATTCAAAAGTAGACGAAAAGAGATAGTTTTAAATATTTTTGAAATAAAGTTCTTTGAAGTGCCGAATGCTTAGTTATGACTGATAATATAATTAGCGAGTAATTTGACGCTGTCGAAAAACTGAACGCTGGACATATGAACAGAAATGAAACATGGCTTCAGACGCTCTTATTGGTTTAATTTTTTTCCTTTTTTTTTATATAAAAAAAAAAGATTTCGCATAGGCTCGCCATTTTTTTTTCTAGACTTAACAGTGGCAACAGGGTATTCATTGGTCCAAAGAAAATTTCACATAGCCTCACGAATTTCTTTTCGTCTTTTTCCTCAGCTTGCCTGAATTTGAATGGAGTGGGTAAAGGGAGTGATTATTTTTTCGTACTCGCTGCAAATTTACTTCCTACCCGAGTAAGAAAACTAAGGAAGAAGACGCTTATCGTAAGAAATCTCTTAACCACTTCGAGCACCACAAACTTGATACAATGAAATGGTTTTCGGGGAACACAACAGAAAACGACACCTGAAAATATAAGTCGGGTCGGAAATTAGACAAAAACAAGACAAAATTCATTTTAGGATAAGTAGCGGTGAAAATATTCCTGTTAAATTAGAAACAATATCAGACGGTATCTTGCTGATAATTTTGAGATGTTTGTTACAATTGGGGTCAGAGGTTATTTCACTTGTCAGAAATTACTATCTGTTCACAAGATAAAGCAGGCATCCTTTTTGAGTTTTCTATAAAAGGACTGCTACTTCTGTGTCCCGCCATTTGACATATACAAGTTTTCACGCATCTTTAAGTTAGAACAGTCCCTTAAAAGAGAAAAATGGCGACAACTTTAAAGGAGATGTGTGAAGGGCTGCCTTTACAAAAGCTCCCGACTCCAAGATCTCGCGATAACAGCGTACCTCATGCACCTACGAGAACACCAGGTTTGAACGATGAAGAAAAGAAGGTAAGTCTTTAAAAGTTCGTAAAGATCTCCTCTCGAGTAGAATGATACATCAAATAAGTCTGTAGTATGATGATAAAAAATGCCTTAATTTTACATATTTATTAACATAAATGTATTAATAAAGAAGCAAATGAATTAGGTTGGATTATTTAGATGCATCAGTAAGTTTGTAGTTATGCTTTATTTTACATAATGTTTATCAACACAAATGCATTGATTCGGTGGGATTATTTCGGTATGGCGTGGCTTGACAGGCTAAATCTTTAAGCCAAACGGAAGTGCTCACTTCAACATTCACGGTTTATATGACAAAAACAAGCCATAATTTCGTCCTACTCCGTGCATTCACTTCCGGAATACGGCCCAGGATCATAAGACATCTTTTCTGGGACACGTGGTGTACTGGTTAGGAAGCTTATCTTACTAGATCAATTTACGACTGAGTAGTGAGTTCGATCCTCACTGGGTGCTCCATATTTTCGGCCTTGTGCCACATCTAAGATATGCTTAGAAATTCACCATGTCCTATTTTCTGACCAATCAGAAAAAAGGGCAATGCGGTTTCCACAGCAGCCATTTCTGAGCCACTGACTTACTATAAAGTCAAAGCTGATTTCAATGCATTTATGATGAAAAATTTAATAGATGTTGCAAAAAGTAAACGAAAAAATAACGACTCTGAAATTACTGATGTTTAAAAAAAAATAATTAAGAACTTATTGATGCAAGGGTGCTATAATAGTATTATATCTACCGAGGCATTTTCGACCGTAAATGACGATGCAGTCTACCAAACAACCCACTTCTGACCTACAGCAATTAATTCCTCAAACTACTTACAGCAGTAAAACGTAAAGAGTGGCGTATTTATCTAATTTGTATTCATAAAGGAGGTATTTATACAATTCCATTACAAAATGTCTGAAATTTTAGAATTAGTGCATTATTTTATTTACAAAATCTTGATGAGTACTACAGTAACTTTTACTGGCAAATCACTTAATACTATAAAAGAATGGTATCAATTTTATCCTACAAACTGTTTATTATGCTCTTTTAATAGTTTTTAACATATTTCATACTTCCAAAAGTTGGTAAATATCATACCATAGTACAAAATGAATAGTAGATATCTTACCATAGTACAAAATGAATAGTAAATATAGTATAGTAGAAAATGAATAGTAGATATCATACCATAGTACAAAATGAATAGTAGATATCATAGTATAATAGCATCGATACAAGTGATCCCACTGAATTAATTTTTTTCCTTTTCAATGCACTTAATTCAATGGGGATTTCGTTAAGTACATCAATAAATTCGTAATCTAATGCTGATAAAAATTCATTTACATACTATATTTTCAACATAATCTCTTTCTTTATGAATGTCCTTAATAGAGTGTTGAATATTTAGGTCCACCAGTCCGTAGCAAAACAAATATTTATTCCAACTTTTCCTTTTTCCTAACAATTTAATATCTTGCGCCATTGTTATTGACAAAACAGCGTTTTAGTCAATTCATTCTACCACCTTTGTCAGGTGTCCGCAAGAAGATATCCTTTCTCTTTTTTTACGCATAATATATCGGAAGAAGGCTGGTACAACTGAAACGTCGTACCGTCAAGATCAAATAGCGAAGATCATATTAAATTACCCGAAAAAAAAAGTTAAAATGTTGCTGACTCTTTTTCAAAGTTATGGTCAAAACGTTTTTTTTTTTTTTTTTCAACACAATCTTCTCCTTTGTCAGCAATTAAGTTTTAGTCACATATGCAGTGAGTGTATGCTGCTTGTCATAGTGTTTCTTTGAATTTGGATTTGATCATGAAGTTTTCCCCTTTGTTTAGTGGTTAACACTTTTGTCATTCGCCGGAGGCTTCCTTCCTGCATCACCCATGGGTCCGGCAGTTTTTCACGTGCTGCTAATGTCTCTCCGGAATTCCACAAATTCTTTTTTTTTTTTTTTTTTTTTTTTTTTTTTTTTTGCAACTTTTTTTTTTGCAATTTATTTCAAGTTTAGGAAAACTCCAGAGCACATTACCCATCTCTCAAATAAAGACCCTCATCTATTCCAGATTAAACAGAATTAAATTCCGTCAACATTCCATGGCTACCACAGCTACACTACCTCTTTAACTATTACGTCACCCGGATGAATACATGTCTACAAGCTGGGTGGGGGGGTAATTCTACTGTCTCAGTTTATTTATATTCTTCTTCTATGTGCCGTGTTTCTTCAGAATATTGACGATCATGGCTCTCCACAATTTCCTGTCCTTTGTAGCTCATAGTAATGCTGTCTTCTTGCTATTTCTCCTAAACCTTGTTCTGCGATCCATTTAATCAAGCTCGCTAGGTAGGTTATGTGTTGTTTTCGTCTTGCCTTCAATCTGTCCTGTGAGTATCAAATTTTCCAAACACTCTTTCTTCATTACGTTCCCTAGAGATTTCAACTGTCCTTTCCTGATGTTAAATATGCGCCCTTTTTGTTTCAATTTTTCTAACGCTTCGTCTTTATTCACATGATATTCTCAGCATCCTCCTGTAGAACCGTATTTCTACTGTTTCAAGTCTCATCTTCATATGTGAGGAGATTGTCCAGCATTCACTGCCATATACGAGGACTGATATATAACAGTTCAGTACTCTTTTCTCTGTTTCTAACGATTTTTCTGTTTCTTAATACTTTTCTTAGATTTTAGAAGGCATCTTTCAGTGTCGAACTTTCTATCCTCTGTTAAAACACTTCCCAGATATTTAAATTGTTGTACTTGTTTGATTTTGGTATCTCCAATGTGTTATTTACATATTGGGTTGTCCCTTTTGCTAACAAGCAAGCATTCTATCTTTTTGCAATTGATATTTAGTCCTTTGATCGCGCTTTCCTTCACCATCTTCTGTAGTTTCCTTTTTGTGTTTGCTATCAACACTGTGTCATCTGCATATCTTTTGTTATTAAGATGTATGGTTGTCAATAATGAATCCAGTTAGGGATTCCATTTCTTTCAGAATCGCCTCACTGTTATAAGTTGAAGAAAGTCCGGAGAGAAGACACATCCTTGTCATATACCCCGTTCTATTTTTGTATATTTACTGAATTCATTTTCTATCAGTATGCAGGCAGTTTACCCTCATCATTAGTTAGTTCAGGATTATTCTAATATCCTTCCTAAATATGTCATGGTTACCTGGCAGTTTCAGGCTTTTTTTTTTTTTTTGTGACGTACTTTATTAAGCGCTTTTTCATAATCTATAAAACACAGGTGTGGTTCGACCTTATCAGGTCTTTGTGTTTCTTCCTCAAATTCTTATAATGTCACAGAACTGCCTGGTCTATCGTGTTCTGAGTTCGGATGATTCGACCTGATACGATTTCTCTTTCGAAGCTCGGACTGTTTGCCTTCTGAATTAGAAGAGTCGGTAGTAGGGTGAGCCTGTTTCTGAGGTACCGTTCATCAAAGCTAGGAGCGTACCATGAGGATCTGTAGTTAGTTTGTCTAGGCAGAGTACACGCCACATCATTGCAAAAATGGCTTAGTCTAATAAATTGTAATCAGATGAGCTCTTGGTACCTAGAGTGTAAGAGTTTTTTTAAACGCAAGAGTTTCTTTTCTCGCACTTCTAGCTTATGGAACTTACTTCCGACTTCATGCTTTCCAGCCGGCTTTGTTCTCCAAAAACTTAAATGTAATGCCAATTTCTATCTAATGTTCTCTTGATTACATTTTTTCTTCCTGCTCATTAGTAATGTTTCTATTCCTAATTCTTCACACCTAGTAACCCCTTGCGTGTTATTGACTTCTCTGCTTTGCATGAAGTGAAACAGCTTAAAAACAATGAGTACTGAACTGTTATACAATAACCGGTCCTCTTGTCGGTCTTCCTATCAGTAAATGAGGAACAATCTCGTCAAGCTGAGAAGAGGCTTGAGATATCAGAAATGTTGTTCTACAGAAGGATGCTGAGAATACCATAGACTGAACACTCGAGCAACGACGACATTTTAAAGAAAATGCAAGTCAAAAAAAGAAACTTACACTTAGCATCATAAATAGGATGAAATTTCAAGGGCATATAATGAGGAAAGAGTGCTTGGAAAATTTGATACTCACAGGAGAGATTGAAGGCAAGACGGACAGAGGAAAGCGTTATATAACCCACCTAACGAGCTTGTGCAAATGGATGGCAGAACAGGGAATGGGAGGGATGATAAAAAGAGATACAAAGGATAGGAAGTTATGGAGAGCCATGATCACCTACCTAACGAGCTTGTGCAAATGGATGGCAGAACAGGGAATGGGAGGGATGATAAAAAGAGATACAAAGGATAGGAAGTTATGGAGAGCCATGATCACCTACCTAACGAGCTTGTGTAAATGAATGGCAGAACAAAGATGAGGAGAGATAACAAAAAGACAAACTTTACTAAAGGACAGGAAATTGTGGAGTACCATGATCACCCACGTCCTGAAAGGACACGGTACATAGGAAAAAAAGAAATTGAACTCATCGTCGTCAGGTTGCATCTTTGTGCATTTTTGATAAATATTTTTTATGGTAATTGTGGCGTTGATCTCTACGCTATGGGAGAGATAACAAAAAGACAAACTTTACTAAAGGACAGGAAATTGTGGAGTACCATGATCACCCACGTCCTGAAAGGACACGGTACATAGGAAAAAAAGAAATTGAACTCATCGTCGTCAGGTTGCATCTTTGTGCATTTTTGATAAATATTTTTTATGGTAATTGTGGCGTTAAGCATAACTACAAACTTACTGATGCATCTAAATAATCCAACCTAATTCATTTGCTTCTTTATTAATACATTTATGTTAATAAATATGTAAAATTAAGGCATTTTTTATCATCATACTACACTAGACTGTATGAATTTAAGCGCAATACTAGATTAGCGGCGAGATCTCATCAATTTACAGTTGAGCTAGCAAGATGTAGCCGTAACTTCTATGCTAACAGTTTCTTATCTCGCATTTCTCGCTCGTGGAGCTCCTTCCAAAGTTCCATGCTTTCCAGCCAACTTTAATCTGCAAAAATTTAAATGCGATTGTCAATCATTATCTACTGTTCCCCTGATTGTTTTTTTTTTCTCTTTCTACTCATTACTAATGGTTCTAATTCCTCGACACCCTGTAACCTCTTGCTTTCTAGTTGCTGTAGTACCTTTGCTCGGGGCGATATCGATAATAAAAATAGAAATATCAATCCGAAGTAGAAGCATATATGAAATTCGACTACTTCAGCTTTTAACTCTAAATAACGTGATATTTATCGTAATGGACAGTTACAAACAAGATCGGTTCTGCTTATTTTATTACAACATCGAACTTTCTTCTGGCCATTGATCTTAATTTTAAGCTGTTCTGAAAATAACTTCACATTCCAGGCAGATGCTCATCCGAAGATATCGGGATAAATTAAACCTTGTTGAACAAAATACATTAAACAAAACGATGTTTGCTATATTCTCCACACGTACTCGATGCAAACAGAATCGTTATCTTGTTAAGAACAGGCTACTGACCTAAAATTCAAGTAGTCATTATCTTAAGTTAAAACTGAGAAAAAAAAACAAAAAAACATTTACAAATACGAAATTTTATCTTTAAATAAATATTCTTGTTTATACGGGCGAAGGTAATTTTGATTCAGATGTGTCTGCGGTATAAGGGATACCAGTGCTGAAAATAGAACTGACGAGCCGAGTTCAAATTCCGGTTGAGGCAGTTGGCGTTCATTTTTGCACTAATACTCTTGGTGAAGGCATGAATCTATATTTTCGCCATCGCCCGAGCTATGGGTTAAATAGCAGGAAAGATTGGGCTCTTTATCATTGGTTGGCATCCAGTCTTGGAGATGGACAACTTTGAATTTAAAAACAGTAATGGAACTTTCTTTTTCTCGTAGTTATGACTAAAAACGTTGCAAAATGTTGTGGGTGGGGCTTGCAATCTCACATCGTAAAACGTACTTGTTAAAATATGAGTGGTGAACGTGCTGTAGTGCTTCTGGGATCTGGGATCCATTTTGATACAGGAGGGAGGATCAGGCATTGGACAATTTATATTTAAAATTTAATCGAATTGATTGTTTTTTACGGCTTATCAACCCTTTTTGGGTTGTTTAAAGCCGGAACATTTTTTTTTAGTGAATATTGTATTAACACATTTTTGAGACGATTTTCTGTATAATAATACGTTTGCACTTCCGTAAATTGTGCGTCACGCTTGGTATCAAATATTCTGGGAGGGAAACAAGAAGAGAGGGACATAGAGAGTAGAACAGAAAGAGAGAGACATAGTAAAATAGTAAGAGAGAGACATAGAGAGTAGAACAGAAAGGGAGATACATAGTAGAATAGAAAGAGAGAGACATAGAGAGTAGAACAGAAAGAGAGAGACATAGTAAAATAGAAAGAGAGAGACATAGTAAAATAGAAAGAGAGATACATAGAGAGTAGAACAGAGACATAGAGAATAGAAAGAGTAAAACAGAGAGAGAGGCATAGAGAGTATAATAGAAGGAGAGGAATATAAAGAGTAAAACAGAAAGAGAGGGACATAGAATAGAAAGAGAGGGGCATATGGAGTAAAACAGAAAGAGAGGGACATAGAATAGAAAGAGAGGGGCATATGGAGTAGAACAGAAAGAGAGAGACTAAAATAGAAAGAGATAGACATAGAGAGTAGAATAGAAAGAGAGAGAGACATAAAGAGTAGAACGGAATGTCACTTTCCTTATAACTCTCTGGGAATGGCCTTAGGTTGAGAAGCACAGATTGTAGCATTAAAATTATTAGTAAATCTATGTAATTTATATGTCCTGTTAGTAACAATGATTTATTCTGATACAAACCTTACTATTTAACCCGTAGCTGAGGGGAGCAGGTGGGTTTATACCTTTCTCAAGTGTATTTGCGTATAAGTGAATATAACAAATGCGACTGGAACTCGAGCTCTGATCTCCGACCTCGCATTCCAAGCCGCTATCCATTACACCAGCCGCACACCCAAACGCTCACTGGAAACCATGAAGATAAACATGAAAATTGGATTGATGGACAAACAAGAAAATATTTGGAGAAATTGGTGTTGGAATGTAATCAAAAGAAAGATGCAGGATGATAACAACACTTGTCGAAGGCATGAAAGCAAACACCATAAAGAGAAATGTTTTAGTTGTGGTACAGGAAAGTTGATTTCTCAAAAATGATTTTCATCTATGCATGTAAAGTTGATAGTTGGGCTAGAACTTCATAGGTATAGTTGTGAGGGTGCCGGTGGGCGATTATCTCTCGTTAGTTAAGACGAGGCCACGAGAGACACTAGATGGCTGGTAAGTAACATCAGATACAAAACCGGAAGTTACTATTTAGCACACAGAGGCGAGGCATGTCTACTTACGCCAGTTGCTGATGATAGATCACTAAAGTGCCAGATGTCATCTCAAACCCGCAGCAGTAGAGAGAACAGAAGATCCCACACCGTACCTCGAAGTTCATAGAACATACCACCGACCTGCCCGTCTTCCCTTCGAGAAATATTACAAGTAAGACTCTATCGCTTCTTACCTTTCCACTTTGCTTGCTTTATTTATATGTTACAATTTCTCTGTGTGGGACACATTAGTTATAACTAAATCTGATTTACTTGACAACAGTGAGATTGAATAATGTTTTGGGTGACTATTGTAGATAGTAAAAGTATAGGCCTCATTGAGGTTGGTGATAGTGTAGAGATAAATGCGAAGTATTATCGTAATCTCTTGGATAAGTTATTTTTGAATATTGAAGGTTACAAACAAGAAGGTTTACGTTGAAGATTATATTTATCTAAGACAGTTCTCTTCGTAGGTCTGCCAAGCTGATTATTACTCTCTTCAACAAAAGATATATCCAGATATTCAATAAAAAACTAACGGTTTACCATTAAAAGAGAGAAAAAGGTACCAGATATAAAAGCTCCTTAGAACAGATCCAGATCCAACGCCTTTTCACTCCCAAATTGACCTTTTTCTCAGGGGTATCCTCACCATGCTTTCACATCACTGACATGGGTCATGTGTCCTTAGGGAACACAGACAAGGACACATGTGGATAAAAGCCATGTGTCCTTGTTTTGTTCCCTAAAGTTACATGGATAAAAGCGTTGGTTGAAGTAATTCAAAAAGGGACTTAACCCAAAGAGTTGTGAGTTCAATACCTGGCCAGAGCAGAAGCGAACAAAAACTTGGAGAATTGAGTTACTAAAGAGAAGTTGAGATATCTAGAAAAGGTTATGGCGAGTGGAATTAAATTCTACCCTTAGAACTAAATAAAGGGTTCGGTTCAAAATTCCAACGTATATCACCTGAAGAAGGCCGGAGCGTACAACGGCCGAAGCGTCGTGAATATAGCAATAAAGATGAGGACAACGATGTAAATAGTATAAATAGTTACAATACATCGCCTCAGAAAGATAAACAGTTTGTATTTTGTGTTTAAACTTTTACATATAATCAATCAGCATTATATATGTATATGAATTTTTTGCTAACAAATGTTTATTACATTTTTTTCTAAATATTTGGCAGCTTGCTGTAAAGAATGCTCTACGCTATTTTCCGCCAAAGTTCCATGAAGAATTGGCATTGGAATTTTCCGAAGAACTTGAAGAATATGGTCACATCTACATGTACCGTTTCCGACCGGTACTTAAAATGAAGTAAATATACATATACATATATATATATATATATATATATATATATATATATATATATATATATATATATATAGTATTGTTATTTTTCGTAAACTGTACATGTTCACTCTAGCTTACATTTTTTTTTCTTTCTACTAACTGGTTTATCAAAAAACTATCTGACTTTTATTATTTTATTTGAATAGATTAAATTATTTTATTGAAAACCTTTATTAATTTTTATTATTATCCATTTGCTTATAGCAGGCCTGGGTAACCTTTTTCGAATTGTGTGCGGCATAAGGTACAATACATCATAAAGCGGGCAGCACTACTAAAAAAATTAATTAATTTATTTTTATTAAAGATACCGCGGCCATTTCTCCAACAAAAGCATCTGCTTTAGAAATGGGGAAAAGTTGATGAGTTTTTTAAGAAAAGATTCCTTGTATAATTAAAAAAAATGTTGAAGTATTGATATAATATTATCACTGATGACAACGTGATTAACAAACACTGCTGCATCATGTGGTTTTGGTATATTTTTCCCACAACAATTATTGTGGACTCGTAAGTGAGTCCGGGTAAATAAATCAGTAAAGTAACAACAAAACTATATACAAACAAACAACAATGTATTTTTACCAAAAGTATACAATGACAACAGAAGTTTGTTGTGGGTGACAAAAACAATGAATAAGAAAGAAGAAAAAGTTTAAACAAGAGAATGTGTTTGTGTGTATGAAATTTGTGTAGAAGTCCGAGAGAAAAGTAATTGAAAGTGAAGTGAACGTGAGCCCTCAGTGGGGGGACACATTTTTACTAAGTGCGACCTACATCTTGTCTGAGAGAAAAGTTTATTTACCACACCACCCCGTGAGGCTGGATGTGGCACAAGGCCGTTATTTAATGCAAGGTAAAACGGAGCCCGGGGGCTCGGGCAAAAATTCCCCGTAGACCCCGTAAAAAACGGGGTCGGGTAGCTGTCTACCACCCCATATGAGACTCTGCCCGAAGGCAGAGAGTTCGACTAGCTTAGCTGGAGACGAATCTCCAACTAATTGCCGAAGAGAGAAAAGAGAATGGGTGAGAATATCATTACCTATTTATAGGCTTAAGAAGCGGCCTCTAGCGGCCTTTTTTATTTTGTAAAGTCGGGTAACCCACAAGTTTTTTTCTAATTTATTCATTTGCGTATACAAAAATATTTGCAAAAGAGGAATAATTATCATTGACGTTGGCTGTTTCTGAAAGAAAAGATGTTTACATGTATCATCTTCCCTAGTGAAAATCGCCAATAGTTTAAAATGCTGATAACATTACTTTCAACAGAATGTTACAGAATTCAAGAAACGTTCAATTTATTCATTGTTTATGTATGTGGTTATGTATGAGAGAATGTGTGAGTGAACAAGGCAGAATGAAAAGAAACCAACAACATATAACAATAAATGTTATTTTCCTCATGAAATTAGATGGGCCGTTCAGGAAGCCAATCGAACCGCATGCGCCCCACAGGCCGCATTTTACCGATGACTAGATAGTGTTATGGCTTATGTTTTAATGTTTTTATGTTTTATTTTTTTTATTTCAGCAACTTCAAGAACAAAATATAATCTTTTATATCCTTAGAAAAAACATTGCTAATTATTATTTAATTAAGAAACTTGACATCGATTTTAACAGCCGCTTTTGTTTTGAATTAACATCAACCTTAACAGACGCCATTAAGGAATTTGACATCGGCCATAACACCCGCTTTCAAGGGATTTCACATCGAGATTAACAGACGTCTTTGAAGGAACTTGGCATCGAGTTTAACATCCACTTTTTAGGGACATGACATCGAGGTTCAGAGACGATTTTAAGAAAAATTGAAATAAAAATTAACAGTTGCTTTTAACTGACTTGACATCGAGGCAAACAGCCACCTTTAAAAGACTTGGCATCGAGCCTAGTAACCGCTTTTGACATCGAGGACAACAGCCGCATTTAAGAGACTTGACATCGAGCATAGTAACCACTTTTGACATCGAGACCAACAGTCGCCTTTAAGAGACTTGACATCGATGCTAGTAACCGCTTTTGACATTGAAGCCAATAGCCGCCTTTGCGAGACTTGAAATGGAGCCTAATAACCGCTTTGGCATCGAGGCCAACAGCCACCTTTAAGAGACTTGACATCGATCCTAGTAACATTTTTTGACATCGAAGCCAACAGCCGCCTTTAAAAGACTTGACATTGAGCTTAGCAAACGGTTTTAGCGGACTTTAAGTAAAAAGAACAAAATAACTGTAAATGTCTCCCGTATTTCCATCGAACATATGTTATGGCTTAGTGTTTAATACTACTGTTTGTTTTTAGGGCCTACCCGATCGAAGAATACCCGGCCCAATGCAAACAAGCCGCTGCAATTATTCATATGATTATGAACAATCTCGATCCGCAAGTGGCCCAGTTTCCCCACGAGCTGGTCACCTACGGGGGAAATGGTCAGGTATTCTCTAACTGGGCTCAGGTAAGTTTCTATAAACTTGGAAAGGAGACGCTGGATCCACTCTTTGTTATTTGATTATATTTGAATGAAACTGTTAATTTTACACACACACACACACACACACACACACACACACACATATATATATATATATATATATATATATATAACACTTAAACGTTGTTTTTTGTGGATGCCCATATTTGAGTAGACGGTCCGTTTTTAATTTTAAAGAGTATAATTTATTATCACCTATCGGCCTGAATATTCAAGAAATCTCATTGAAGAAGAATATGCGCTCTTCGGCAGGATTCGAACCTGCATCCTCCTTGATAGGAGAAACTGTCGTTAGATCCGACGTGCTTATACCGAATTTTTTTGTTTTCCTTTTTCTCGGTAAAACAACAATTAAGTAACAATTTTGATATTTTATCTCAGTTGTTATTTCTAATTCCTATTTTATTCTGGTGTCATTGCTTTCGCAAAGACACGATGCATTTGTGCGAATTTTGTCAGAAGTAACACCGAGCACTTAGTGATCACAGTCTCTGAGCATTGACACAAATGTCCAAAAAGGAATAGATGTCAATGCTCTCTGCTGCAGCGAAAAAAAATATTGGGCCTTTTGACGTGATTCAATTCGACGTTTAACATTGTTTCTTGGCTGTTACTCTACTTATCTGCTCAGGAACTTCTGCTAATAACCACCGGAAGCTGTTGTCAAAAAATAGTAAAAAAAGAAAAGGGTGCACCATCCCGCTCTCTCGGTGCATCAGGCGAGTGAAAAAAGACGTGTATCGTTTCCACTTTGACATTTTGACCAGCAACAAAAACCTCGTGTCACACTAAGACACAACACAGACAGCACACAGCATACAATGTCCTAAGCTTACTTAATTCTATTTAATAAAACAAGGAACTTTTCTCAAATGTAGGTTTTTCAACATTTTTGATTGAAACTTCATGCATTCGACAAGAACATCTCTAAATTCATGTCTGTTTTATCTCAATATAGTTTGCTAAGGCAATAAAGAATTTCCAAATTAATGTGTCATTTTACCGGAAACGGCTACACGAAAATACAACAAGTCTTACACATTTGACAAAGAAGATTTTTTCTCCAAATTTCGAATGTGTGAGAAAGGAATATTTTTTTTTTTAAATAATTAAAAAATTCTTTGTTCTTCCCTTTTAATAATAACATAATCATTTTGACGAAAGGTCAAATTTGTTTTTATTAAGTTTGGGGCCTTTTTTATGCTATGCAGTTTTTCAACGAAAAAAATGGAGTTATGTATATATGCACCCCCCCCCCATATATATATTAGTTCTGTTTCATCTTCAAGCGAATTTTCCAAAATTCGCTTGAAGATGAAACACAACTAATGATTTTAATTTAACTATATAATTGAATTTGAAGTTTTTAGCTTCGATTTTTGAAACATGGTTATTCCTGTGTAGCGAAGGAACCATAATATTTATGGTCTGTAAATTTACATTGAGCACTGTTTTGTAAAAATAAAAATATCAATAAGAACATCGGATTATATATCTCACTGTTCTTTCTTTTTTATTATAATATATATATATATATATATATATATATATATATATATATATATATACTAGGTTGTGTAGGTTCTTTTTATTATAATATATATATATATATATATATATATACTAGGTTGTGTAGGTTCTTTTTATTATAATATATATATATATATATATATATATACTAGGTTGTGTAGGTTCTTTTTATTATAATATATATATATATATATATATATACTAGGTTGTGTAGGTTCTTTTTATTATAATATATATATATATATACTAGGTTGTGTAGGTTCTTTTTATTATAATATATATATATATATACTAGGTTGTGTAGGTTCTTTTTATTATAATATATATATATATATATATATATACTAGGTTGTGTAGGTTCTTTTTATTATAATATATATATATATATATATATATGCTAGGTTCTTTTTATTATAATATATATATATATTAGGTTGGCCAGAAAATGCTGATTCACTTAGGAAGCGGAAAGAAAACGACAGATCTTGATCATTGTCTGGTGGAACTTCCAAGTTTGTTCCACACAGTCACGTCATCAATGCTAAACTGTATTGCCAGCAACTAGACCGCGTGTACGACAAACTAACGAAGGAGTATCCTGCTTTGGTCAATGGAGGTCGGGCTTTATTTCAGCAAGACAATGCAAGGCAACACCTTGTCAGGTTGACTAAGGAGAAGTGCAAACTGACGTTACGGTTTTGAGAAACTTCCACATCCACCATTCAGTCCCGATGCTGCTCCGAGTGACTATGGCCTATTCCGCTCAATGGCACACTTCCTCCGGGACTAGCGATTCAACACTTTTGATGAAATGAAGGAAGCTTGTTTACAGATTCTGATTCAAAACCAGCGGACGGGTATCTGGGACTGATTCAGAGGCTGGTTGATCGCTGGCAGAAGATCGTCGAGAATAATGGACTTTATTTTGAAGAATAAATGTTTTTTTTTCCGCTTCCTAAATGAGCCAGGACTTTCTGGCCAACCTATTGAATTAATCAAGAAAAGTGACTTTTAGTCTGTAGAATATATATGTAGCAGACCGGTTGGGTTTGAATGTTGTATTCGAAACACGTGTGTAAGTCCTGGTAGAATGAAAGAAATGAAAAAGAGAACGAGGCGAGAAGTCGCCCAGTATTTATAGTATAGGGAGAATGACCCCTAGTGACAATTTGGGAATTAAGGAGGAGCTAACTCCGACATATATATATATATATATATATATATACCACTGTCTGATCGTTCGCGTGTTCTCATCACATTCTTAAATATCTAATAAAGATTAATTTTGCGTTTACTTGACTTTTCACATTTATGTAAATAAGGTTTTGTTCTATTCGTTTTTCAGTTATTACCTCCCTTTAATTTTTACTTATTACCTCCCTTTATAATATCGAGTCAGTCAATTTGAATATCATTTTTGCTTTTTATTCTCCTTTGCCTTTTTATTGGAATGATTCTGATACAGTTTTTGTTAACTGTACACTACCTGTCCAAGATGAGTGAAAGACAAACACTGGTTATGTATTCTGGTCATCCAATGGGTTTGTTTCCCAGCAAGGAAACCGCGCCAAGATTGGTTATAACCAATGGAATGGTAAGTAATGCATTATCATTATTATTATTATTATTATTGACACACAGTGTCAGGTTTTGAATACGCTGTGTACATTAAGTTGTCTGTCAAGTTACAACGAATCCCTCAGACAGGCAACACTTTCCTCAAAATATGCGCAGTGCTCAAAAGAGAAAATTTTAAAGGACTCCAAGTTGGTATGATATCGCCAGCTAGCCAAGGTGGTCGCACTGTTTTAATAGGATTTAATGGGATTGAACCTAGTGTACCAATCACCACTAGATCCCGCTTAACATTCCATTGACGCATTCCAAACAATGTTGTTATCTCAACTTTCATATCAAATGTTTCAGAATTGCAGAAACATTACTAAGGAGCAAGAACGATAGAAGAGTAACCAGTAAGTCAGTAGATAACGATTGACATTGCATTAAAATTTTTGAAAATCAAAGTTAACTGGAAATTGTGGAGCCGGAACAGATTTTCACAAGGGAGAGGTTCGAGAAAAAAAAAACCGTTAGCATAGAACCTACGGTTACATCTCGCCACTTCAACTGTAAATTGATGAAATCTCGACGCCAGTCTAGTACTGAGCTTAAACTCAAAAAGTCTGGGTACCATAGTGGAGAGTTCATTCGTACAAATACCCTGAAAATATTTATAGAAAAGGTAGAGGAAAGCCATTTTACGGGGGTGGGAAAATGACTGTTCAGGGCCAATAATATATCGAATTCCTTTTTAGTTGTTCTCAAGAATCTCTAAATATAAGAAGTACCGGGCCACATGAGGCAGCAATATTCTAACACGACATATATCTAATTCTCTCAGAACCACCTCACTTTAAATGCTGAATAAGTCCGGTAAGATGACCCATCCTTGTCTTACGACCCTTTCTATTTTTGTATATTTACTGAATTCATTTTCTTTCCGTATGCAGGCGGCTTGCTACCAGTATAGATTCTGGAACATTCTAATATCCTTTCCAAATATGTCATGGTTAACGAGCAGTTCCAACAGTTCTACTTCTCTCTCCCTTATGACTATTCTCTCAGAATCGCTTTACTTTAAAGCTGAATAAATCCAGTGAGAAGACACATCCTTGTCTTACACCTTTTTCTATTTTTGTATATTTATTGAATTCATTTTCTATCCAGATGCAAGTGCTTTACTCACAGTATAAATTCTGGATTATTCTAACATCCTTTTCAAATATGTCAAGCTTACCTAACATCCACAATAGTTCTTTGTGGCTTACTTTATTAAATACTTATGCATAAACTATAAGACATTTGTCTCCAAATAGATTCCTATACTTACTTGATTTTGATGACTCCAATATGTAGCTTGTTGCGGGATGCTAGTATGTTTGGATAAATATTAGTTGCCATTATATTGCAGAAATGAACCCTTTGGATAGTAAGTATTTACGGGATCCTGGAACATTTATCCCGCAAAAGCTATTGGCGGACTCAATATGAGTCCAGGTAAAAATGAGAAACACAAAACAATAAATATAAAGCAAACGAGAATGAATGTATTAAGAAAAGTAATTACATGTGTAGGCAATTGTAACGAAAGGAAAAAAAAACATTAAAACAAGAAGAATGTGTGTGTGTGTGTCTAACAAGCGTGTGTGATAGACACGTACGTGTGTATAGACACGTGTGTGTGTGTATGTGTGTGTGTGTGTGTGTGTGTGTGTGTGTGTGTGTGGAAGTGTACAAAAATCAACAGAAGGAAAACCATAAAAATAAACGAGCTTCTGTAGAGGTGCTGTATTGGGATTTTCCCAATTATATTTGGTAACAAAAATATTGTGACGTCGTCAAGAAGAAGGAACACAAACACAGATGAAAATGTTTGAAAAAACTTGTGTATTGTAGGAAAAGAGAGGAAAGCTTCAATTGCAAACAGTCGGGTTTGCGTAACTGAAAGATGCGCCCTTTTAACTGTTTTATATTTCCTGTGTCGTTTTGGCTGGGTTCAAGAAAATAGGGTCTTGACTTCTGTGCTTCAGATGCTGTCTAAACCCTCACACGTGTTCTGGTGTTTAGATGACGGAGAACGCAGACGGGGAACGTGTTGTCTCCGAGGGTTCCAACAAGCAAAAGAGGGAGAAAGTTTGTAAAAACCGCTCTCGTAGGGGTTTGGTGAAAATCTAAAAATGTAGCCTGTGATTGGTTGTTTTTCATCCAATCACAGGGCACCCAGTTAGCGACTCCGTAATAATTTCAATAGCTGCTCTCGATAGAATTTAATTTCGGTATTAAATGACCTCTAGGATTTCTATTTAACGCAAAATAAAACAAAATATGAAACACTAAGAAAGGAACACAAAACTGTTTTATAACAAAACAATATGTATATTTGTAATAGATGTACAAGCATTGGGGTTACTTCCCTTTGACTGGAATTAAAATCTTTACTAATGAAATATTTTTTTTATCTGAGCTCATAAAAAGTTGAATGAACTTGCCGCTCAAAATGTTCACTGTGAGAGAGTTGAAAGAATTCTGTAAAGCTGAAAATATGTTGATAAACTTTTAGCTTCAGAAGAGTTGAAGGAGTGAATGTTCCGTAATGTTTAGTTAGTTTCTATTGCTTATTGAATATTCGTAATGTAACGTTGGTAATGTTTGTAATTAGGTTTCCGTGAAGATTCAATAGTGTGATTGAATAGTTTTTAGTAAGTTCCAGAAGTTGGTGAGTGGTTTAGTTAAATGTTTTAACTTGAATTACAGTGAACTTATTTCATGTTGAAGAACTTAAAATTCCAAATTTGTATTTCACTGCAGTAATGATACAAGCGTCGGGAACTGGATTAACAAATGCAAGTCATTCGTAAATTCTCACTGTGAAAGACTTGAAAGTTCGTATATGTTATGTAATAAAGATTCTTACGTACGTGTATGTGTGCGTGTGTGAATATGTTTTCATAGCGTCCGCCCGAACTGGGGTCTTAACGCGATTTCTTTAACAGCTACATTTTAGTACGCGAAGAGAAATCGAAAAGAGAGGAAGAACGAACTCGTGTCTGGTATTTATAATCAACGTAATCACGTGATCGACTCCTGGAAGGCATAGACAGAATTTGGCGGAATGTTTTTTAGTCAGGTCAAGAATTAGGTTGATGTTATTCGGACGTAGTTGAGACCATGATTTAAATTATTAATTGACCAATTAGAAGTGATAAAAATATCAAAACTCTTTGATCCACTTTTTGCACAGATTTGCCCCAAAATTGACATTGATAAAAAATAGTGGCAGGGTAAATACTTTACCCACGTGCGACTACCTCTGAAAGCAAGAGTTGAAAAGGGCTAAAAGACAAAGTAAATGAGAATATCATTGCCTTCTTATAGGCTTAAAAAGTGCCCCCCCCCCAACGAGGGCTTTTGGTAAAGACAAGTAGGGTAACACACTAACTCACACACTGTTTTTTTTTTTTTTTGTTTTTGAATTATCTTTTCTTCTTGCTTTCCATTAATAACCTCGTATAAAAATTTAATTGGTTTCCTCTCAGCCATCAATGTAGTGCCATTTTTAAAAATCTTTCTTTCAGATGATACCGAACTATTCCTCGAAAGATCTTTACGAAAAACTCTTCTCCCTTGGAGTGACGATGTGAGTCTTTGAAGGGGTCTTTTTTACACCCAATCACTCGATTTACTAAGCATGATGGAAATCAGAACAATCTTTTTCGCAGGAGAACACACAAGATCTTAACCCTATGAGCCCTGGGTTCCTGAACAATTTTAACTATTTTGCCTGATCTCCCGAGTCAAAATTCACAAATAATTAGTATGTAATGTTTCACGGTAGATATAAAAATAGTTACAAGTGTTTACCCATCGTTCAACCGGTGGCTGGGCTTAACGTCATTTTCTCTACCAACGGTAAAGCGGTGGTCAGGTCTCAAAGTGTTAAAAAAAATAAACTGACATGTGCGTATGCGTTTGCATTGAGAGAAAGTGATCCTAATTATATTTAGGAATGTGTCAAATTGATTATTTTTCTTGAAAGTAAATGTTTAAAAAATAAAACTGTGCTTAAAACTTAAACAAAACACTACTTTTTAAACATCTACTACCTTTTTAATAGCCAGGATGTTTATATCATTCCCTTAAGATAACAAGTAAAGCAGACATTTTACAAGATGGAGGATATAGCCACTGCTTTAGCCATCTTTAAGTGATTTTCTACCGAAGAAAGAATTTTTTGGCAACTGTTGAATATGCAGCTAATGTAACTGTTATTGGCGTGGGAAGTGAAATCAGCGTTGCCGAGTTTGAATTCAAACAGAGTTTGTTTCTTTCACTTAGCAATAATACCTTTGAAAACGTTATGAATCCATCTTCCCCCAGATATAGGTTTAAATAGCAAGATTTACTAAGCGCTCTTTATCCTTAATTGAGCCTACAGTCTAGAAGGAAAACTTTGAATTCAAATTCAGCCTGAAGAGGGATGGTCTTCACCAGATTATTTTGGTCTAAACACACCAATTGTAGCCACTGCTACAGTACATGTGGTTCTCCTAGGACTTGTAATCGTGATGAAGATCCAGGTATGAAAATTATAAAAGCAAAGGCTCAAAGCAAAAGCCCGCCAAAAATAACGGTCCCCAGAAACATGAAAGAAGGTGGAGGTATTAGATGATGGTGGATATCTAAATGGATGAAATAATGTAAGGCTAGTATGTAGAACCATCAGCAGCAAAGAAGATGGTGCTACTTTAACAAAAGCAGCAGAAGTTAAATATCTTTATTCCTACCAAATTGAAAGGATATTTCGAATTTAGTAAGATATGACGACCATCTTCGATTCTACTTTGACTCAGTGTCTCTTCCCATTTGATTCAACTTTCTAATCTTCCGAGCGCGTTTCCTTTCAAATAATTATTTTTACACGTTATCTCAGAAAAGAAAGACTCGAAGGTCTTTTTTACCTAAAATACCTTTTGTAACACAGAGAAATATTTTTGTATAATTCTTTCTTGTTTAGTTTTTGCACAGTTTTTATTTATTATTTGTGTTGTTTTTGTAAGATAATTTTATTATTATCGTTTATGTTATTATTTTTATTTTTATTATTATTGTTTTTGTTATTATTGTTTTTCTATTTTAATTGTAAATTTGAGTATGAGATCCCGCCTACTTTGTTACAGTACCATTTACAGGGCTATGAAGAATGAAACATTTACCATTTTATTCTGATTGAGATTTAATTTTCTTTTTGTTTTCATGTCTATAATTCTTTAAACAGCCTTGGTTTTTTTTTTTTTTTTTTTCTTTTTTTGTAAAATGATAGTTCCTAACAGAAAACTTTGCTAAAAAACTATCGCTAGGGATGTTTCTTAAGCATATAAAAAGGCGTACATTTCTCTCCCTAGTCTCTTTTACAACTTTTTACCTCTGGCTTTCAGATGTAGTCGCACGTAGGTCAAGTGTTCCCCACTGGGGTACATTCATTTTCGTGATTTTTTTCTCTTGACTTTTGTACACACACACACACACATTCTTATTATAGCTAGTTTCATTTTTTTCCTTTCGTCACAAGCGAAAACCACGTTATCTGCTAAAATCTGGTGGTTATTGTCATTATAAAAATTAAAGAAGTCAACTTTTCAAGAGAAGATGATAAATAAAAAGGAAACTTTGACGCAGCTTTCTTCCTCCTCCGACTCGTCTTTCTAATTTTACTCTTGTTTTTCCCTGTTCCGCGATATCTCAAAAGGACTTAAAGAAACGCACAAATGAATATTTGATGCACAAAGGAATATTTGTGCATTTCTTCCAAAAACACTTGTTCATTATGTCTTTGCACAATTCGTATATGTAGATTGTTTTTCTTTTTCTATGATTCTTTTCTCATTCCTGTATCATAAAAGATTTTCTTTTTTTAAATATTAGATCCGAGTTCCTGTCAACCTCGTTTCATCGCCATTTGCAGGTCCATGAAAATCCCATTAGTAGTTTTGTCTTCATAGAAACAAACTCCAATGATTAATTCAAACTGCTAATGTGAAAACATCAGAAACCAGTGTACTGTATGGAGAGTTGCCAGGATAGAGTCTTGGTAACTATTTTATCGGAACTTCGGAAATAAAAACGGATTCAAGGATATAAAATAAATAATATATTTTTATTTATTTCATTTAGAGTGATTTCTTTGATATTCAGTGTAGTAAAATATTCGTTTATAAGGCGGATCCTGATAGCAGTCGGGAAAAGGTCCATTTCGATTCGGTATTCGACAGTTTAGTATTCAGAACTTGATAATAGTAATCATCTTAGATTAGAAATAGATCAGTGTCAATCTACTGTGTTTTTCTTGGCCCTAAGAAGGACAGAAAATATAATTAGCAAAGAACCTCTTAACTACTTAATGTGTCACGTATGGCTGTTTTCGCCGGTGGTCGCGTCTCTTGTTCCGTGGTTTCTCTTGCGTCTCTTTTACCCGTTTCGATCAGAGCTGTGGCTTTTATACTTTTTGATCTTGCATGAACCTTGGTTTCGGCTAACATCAAAAGTCTGTCTTCATTTTTTTGATTGGCTAAAATTATTTTATTTTCCGGTGTACTTTTCTTTACCATTTTTTTTTATAACGGACGTTATGCGTGGAGCCTGTCTTATTTTGGTAGATTTATAGTCGTAAATAAGTAAGCGCTGGCCACGGAAACTTCCGAAATTTTTCGGCTTGATTGAGTCTTTTCTTTTTCTTTTTATTAGTTGACAGAAAAGTATATTGAGAGAAGTTTAGAGAGAGAGAGAGAGAGAGAGAGAGTGAGAGGTGGGAGAGAAAGAAAGAGATAAAAGTTTTAAAGGAAAGCGTAAATGCTCTATTTTAATTTAAATTCTTTCTTTTTTGTTTATATATATTATTTTTATAATATATATTAAGTGTCATTATTTTTATCGGAACTCACTACATGTTTAAATAAAATGTTGGTTTCGTCTTTCGGTATTTTAATATATTTATTATTGAATTTAATTTGTAATTGATTCGTTTAAAAATAGGGTCGATTTATATTTAAACTTATTTAAATTTATTCGAATTTAATTTATTAATTAAAAAGAAATTAAACTACATACCTCCAAAAACTCACTAAAAAACAGTATCGCATCATGATTAAAGGCCCCAAACGTAATAAAAACAAGAACTTATTTTGTCATTGTGAAGTAAACCAGAATAGAGTTCCACAACGAGAAGAGCGATAGAAGAAACCGTCTGCATAGAACTTACGGCTACATCTAGCCATTTCAACTGTAAAATGATGAGACCTAGCTGCCAATCTAGTACTGCACTTAAATCCATAACGTCTAGGTATCAAATAGGAATTCGTTTATTTTACAAGTTGTCACGTGCATGAAGTCGTAACACATCCGTCAAAAAGCAGCAACCTCTGCATTACAATCTGGGAGCTTCTCACCTCTACAGTCTTAACAAGGACGTGTGTTTACAAACGATTATATATTCATAAGCACATATAGGGTTTTCACTAATGTTTACTTTTTTTCAGGTACGGACAGATGACGGCAGGAAGTTATTGTTACATTGGTCCTCAAGGCATCGTTCACGGCACGACGGTAAGTATAATCTTAATGATATCGGCAAAGATCGACACTATCGACTTAAATATGTCCACCAGTTCAGACCTTTACAGCTAAGACACGCTATGGTACGTCCACAGAGTCTAATCATCTAAGTTTCCCCCGTATTTCATTTATAAGGAGGAAGTTTTACATATGGTTCTTTTTCCTGAGAACTGCTTTTTTGTGAAACAAACTCCCGCGTGTATACTTCCCTGTACACTGCAATCTTAAAATCTTCAAGTCAAGAGTTAATAGCTGGCTATGTTCCTTATCTACATATTTTTCACTTCTTCTAAGAATGCTCAAACTACCATGCATGGAACATATGGCCAACGGGAAAGTTTTAAGTAAAACTGTTATATTCCGTGGTAAGGTAATAAATAATTAACACCAGGTGGATAATAGAAGAAAGGTTTATTGTACACAACAAGTACAATAAGAAATACAGTACAGTTATACACACAGTTCAATCTAGTAGTGAGTGCCATTAATTGGAAGGTCGGATGTGCTTGCGTCGTTTCGCTCTCACTCTTGTAGACAATTGACTTTATAGGTATTTACTACCTTTAGTGTAATCATTCATGGGAGTGACTGGTTATTCCATTACATCAGTTACCAGATTGGCTTTTACCAGGAAATTATGAAATGCTAACCAAAAGCGTTACAATCTGTTTGAAGTCACTCTTAGCCGGAATTACAGTGAAAATAATCTACGGGAAGATCTCAAGATACTTTATAACAAATTGGGAATGGAAAATCAAAAAATGGTTTTCCTCTTCACAGACCAACATGTGGCTGAAGAAGGTACTGGATAAATCTTTGTTTTTAAAATTGATTCTCTTCATTAATTCAGATTTTGTTATCGTTATATTCCGTGCTAAGGGAATAAATAAATACTTAACACCAGGTGGATAATAGAAGAAAGGTTTATTATACACAACTAGTACAATATGAAATACGGTACAGTTATACACACAGGTCAATCTAGTAGTGAGTGCTACTAATTGGAAGGTCGGATGTGCTTGTGTCTTCTCTCTCTTACTCTTCCTCAAGTCTCTCGTAGACAGTTGACTTTATAGGTACTTACTACCTATAGTGTAATCATTCATGGGGGTAACTAGTTATTCTATTACATCAAAAACCTAAAGGAAAAGGAAACTCATATTTAGAATAAGAAAAAGACAACTGAAATTTCTAGGATGCATAATGAGTACAGAGTGATTGGAGAATTTGACACTCACAAGGCATAATAAAGACAAGTGGGTTAGGCAAACAGCATTTAACCTACCGAATGAGCTTGTGTAAATGGATGACCGAACAGGGATTGGGAAAGTTCGAAAATAAAAAAAATGTTTAGAGGTACAAAGGAGAGGAAGTCGTGAAGCGTCATGATCGCACACGCCTTAAAGGGATACGGCCCATAAAAGAAAAAACATTTCGACTATTGTAGACGTACTTAGACGTTTTTACGGAACATAAATTGCTTGTTGCATATATATATATATATATATATATATATATATATATATATATATATACAGTGGTGGGAATAAGTATAAGATACTCCATGAAATTGTTAATTTTCTTATTACTGCACAGATTCATCTGAAAATTTGTGTGTGGTACCTAGATCCAATATGTATTAGTATACACATTCGATTTTATAACAACTTTCCACTAAAAAAAAGTTATTAACAAAACTTCGTTTTCAAGGGTGGAAATAATTATAAGACAGTTTTGAAAATTTGCATATCTGGTTTACTTCAGAATGCCAAAGGAAGAATAAGTGCATGTGCAGATTATAAAAGAGACTCTTATCAATGATTTTAAGCCACGTGAGTTCTATCTAAACGTTTCATAATTGAATATAGTTACAGCAAAATGCCTATATATATATATATATATATATATATATATATATACAGTGGTGGAAATATAAGACATCCCATGAGATTGTTAATAATTTTCTTATTACTACACAAATTCCTCTGAAAATTTGTGTGTGGTACCAAGATCCAATGGGTATTAGTACTGATCGCTACATTTAAGAATTGAATTAATATTTAAGCTTACCTTTTAAAACGATAATACTTCTGCTGCCACGCAATTTAAATACAATTAGATGTACGTAGGTCCTTACTTTCCGTACAAACAATTATTTTTATTCTATGAGTGACTTTTGCTGGATTTCGCAATTAATTTCGATTATTCACAACTTTATTTCCAAGTTATAAAAATTGTAATCGTTCAAAAAAATTCGTCGCAAGAAAATCACGTAAAAAAAATCGCCAAAAACAATGGCAGTAATGAAAACTTGGGAATC
Organism: Acanthosepion lycidas; assembly: GCA_963932145.1. Taxonomy (NCBI): domain Eukaryota; kingdom Metazoa; phylum Mollusca; class Cephalopoda; order Sepiida; family Sepiidae; genus Acanthosepion; species Acanthosepion lycidas. The sequence continues at coordinate 7,920,050 of OZ010603.1, forward strand.
CAAAATTTCAGGATTGCACGTCCGGATCCGTCTCAGAACGTCGGCCTGATTCCAAAATGGTGTGATATGTTCGGCTACGGTCTCTAGAAGTAAAGTTGAAAACACGGACAATTTTATTTTGAAACACTGTAATTTGAGAACAGTAATTTTTCCATTTGAACATGAGCTATTGAAAGTTAGAGAGTTATGTCCCTTTAACTGTTTTTTTTTTTTTTTTTAGTAGAAGCCACAATGCCTGAATCTGAAAACAATTGCTGTAATGAAAACTTGTGATTTCAAATTTTCAGAATTGCGTGTCTGGATCCGGCCTGGAATGTTTTTAATTTTCTCACAGATTCGGCCTGATTTCAAAATAGTATGAAATATTGGGCTACGGCCTCTTGGAGTAAAGTTGAAAAAGTGTGACACAGTGACGCACTAAAATTCGCATTTATTATATAGATGTGAAAAGACAATATGAATAGATTTATTCATACGTTTTCAAGACGTGAAATGTCGGCTGTAGCGTTTGTGTTATAGGAAGATAGCGTAGTGGATTAAAATGTCGGTTTGTGAATTTGGTGATATGGTAATTCCGAGTGCAATCCTTGGGCTATCTAGTGTAGACAGTGAAAACAGGGCGGGTATTAATTGTGCAGTAATAAATGAGATATCCCCAGACATGGTCAGCGGAATGAGAACAGACTACCCCTGTAAGTTAAATAAAGTGTTCACTTCGAAATTCCCTCAAGGTTACACGGATCGTCAAGCCTCTGATGAAGACCAGAGTGTACAACGCTTGAAACGTTGTGATAATAACAGCAAAGATGCGGACCAAAGTCAGCATGTAAATACTGTAAACGCCTGTCATTTGAAGTAAATAATTTTCTTTTTTCTTTTCTGTCAGTTAACGGTCCTAAATGCTTCCCGAAAATACCTGAAAAGTGGAAACCTCCAAGGGAAGGTAAGATCCTTTTCTTTTATTTTTATGAGATATTATAATGACATTCATTCGATAAATTATTATTATTTTATTTATTTATTACTAATGATTCTAATTTTACTAGTTATGTAAAAATGTCACCACTTTCCTGTTTAAATTTTGTTTTCTTTCTTTTGCGTTCTTTTTTTCTCACGGAAATCAAACAGAATCTCTGATAAGCCTTTTCCGTTTTTCCTTGCGATCAAAACGGAAGAGTCCATTGTTTATGTGTTATTGACAGAGCGTTTCTTTCTTTCATTTTTTTTTCACTGAATCCAAGTAGCGTCTCTGATTTTCTGTCTCTTGCCGCGATCAAATAAAGAACAGTTCATTATTTATGTGGGATTGGCAGGACGTAACGTGCTGCTAACGATGTAACTTATTGCTCATAAGCAGAAATATAATAAGTTTTTTTTAAAGTGAAATTCTGGGAAAAAATGTTTTTTAAGAAGACATTGGTAATTATTAAACTTAACTTGACACAATGCTTAAAAATAGAACTTAAAAAAAAAACAAATTCTTTCAATTCTTCTAACATTAAGAAAATCTGTTCCGTATCGACTTCAGTTCGATAATGAAGCTTAACTTATGCGCAGATAAATTACTCCAATCATTTTCAAGGGGGAAATAAATCGATCTGTTCGGGTTTATCAAATATTGGGAAAAATTGTGTATTCAACGAAGTAAACAATTCTGAAATAATTTCCTGTTCTTTTGTAGATATCGGTATGGTTCCTGATTCAATGATGCCTGAATGACTTCAAGAAATAAAATTGCTATGCTATAATCCAATTCTCGACATATATATATAAGGTTGGTGCAAAAATAATGTCGTTTTCTCACATATGTTACTATGTGAGAAAACGACATTATTTTTGCACCAATCTAATATATATATATATATAGAGAGAGAGAGAGAGAGACACACACTTATTTTGAAATCTCTGTCTTTTCCTTCTTATTTTTAAAACTTTTTCCTTTCCTCTTTTCTGTCTCTTCCACTCTTTTTCTTCATTTTTTTTCTTTTTTCTTTTCTTGTGTCTGGATAAATTTAAACTCCATTTATTTTTGCAAAATTTTGGTCTGAACAGATGGACGCCTGATCCCATGAAATAAATTATCACCTAAATAGATTTCTAAAGACTCCACTTTCATTATTCTATTTGCTCTGTTCTTACATTGAGCTCTCTTTGGATTTATATCCTCCATGGAATTAGCCCAATTAACTATCAGGTGATATTATATATATATATATATATATATATAACGTTTAAAGTAATATATATATATATATATATATATATATATATATATATATATATATATATATATTACTTCAAACGTTATTATAGTGGATACTTCATATTTGAAATAGACGCACCATTTTTTTTTTTTACCAAACAGTGATTATTACGTCTATCGGCCTGCATCGTAAACAAATGTGATCCCTGACGGGGATCGAACCAAGGATATTAATGTGTGTGTGTGTGTGTGTGTGAGAGAGAGAGAGGGTGGGAAGGAGATAAAGTATTTTGGATTAGTCGATTCGGTAGGGGAATTGTTTAAAACTCTTACGAAAATACCAACTTCCCTAGAAGGAATAGTGTTTCATTTCACTGGGATATATTTGTAGAGGACCGTGGGTTAGCGTGTTATTAAATTAGAAACACGTGCTGTTTTTTTCCTGCTAGAAGAAGGTCCAACTACAAGAACATGGCGAACTCAAGTTGAGTCCAACCGAAGATGTAAAGAAAACAGACAAGACCGATATATATATATCAATAAATATATGTATTAATTTAATACATATATTTATTGATATATATATATATATATTAAACGACAAAATTTACAACGGACATAGACATTAAAAATTGTGTCTGTGTGTAAACGTAAAGAGTTTGTATTTTGGTGAATGTTCGTACGTACGTGTATGTGTGTTTCATGGCGTTTTTACTCCAGTAGGCAAAAACGCGGATCTCTGCGAGAGATCACATTTTTAAATGTGTCCGCTGAAAAGTGAAAAAGAGAACGAGGCAAGAAGTCGCCCAGTATTTATAGTGTAGGGAGAGCGTCCCCTAGTGAACATTTAGGGAATTAAGGAGGAGCTAACTCCGACATGTTTATACGTCCAATGATATCAGGCAGTAGTATGACGTTTTTCTGTTCCAGTTGGTTGATCCCTTTATGACATCGTCGATGCAAATAGTTTCAAAAGTATTTGAGACTTTTGATTCTGATTTAGACCTACATGGTTCTAAATTTATAACTCCACTCGGATGACAGGAAACGTTGTAAAATTCCTTCAGAATGTAGAAAAAAAAATAGAGAATTTATCGGCAGATTTGAAATAAGTCTCAAAAAGTAAAAACGACCGTAGTTCGCTGAAGCGTTCAGGTTACACGTTTTAGTTTTTAAAATGCAACAGACGAGAATGGAATTTGAACTTGACTTGCAGATTCTACTTTCAGCGATGATAGCTGTTACTCTAGTACCCGGATATCACTTTCTTTGAGAACACTGCATCTTTTAATATGGAATACTTTATTCTATAACTGAATATCTAATTGTTTTCTTTGTCGACATGAAAATTTTTCTTTGTCTATACTAAATGTTTGTCGGTATTAAAATGTTTACTTTGTTGATATTAAAATGTTTATTTTGTCGATATCAAAATGTTTACTTTGTTGATATTAAAATGTTTACTTTGTTGATATTAAAATGTTTATTTTGTCGATATCAAAATGTTTACTTTGTTGATATTAAAATGTTTATTTTGTCGATATTAAAATGTTTATTTTGTCGATATCAAAATGTCTACTTTGTTGATATTAAAATGTTTACTTTGTTGATATTTAAGATGTCTATTTTGTCGATATCAAAATTTTTACTTTGTCGGCATCAAAATATTTATTTTGTCGATACTGAAATGCTTTCTTGGTTCATCCTAACAGGTTTTCGTTACATCCGGTTTAGGTGGTATGAGCGGAGCCCAAGCGAAAGCAGCCGTGATTGCAGGTTGTATCGGGGTGGTGGCTGAGGTAAGTTCTTTTTTAATTGCCTTCCCATGTGCGCAAAACTGGCATAAGTCCATGTTTAATGAGTGCGTGGTGCACGCGTTGCAATATGCAAACTTGTCAAGTTCTCAAGGTCTTCCTTTTGGCGTGCCACAGACATCAGGGAACATCAATGACACTTTTTAGTGCAAAACGGGTGTGCACCTCGAGAAACTGGGTCTCTAGACATTTTGCTTTTTTTTTTAATGATTGCAATAGAAAAGCGGCATATTAAAAACGGTAGGAAAGAATAACGAAAAATATAAATTACTGTAAATTGGTAATATCGAAAATCGAAAAGGCTGAGAGAAAAAATAGAAGCCTAAGTAGTTTTCTATTTTCTCCCTGTCTTGCTCCATAGAGGGCCGAAAATGCGTACAGCGAATAAAAAAAAAAAATAAAAAAAAAGTAGAGAATCGATGTATATTTGGACTCAGTGGAAACGGAGCAAGCAATATTTGATTAGATACTAAAATAAGATCCCGATGAGTTATCTGCCCTAGACATTGACAGCGGAACAAGAAAAACCTACCCGCGAAATAAAGAAATAAAGGGTTCAGTTTAAAAATCCTTATAGGTTACCCGGATCGACATATACCTGATGAGGACCGGAGGGCACAATGCTCGAAACTTTTTGATAAAAAGAACGATAAGGACAATAATACGCATAAAAAATCTACTCATATTTATCTAATTTCTTTTTAGTAAAAAATAGAAAAACTCCGTAAATATTACAATTATTTAAAATTATACTAATATATAAAGTTAATTATTAGTTTTTTTAATTATAACAGTTCAATCATTTAAGTTTTTTCTGTTTCTTAATACTCTGCTTAGCTTTTGGAATGCATTTTTGGCTATTCCAATGTGTCTTCGGATTTCAGTGTCAGACTTTCCTTCCTCTGATGGAGCTATCTCTTCCTGATGTTATATATATATATATATATATATATATATATATATATATATCCATTTTGTTTCCATTTTCTCTAAAACCGCGTCGTTGCTCACATATTCGGTCTATGGTATCCTCGTGATCATTTTGTAAGATCACATTTCTGTTGCTTCAAGTCTCTTCTTCATCTTTGAAGAGATTGTCCAGCATTTACTGTCATATAGGAGGGACAGATATCACGTAACAGTTCAATACTTTTTTCCTTTGTTTCTAACCAAGTTTTCTTTCTGTTTCTTATCAAACTGCTTATCTTCTGGAATGCCTTTTTAGCTATCCCAATGTCTTCGGATTTCAGTGTCGCACTTTCCAGCCACTACGCGAATCAGCATTTTAAATGAATACTTTGTAGTATTTTCTAGTTTTTAAGCTGCTTAGACAAATGGCTAAAGAAACTAAGCACAAAATAGAATAAATATCATTACAACTAGTGTGTGAAAATAAATAAAAAGAAAGAAAAGGATAGCGATGTCTGAAGCGTTCGTAGAAAAATAAGACATAGCTAAACAGTTAAATAACTATGGTATGATGGTAAGGTGACAGCGATGTTAAGAATCTTACCGGAAGGTATCCGTAGTCTAATCGGTAACGCAGTTGTCACATTAACCCTTTTGAGCCTTGACCACCGCTTTACCGGTGGTAGAGAAAAATGACGTAATGCTCAACCATCGGTTAAAAATATTTTCTGGCTTTAAATAACCTTCAAAGGGTTGATAAGCCGTAGAAAACGAATCAACCAATCAAAAAACAGTCTAATTCAGTAACTAATGCGATTGGTTCTTGCATCTTGTGTTGAGTGAAAATATAGCATAAAAAAAACAACATAGGAATCGGCTTGACTTTTTATTTCAGTTTAGAACAAAAACAGCAGAAGGCACCCAGAGAATATGAACAGAGTTTGGGAAAGCTGAATTTAGTGACCGTTCTGTTCTAAAGGGAGTCGAGGGTTTTTACACTTGAAATGATTCATTTGACCGTGCAACACTTAATGGACGACTGCAAATATTAAACCTTTGAGCCCTCCTGACCATCGCTTTACCGGTGGTAGAGAAAAATGTCGTAATGCCCAGCCACCGGTAGAATAGTGGCAGAGAAAAATGACTTAATACACAGCCACCGGTTGAATGGTGGATAAACACTTGTAATTATTTTTTTTTCATATCTACCGTGAAACATTACATACCAATTATTTGCGAATTTTGACTGAAGAGCTCAGGCAGAAGAAAGGTTAAAATTGTTCAGGAACGCATGGCTGAAAGGGTTAAGGCTTCTGGAAGAAAAGAAGCATCAGTTAATGTCACAGAAGATTTAACCGAGTGGCGATCTGAAAGTTGTGATAAGAAGTAACTGAAATTATAATTAAAGAAAAGCTAGTCGAATGATGGATAACAATTGATAATGTTTTATTTGAAAAGGTAGTACGATAAAAATGAATTTGCATTTCTATCGTTTTGTGCAGGTTAGCCACGAAGCTCTACAGAAACGATATAATCAAGGTTGGCTAATGAAGATTGCCAAAGATCTCGATGACTGCATTGCGCTTATTCGCCAAGGAAGAAAGGACAAAAAGCCAATAAGCATTGGTTACCATGGAAATGTGGTTCATCTTTGGTAAGTCATTTAATTGATATACAGAGCGCAATGGATAATTTGCCGTCTAAATAACGCAAAAATGAAAATAACACTAACGTCTCAGTTTAACAGATATATTTAACAAAATTACACAAAAATATTTCGAAATACTAAAAAGTAAATTTATTCAATAAAATCACCATTGGCTTCAAACACGGTCTCCAGATGACACCGGAATCTCCTGCAACTCTTCTGGACGGTCTCCTTGTTTAAGTTTGTGAATGATGCTATAATCCTTGCCTTCAGTTCATCTTTGGTATTAAAAGGAATTTTGTTGGTCTCTTGCTCAACTACGCCCCCCCACATAATAATCAGAGGGGTTGCAGTCTGGGGAGTTAGATGTCCAGATTTGAGGGAGTTATGTTGTCGCAGAAATTGTCCGACAGCCATGACTGAGTTCTCCTGCTTGTGTAGCATAGTACAGAGCCCTGCTGCCAGACATAGAGTCTTCCAGTAGCCACCCTCTTGACCTAGGGCAGCTTGACTACCTCAAGGCACTTGATGTAGATCTCCGTGTCGAGTCTGAGGTCCTGTGGGAAGATGAAGGGCGGCATAACGTCGCCATCACTAGTGATCACTCCAAATACCTTCGTAATCACCATTAGACTCATCCAACTCTTTCCGAATAATCTAGATTGTGCTCAGATTGACAGCCAAGACACTCTGAAATGTTCGGATTGGAGCTTCCGGCGCGGATGTCTTTTCCAAATTTCTGAATTGCGCCATGACGTCCTCCTTCTCACAGACATTGCCCAACTGAACTGACCCTACTATACTCTGCAATTGACAAAATCAAAAACAAACAACACGCATGCGCGAAATTATAAATATAAAATGTCGACAATTTAAACATATATATACATATATATATATATATATATATATATATTCAACACCATCACTTGATAAGACATCAGGAGTGTTGAAACAAAATGGCTATTTTTGTAGTGATTTTATAATATATTTGTTATAATTTTCGAATAAATAATTATATATATGTATATGTGTGTGTGTGTGTATGTACGAGTGTGAACCCCAAAATTTCCTCACTTCCTTATAACATATCTTTTCACCATAATACACATACACACGCACACACATATATATATATATATGATCAATCCAACTAAATATATTAGCTCTATCACTGATATTGAGCGCTTTCAAATAAGTACGTCATATATATATATATATATATATATATATATATATATATATATATATATATAATTATTTATTCGAAAATTATAACATAAATATATTATAAAATCACTACAAAAATAGCCATTTTGTTTCAACACTCCTGGTGTCTTATCAAGTGATGGTGTTGAATATATATATATATATATATATATATATATATATATAAGCAACTAAAGGATTTTTTTAAATTATTAAGCCGGCAGTATTTTCTATTAATAGAAACATTATATTGATACACTATGATTATTGATGTGCTTGAGCAGATATCGTTTAACAAATAACAACATAAAAACAGTGAAATTAATGTCTGCCGGCCTAAATATTGAACGTTCTACTGATGACAATGTGCTCCCATTTTAATATTTCATGGCAAATTAAATGGTAAACTTGACTTGAAAGTGTTTTCCCATATTAAAAAGAGGGTACAAGCTTGATTTCTGTCCGGAGGCACATTTTCGATATCTAATTAATTAATTTCACTGTAAAAAAAAAACCCTCAAAAAACAGATATCTACAGAGGAAACACATGGGTAATTTTAACAAAACGTGATAGGTCCTGATCTCGTCTACAGTCACTTTCTCACAGTCGTGCTGTGGCTTCCCTCTGTCTTTTTGACAAATATTATCATGTCAAATGCTCTAACGAGTTATTTTAACTGGTGCCCCAACTGCATAAAATTAAGCGTGCTACTAGGTTGGCATCTCGCTCACACCCTTTCACTGTCGAAACGCTTAAATGTACCCGCCTCTTCTAATCCAACATCTTCTTCTCTCGCACTTCCCGACAGTGGAACTCCCTTCCTCTTACTTGCTTCTCAGATGGCTATAATCTTCAAATATTCAAATCTAATGTCAATCGACATCTGATGCGTTGATCCTAATCTCCGTCCTTCTCTATATCCTTTCCTCAAACACCTCTCCTTAGTCTTGTCTTACTTACTGTAACCCCTTGCATGCTAGTGGCACTCACTTTTGAAATTGTAACGAGTATTATATCAAAATATGGAAACATATATGTCGATTCCCTTGTGTGTCAAAATGCTCGACGTTTCCCATCCATGTCCGTCGGGATATTTCAGGTATCTCTAAAGATCACTTAACAATGAAGTCCCTTATTTTCTATCATTTCTTTGTCACGTGAAATTCTCCCAAATCTTAGGAGGCACCTCGCACATTTGTGTGTATGTGTCGGCTTGCCCAGCAATCTAATGAAAGTGGAATATACTTTCAATGTCATTAAATGGTATAATAAGTTTTCTTTAATTTCAGGGAACGTTTGGTGGAGGAATATAAAAAATCTGGGGAACTCCTAGTGGATCTCGGTTCGGACCAAACTTCATGCCACAATCCTTTCTTTGGGGGTTACTTTCCGGTACAAGTAAGTAAAAATCTTCTTTTCACATTTCCAAACTCGTAGAGACTTGTTAACTGTGACAACGACAAGTGTATTTGCGCAGCAATTCTTCTTTTAAATGATTGATTGATTTTGTTTAGCGGCATATCAACACCTCTATGGGTTATTTAATGTCGAAATCGAAATATTTTTAACACAATTTTATGGCTTCAGCTAAATATATTTTGAAAGCAATTGTATGCTACAGATAAAATGTATTGTTGGTCATTTTACTATAAATATGTCTTGTTTGGTTGAGTTTGTTTAGCGGTATATCAACACCTCTATGGGTTATTTAATGCCAAAATCTAAATATTTTCAACACAATTTTATGGCTTCAACTAAATATATTTTGAACGCAATTGTATGCCTTCAACTACAGATAAAATGTATTGTTGGTCATTTTACTATAAATATGTATTGTCGGTTGGTTGATTTTGTTTAGCGGCATATCAACACCTCTATGGGTTATTTAATGCCGAAATCTAAATAATTTGAACATAATTTCATGGTTTCAACTAAATATATTTTGAACGAAATTTTATGCCTTCAAACTACAGAAAATGTATGGTAATTTTTAAAATAAAAATGTATTGCCGATATTTTACTATAAAAATGTATTTTTATACTTTCATAGTGTTTTGTTTTTGTTGGAAGGGTCACTATTTGCCCATAGCTGGGTCCCTAACAGGTGCTATCACCACGGCTTAGGGTTTACCTGGGAATGACAGCAATTAAGTGGTAGTACAACGCTCCTCAAAACCTCCAATCCCTCGATGAGAGGCCTTGCTGTCAGATGTAGTTTATCGTCATACCCAGGAGTATCTTGTTTTAAACTTGCATAGTTAAAAACAATAGAAACTTTATTAAATTTCGTGATCTTTGTTAACAACATTTTCAGAACCTAATAATATAATTTACTTAAAACACTTTTCCTTTCTTTTCTCACTCTCTCACTCGCCCTGATGATGACTCATGTGAGTTGAAAGAATATAAATTTCGGCCAGTTGATCCAACAATTTTAATCTGTGCAAATCTAGGGTTAATGGTTACCTTCTCTCACATATCCGCATAAATTGGGATCTTGCTCTGTAACCCTCTGGCTTGCGTGATTCTTGTGTCTTGTACAAGGTGAACATTATTGTAAAATAAATAAAAAATTTAAAAAAATGCAACCAGAGGAAAATACATGTGTCCACTCAAACCCGATCTCTTTGGCAAGAATTACCTCATGTTAGTGCGTAGTCTGCGGTAGGCAGAGAGAGCAAAAACAGGAATATCCTTATTGCCCTCTGGCTTGGTTTTTGACGTGTGTATTTATTATGGGGTCCACTCTTTTCTGATATAAATGGACTCGTCCTGCTGCCATAAAATAGCCACAGTCAGTCAGTCATTAAGTCTGATAGTAGAGGAACAAGGTAGAGGAACAGGGTGGAGAAACAGAGTGGAAAGTACATAGACACTGTGATTGAGTTGACGTTAGAAGTCAGTTACAAGGACGCCCGACTCTAAGGAAGTTTACTTCGAGACTGTATATAGCGATCTTTGATTAATACTAACCGGCGTTCCTGGATTTTACTAACAGCATTACCTTTTGTATTTTGTGTAAATACATTTAATTTCTTAGCTTAAATACTTGCGTTTGTTATTTATTGGAGACCGATTTTTCACGCGGAATCCACAACAGTATTTTGAATAATTTCACCCCAAGCAAGGCAATAAAGCCACTAAAACGCACTACATGTATATTTACTGATTTTCCAATCGTAGCTTAGATGTGGCACAAAGACGAAAATATGAAGCACCCAGTGAGGATAGAACTCACTATTCAGTCGTAATTGTTCTAGCGGTACAAGCTTGCTAACCATTACATCGCCTCAATGTGCGCAAACGCACTATATATATATATATATATATATATATATATATATATATATATATATATATATATATATATAATTCATTGCTAAAGATGCTGGAAAATGGTTCGGCTTATTTGATCGCTCTGGAAGTATCTGACCCTTTTGTGTCCTGCTTTATTTTGAAAAGAGTCATATTAGACTAAAAATGAAATATTGCTGCCATACCTGGGCTAGACCGGTTCAATCGTTTCTTTCCTGCCTTGATAGAGTTCAAAATCATTTACGCGGTCTAGTAGAGTATTTTCCACTCTACAGCCTCTTTCCCCACATACTGAAAGTCGCAAGCCTATCGTTACTCTATCACTATTTCTATAGCAAATTTTCAAATGAGCCCCATTCTTTAGACCCAACAGTTCAAACATTCACGAGTAAAACATGCCATGCTACGGAATCAATTCACCCTCATTTCCTCTGTATTCCATTTGTCAGGAGAAAGTTCTTCCCAGACATCTTTTTTCTCATGGGCTGCTACAATGAGGAACAGACTCCTATGTGGATGCTTCCCTGAGCCCTAAAAAATAATCCCTTCAAGTCATGAGTCTGTAGTTATTTATCCTCTTTTACTTGTATCTCACCTCATTCATCATAACCATTTTTAACAGGAAACCCTCTGCCTTGAGTGGCTCTCTGGCTTTGCATTATTGAATTTTAATGTAAAAAAGTTCTTTTGCTTTTAATTTCAGATCTCTTATGAAGAATCTTTGGAGATGATGCATAAAGAGCCAGAAAAGTTCCGACACCTGGTACAGGAAACGTAAGCAATCGTTAAATTTAAAAAAATATACATTTTTAACAATTTTTCGCAAGCCAGCATTGTGATTAACACGTCTATTGCTTAAGACGTATTTATACGTCTTTATGAAACTTATTTTGCCTGCTATCAATATATATATATATATATATATATATATATATATATATATATATATATATATATATATATATACGAGGGTCATTCAATAAATAAGGTGAATTTTTCGGTATAAGGACTTCTAATACAGATAGAAGCTTACTTTTTTTTCAACGTAATCTCCCAACACTGTCATACACTTTTCCCATCTGTGCACAAGCTTCCGTATTCCTTCAGCGTAAAAATCTTTGGTCTGATGTCTCAGCCAGTCGCTCACAACACTTTTGACTTCATCGTCACTTTTAAACTTCGTGCCTCCGGTGAACGCTTTCAAGGGAACAAACAGGTGAAAGTCTGAAGAGGCAAGGTCTGGGCTGTAAGGGGCATGAGGGAGCAGTTCCCAGTCCAGCTCGTTTGAGCTCGTTTGGGCTGCTGTGTGAGGCCTTGCGTTGTCATGATGCAAGATGACTCCTTCTGACTGATGACCCCTGAGTTTGTTCTTTATGTCTTTCTTGACCTGCCTCAGCAGTTCACTGTAGTTCTTCTGTCCGACTGAATGAGATCATTGACTGATTCGATCATCTCAGGAGACCTCACTTCTGTAGGCCTCCCAGGCCTGTCTTCATCCTCAACGCTGCTCCATCCTTCTTTAAACAATTTAGCCCACTTGTAGACATTTTTTTTTTTTTGGCTGAAACTTGTAGTACCATACATTGACATTCTCCTATTAATTTCAACTGGTTTGCACCCTTCAGCAACCAAAAACTTGATAAGTGACCGCTGTTCAATCCTGGAGCATGCTTCTTGGTCGGCCATCACTGTTAATCGCCAAAACTTTCAAAGTTTTTTTTTAATCTGCAAAAGAAATTAAATCCATGTGAAAAAGAAGTAAAGCAAAAAAAAGAAAAAGAAAAAAAGAAAAAGTAAGCTTCTATCTGTATTAGAAGTCTTTATACCGAAAAATCCACCTTATTTATTGAATGACCCTCGTATATATTAGGTTGTTGCAAAAATGATGTCGTTTTCTCACATAGTAACATATGTGAGAAAACAACATTATTTTTGCACCAACCTACTATATATATATATATATATATATATATATATATATATATATATATACCCAAGTATAGGATTAGTGTATACGGAATAAATTCCAATAACCAACAAATACTATTCTTAAAAGAGTGCTCAATACAGAGTAGAGCAAATATAATTATTTATTCGAAATTTGTAACATAAGTATGTTATAAAATCACTACAAAAATAGTCATATTGTTTCAACACATCTTGTGTCTTATCAAGTGATGATGTTGAATGCGGAATAAAGGGTTTTAAAAGGTTCAAATCAATCAAACATCCCTCGCTAGGGGAAACACTGTTACATAAGCTGGAATGACAAATCAAAATACAAGTATACGAGAAATTCAAAAAACTTGACAACAGACTTAAGTTATAATAATTATTTAATGCTTTAATGTTAAGGTTAGACTAATATATATATATATATATATATATATATATATATATATACTTTTTTTCCCTGTGAAATGTCGTTCCTTAAAGTTTATGTTATAAACTAACTTGGGTTTAGGGCCATATTCAAAACAGTGTAGATATATATTAGTATACAATACAGCAGAATTTGTGATACATTTTTATTATATTGCGTGTTGTTGGGTGTCGTTTAGAAACAAATGCCCTCAAACAAACTTCTGTTAAGCAAAATAACTGAAATTTATATGATAACAACCAAGATGTGTCTCCCACACATAGAGATGTTGCCGCATTAAAAGAACGCTGGGTCCGCTCACAGGTTTCACATTGTTAACAACCCGAGTACATCACTCGATAATGTTCATTGTTTGACCGAGATAACAATCCCTTAAATACATAGGCCGTAGTTTAAATTAATCGAAACCAAAAAGGTCCTTCAACTTCTAGTAGTGTCTCGACATTAAAACCACTTTTATTTCAATACAGCCTACACAGACTTATACAGCAGACCCCAAATGCTGTCCCCATAAAAGTATCGCCCGACACGAACTACCCGCCTCTCACCTCACCTCTAGCTACGCTACTAGGTTTATGAAACAAAACAAAACATTTTCATTACAATATATTTAGTAAATGTATGCTTAGAGCACCTTCAATTACAGATAAAGCGTTTTTTACATTATTTGTTCATCTAATATTAGGCTCAAAAACAACGTAAGAGTTAGTGAATGGGGTTGTTTTACGAACACAAGAATTGTATCTATCTATATTTCTGAGATGAGGTATTATGTACATTATTTACATTATTCGGACTATTGTCCTCATTTTTGTCGCCATATTTATCACTCTTCAGTATCTATCTATATTTCTGAGATGAGGTATTATGTACATTATTTACATCTTTGTCGCCATATTTATTACAATGTTTCGGACCTTCAGTATCTATCTATAGTTCTGAGATGAAGTATTATGTACACTATTTACATTATTCGGACAATTGTCCTCATCTTTATCGCCATATTTATTACAACGTTTCGGCCTTTCATTATCTGTCTATATTTCTGAGATGAGGTATTATGTACACTATTTACATTATTCGGACTATTGTCCTCATCTTTGTCGACATATTTATTACAACGTTTTGGCCCTTCAGTATCTGTTTATATTTCTAAGATGAGGTATTATCTACATTATTTACATTATTCGGACTATTGTCCTCATCTTTGTCGCCATATTTATTACAAAGTTTCTGAAGGAGGCCGGAGCGTACAACGGCCGAAACGTTGTAATAAATATGGCGACAAAGATGAGGAGAATAGTCCGAATAATGTAAATAATGTACAAGAATTGTATATTATCAGATTATGTATGATATATGACAACACTAAACTTGAAGAGGTTAAGATTGTAGTAATCGTGGAAGTATCTTCTTGTGAGTCTGTTCTACAAAGCAAGACAGAAACTAATCGAAAGAAATTTATTTTTTATCAATGAAACACGAAAGAGATGAGAATGATTCGACCCTGTGTACATAACATGAAGGGTCTTAGCTGTGAAGGTTTGACGTTGTTGACCAAGGGAGTTTAACTTTGTCATGGAAATGACCATAGAGTAGTGATAGGCACGTGACGTTGCATCTGTGTCGTAGGGTAGAAAATATTTAACCCCTCTTATAGGGGGGATTAAATATTTTTAATTTAATAGGCTGAGTAAACGGTTTTGAAATCTGTCGTAGCTGAAAAAGGATTTAGCAGCTTCAGTCTAGATATAGCAGCAATATTCCATTTTGGTCTGATCTGACTCTTGTAAATATAAACCATGGTAGGAGGATTCTGGTACTTTCTGAAACGGTATAAGGAACCAATCATTTTTTCAGGTTCTTTAGTGATGGATCGTATATATGTGTTCCACTTGAGGTCTGGTTGAACTTTAACCCCACTAGACATCCAAAGTAAGGAGACTCCTTTAGAGAACAACCATTCATTGGGACTCGTGACAATTTAGAGAAACGTAAAGATAAAAAGTTACTTGCTTGGTTTGGTTTGGTTTGGTTTGGGTTTTTGTTTTACGTCATATCAATCTCAATGATCTATTTAATGACGACAAAATGTTTAGGATAGATTCGTATGACTAGAATAAGTATTCTTTGTAATAAATCAGTTTGTAGGAGATCAGGTTTCATTGACGTATTTTTTAAAGAGTGTTTTTGTCGAGAGATTTGGTTTGTTTTTTTACAGCATATCAACCTCAGTGGGTTATTTAATGTCGACAAGATTTTTAGGATAGTGTGGAGGTTGCGTTAATGGATTAAATTATATTGATAAAAAATTGTTGAGTAAATTAGGCTGTGTGATGAAATTAACAATTTCCTCTCACATTACATTTCAGTATTCAACAAACATAGAATAAGGACAACATGAGAAACAACAGTTTTTGCACAACAATGAATAAAATATTTATATATCAAAGAGTTACAAACAAGTGGAGTAAAAAGGTAGTTTTAAAAAGTTCAGACGTCCTTTTATGTTTAGATGAAAAGTTATGAAAGTTCTGGTTTGATAGATTATAAGTTGTTGAATGGTCTGTACAATAATGAGAAAGTGTGTTTGGGTATTACTGTAATTTAAGGAAAAATAAACAGTTCAAGTTTGTACTTAAAGTAGGGAAATATTGTTTACGACTTACTTTAAGGCTTACAGAATTGTTGCTCTTTGATTTGCTTTCACTTGTTCGAAGAGAATATTCTAGTTGGGGCAAGTGGTTCTTAACAAGCTGCATTTATGTTAATTGCAATAATTCACGTTGAGTTTGAAAGCGTATAAAAAAGATTCGTGTATTAAGTTGAATGTGGAAAACTTGAGTTGATTGTTCGTCATAAAATATTGCTGTGTGAATGAGTGTGTCTCTCAGGCTGGAATCATGTTAAGGAACTTTAACGTAAAGCCTGGAACCGTGTCACGAGTTCAAAGGATTCCGATCGGCGCACTGTCCAAAATGAAAGACGTTTCATATTTTATTGCTAACTTTGGTCACGTGATAGGCTCACAGAAGCTTGATAGATTTTGGCGGAATTATTTTTTTGGTCAGGTCAAAAACTAGGTCGATGTTAAATATTAAGTGACCAATTAGAAGTTGAGATTTTCTGAAAATATTTATTAAGCTGAATTTATACATTTATCGGCCTGAATGTCCGAGAAATTATCATAGAAAAGAAGCGTCCTCTATGACATTCAGGCCGGTAAATGTTGTTAATACTGTTTATTATAAACAGAGCACTTACTTAAATATTTGTATCTATAAAAAGAATGTATAAACATAAAAATGTCTTAAAATATTTTTGTATCTAAATTTTTGCTATTTTGTTCAATGTTAACTGCAAGAGAAAATTCCGTTGTACGAGACTGCTATGATTAAGAAAACTAGCAATTGACAGATTTTCTATTTAAATTTTATCACCAATTGATTGGAGTCCTGACCCTTAAACTAAGCTTTAGAAAGGATTAAATCGATGTTAAAACTGCTCATAAGGCTTATGTTTCAGATTGGATGGAAAATAGTTAATATTGGAATATTAGAAAATCATTTAATATATTCACAAAATCGATCCATTTACTAGATTTAAATGCGTTTAACTCTGTGTTTAATGAGTATCACAATTGCTAGCTGATGTCGTAAATAGAATCACATTTTGTTTTTTTATCTTTCAGTCTGCGAAGACACGTGAAAGCTTTGAACAGTTTAGCTCAGCATAACATGTTCTTCTGGGATTATGGAAACGCTTTCTTATTAGAAGCGGCACGTGCAGGTATTTCGTTTTTCTCTTTTTTTTTACGAACTATAAAATGGTGTGTAAAATATGTGTTTAAGGGTGTATCGTCAGTGGTAGTACTTTCGCAGCGAAGCCGTCGACCCTGCTTTACTCGGGTGAATTAGGGTGCGGAACTGTACTGGTTCATATCCTACATCCAACTCTTACACATAGCCCTAGGACATCGACCTACCAGCTAAACATTGTGAGGGTAATCGAATGGGTTTCCCGACCCGAATGTTGAAGAGGAACGATTCTTCCCAACCCACCTGTGTCTCAGAGATCAACGGCTTTGTTAGTGTGCGGAAAAACTTCTGAGAGGAAGGACGGAGTAACCTCAACATCCCCGGTGCCTTGAATGTCGCCATGAACCACATTTGTGAGATGGATGGGAGTGGTGACCACAGCGGCGGCGCAAAAAATGCGCTAACGCATTAAATGAATGAATGATAAAATAGATTTCGCGTGGAATTTTTATTTTAAAAAGCAGTGGATATTTTTATCCGAAATTCTGAAAATAATATTTTTTTTGAAAATGGATACAATGAACTGTAAATAAAAATTGTATAAAAGTAAATCTAGCTATATATACAGGGTTTTTCAAAAAGAATGAACCGTTTTGATGACGCATTGCTTCACTTCTCAAACATCGTCATGGAATGAGTCAGTGTTAATTTGAAAGAGGAGTTTTCTAAGATTTTAATGACTACCACATGGGCACTGTAGTCGCGTCGTATCTCCGGCAACGTTCAGTTGTTTGTTCATCCCCGGAATGGCGAGTCCTCAGGAAAAGGCGTTCTGCGTTATCGAGGTTTTCAAGGTGCAGCTTGCTTTTCGAAGGCAATTCGACAATAATCCGCCCTCTCCTAATAACAATCGACGGTAGTTCAAACAGACTCAAGAGAGGGGTGTCTGTGTAAAGGAAAAAAGTCCAGGACGACCACGAGTTTCGGGGAACAAGTGTCGAGAATCCTTGCTGCGTTTGAGAGAAGTCCACGGAAGTCCGCAAATCGAGCTAGCCGTCAGCTTGCGATATCTCAATCCACTATTTAGCGTGTGCTTAGACGATGTCTAGATTTCAAACCTTACAGACTACGCATCGTTCAAGCACTTACCAAGACCTTGCTCTTTGTGCTTGGCCTGTGAGATCCCCCGGATCTCTCTGTCTGTGATTCTTTCTTGTGAGGGATACGTAAATGATCGCGTTTATGTTTCATCGCTACCTACTAACCTCGATGACCTTAAACATCGAATAACAACAGCGATCCACTCAGTGGATCGTGATATGCTGATACGCGCCTGGGGTGAATTCTTTAGCATTGATGTTGCCTGTGCTGCAGGTGGTGACCACATTGAAAACCTGTACGACCGAAAATAAAAGCTGATTGTCAGTAGAATACTTGTGACTTGGCTGGAATTTTCTATTGCTTTTTCTAATTAATGAAATCAGTTCATTCCTTTTTAATAACCCTATATATATATATATATATGTGTGTGTGTGTGTGTAAATGGGGATCAAATATGGATCCAGTGTGAATTAGGATCCGACAGAATCATTGGATAAGGAATGCAATAAAATATGGTGGAGACTTATGGCATTTTATATTTTTTTGTTTGCTTTTCATTGCTTGGGCAGACCTCACGTATATTTGTCTTACCTGGTAGCGTTCGTGTGTATAATTCTAGTGTGTTTACATATAATTCTAGTTGGCCTATGTGGGATTTGGTTGATAATATGTGTACGTATGTCTGTGTCTATTCGTCTCGTGGGCACTTTTATTTCTGTATGGTAGTGTTCTGTATGTTAATTAGGGGAATGTTTTGTGTAAGAGTGAAAGAATTTAGATTACACTTGTTGTAGTTGTAGGTAGACTGATTTTAGATTCTTTAAGTATAGATTTTATAAAAGTTGGTGATATATTAGGTTGGTGCAAAAATAATATCGTTTTTGACGTATTTTTTAACGTGAAAAAACGATATTATTTTTGCACCAACCTAATATTAAAGCGTGCTTGGCATGTATTTATTGATGTGATACTATTTATCAGGATTCCTTTTAAGTATTTTCTACGTAATAAATTATGTTCTTTTCGTATTAGAATGAAATTTATTAAATTTCCTATTCCTATTTTATACATATATATGTGTGTGTGTGCGTGCGTGTGTGTTTATGTATATTTAGGCAGCGACCTTTTGTTCAAGATCTTTCATTAAATACAGCAGACAAAGAAGATGTTAATTTTTATGAAGTTTTCGCAGCATCTTTACAATTTTGCGTTTTGTAGGAATAAGGGAGTACACAATTTTTTCATAATTTTTATTGTTCCAAGCGCTTTCAGTCACTTCTGTAGCCATTGTCAAGGGTATTTTGTCTCTGGTGTTTTCTCTTCCTTGTCTGCGGTATTTAATGAAGGTTTACACACACACACACACACACACACACATATATATATATATATATATATATATATATATATATATATATATATATATATACTAAAAATCAAACAGTACTCAAGGACTCAGAGCTGTAATGTGTTCGCCGCTTACATTGTTACTAGTCACATTTGAGACTGCATTTACTGAGACTGTTTTTTTACTGCTGCTGTTGAATCTTTGCTGCCATTCCTCTTTCTTCTTTTATTAATTATCCTATACTATGCTAGGCCTGCTGAGGAGGCTCTCCAGTGTTCTTCTCGGTATAGCGTTTTTACTTCATTTCACAGGAATTGCTGATTAAATTTTTACATGATCAGATATTGTACTGGATTTTAGTTCAAGTTTTTTTTTATATCGATGCTTGCTATTTCAGGAGCTGATGTAGGCAAAGAGGAAAGCATGTACGGCACAAAATTTCGGTACCCCTCTTACGTTCAAGACATCATGGGAGATATATTTTCTCTTGGTTTTGGGCCTTTTAGGTAAGTCATTTATTTCTACAATGAATATACAACTATCTAACATCTTTTGAGAGACTTTATATATCTCTAAAAAAATTGTAGACGTTGCTATCTTCTAATCTAAAATTATATATATTAATTATTTTCTTTTTTTCTACTTGCAACTGTCTCTCTTTTCTACTGAGGATCAAAGTGTAGTATCTGTCCAATCCCGGAAAAAGAAGTTGAGAATGCAACAGTAACTTTACCAGTTTCACAGTTTTATGATTTTCAAAAGTTAAATTAAAATGGCGAGACGTGTGGCTATGTCGTGATGTACCACGTGCGAGAAGAAACTAATTTTTTTGTATCAAATTTAACTATGAAACTAACTCATGTTTACTATTTACATTATTCAGACTATTGTCCTCATCTTTGTCGCCATATTTATTAGAACGTTTCGCCCGTTGTACGCTCCGGTCTTCTGCAGGTGGTTGGAATGTCGAACTGAACACTTTATTTCGCTCACTGGGTAGACTGTTCTAGTTCCACGTGCCATGTTTAATGGATGTCAGTTATCAGTTATCTCCTGTTAATTCCCCTCTCCAAGTTCTCCTACGCCTTTATCCACTGTGCCATGTGTCCTTGAAGCACAGTGAATAAAGGCGTTGGTTAGATCCAGTGACAGAACCCAAACAGTGTGAGTTGAATACCTGGTTAAGTCAGTGGAGAACTTTCAGAGGGGAATTAACAGGAGATAACTGATAACTGACATCCATTAAACATGGCACATATCAGAAATATAGATAAATATAGATTTATAAAGTCATGAATCATTCATACAAAAAACAAATATAGAGGTTAATTTCAATTTTTTGTATGAATGATTCATGAATTTATAAATTATAATTGCACCTTTTAATTGAAATTAAAATAACTGATCCAACGTGCAACTCTCGGATAATAAGTGTGACATTACTGTAATTATTGAACAATATAGTTCATGCCATATTCACGGAAAATCTACCAATAAAAAAGAATTCTCTTATTGCTATATTTGTACAAAAACGCACAACCTTAAAATTTAAATTCAAACTCAGCGTTGCGACCGCACGTTTCAAAACAATAATACATTTCTCATTGCATTTTTTCGGATTACATCTCTATTTTCGTTGTCCTCTTATTACTGAGAAGTAAAAACAAGAACAAAATCTACTTCCATACCTGATGATGTCTGTAGGAACAGACGAAAGCTTGTAAAAAATTAAAAAGACCTTATGCAACTGGAATTTATAAACGGGGATCATATCATTCATATACAGGTTCGGGGTTGATGTATCTTATTTATATTGTTTGCGACGATGTATTCTCGCCATTTAAATCATTAACCTCTATATGTGTTTTTTGTATGAATGATTCATGAATATATATATATATATATATATATATATATATATAAAATATAGTTTTCATGTATAAATGAAAAAAATTGAGATTGAACACTTTTACCGATTTTACTGAAACTGGCGTTCAAACGGGAGCGTGTCATCGACTCTTTCTTTATTTTTCTCACTGAAACCAACAGCATCTCTGATATGTCTTTTCTATCTTTCCTCGAAACGGAATAGTCCATTATTTATGTGATATTGACCGGGAGTAAGTTATGTGCTAACTAAAGTACAATAAGAATTATAATTATGTAACTTCAAAGATTCACGATACCTAAAATTTAAAATGCATTTAAAAAAAAATCTTTCTTGAAGTTTTTATTATAGTTCTAATTTTAAGCTTAGAGTACATTTAATATTTACAATGAGCAAAATACTTTGTTGTATTTTAAATAGAATTTAAATTGATTGGAATGATTTTTTTAAATCGTTAAAATTGCTAAAAAATATATATATTATCGATTCTGTCAATATAACACGATTCTCTTTATTAAATTTTCAAAATTAAGATAGACTTTTCTGAAACTTTATTTGAGGAATATTAGACAATTTAAAATTTAATTAATCTAATTTGAGACAAATATTACTTATTTTTATTTTAAAATATTGCAGAAAAGCATTTTTTTAAATGAAAGTAGGTGTTCTTATGCGGTGTTGGCAACTATCTTGATAGAGTTATATTTGGGAATTTTTTTTACGAGGGACATAACTGTAAAAATTACTTGATGAATAAACCGTGATCCCCTTTTTTATATATTTTTTTAATATCTCATATATTTTTTATTAATTAAAACAATTGAAAGCTTTTCTAATTACAAAATGTGTTAGTTTTATAGCATTTCTTATTCTACGATTCTGATCAGATATTTTGTAACTGAGGGCCTTTTTTGCGCAAAAATGGATAGTTTAAATTCTCCAAGGTCTTGTCCTTATAGCTAATATAAACATTAAGCACTAGAAAAATGAATTTTCTCGAAATTTCTGGAAATTTATAAATAGTGGATAGCAGATGTAAAAGAAAAATATTTTACCAATATTTTCTAAAAAAAAAACGTTTCAAAAATAATTTCATTCATTTGTAAATAAGTCCTGAAAGTTTCATTAAAATCTGACATTTATTTGATTTTCGTAAATTTCCGAATCAATGTGTTTTTCACTGCAAAAAGACGATAAAATTTCAAATAGTAATTAATGATCACCCGCTGACGCAAGAAAAACAACATTTTTACGATTCTAAAAAGGATGAAAAAAATAAAATTTAATAATCAAAAACTCCTTTGGTCTTTCCTCTTAATAATAACATAAAGATTTTCACGATGAGACTTTGGGGCATCTTGTTATCATCTATGATCATTTTTTTAACGAATCTTTGGCGGTACCTAAATACAATGCGATATTTAATATAATTATTCGATTAATTTTTAAGGTGGGTTTGTACTTCTGGAGACATCAAAGATCTGGAGAAAACAGACGAAATTGCAAAAACGGTATTAGAAGAGGTGTCAGCATCAACTGGTAAGCCCTTTAAAATATTTTTCCCCGCATCTATTAGGTTGGTTGCAAAAATAATGACGTTTTTGACGTTAAAAAAATTACGTCAAAAAACGTCATTATTTTTGCAACCAACCTAATATTTGAACTTACGAAAATCTCAAAGAGAAAAAGAGAGAGAGAGAGTGGGGAGGGAGAGAATGCGTCCTTTCTGAATTAAGATGTAAATTCTGTCAAAATAGAACAGTAAGAAAATATTTGATCTTTCGATCTTTTGATCTGTCTAAGATCTGAAACTAGATTTTACATTAAAAATCAGATCTGAAATCTTATTAGAAACCCTATATTTATTATTATCATTATTAATAGCATGATTTCTTTTTAATGCCATATTCCTTCAGGATGTTAGGAATCATGGCTCCCAAAAGAATTCAATTTTTTATTTGCTGTATATGAACTTTTAGTTGGGAGATATAGTGTCATGGATTCCTATGATCTTCTCCACGGTTTTAAATTCAAAGTATTCCTTTTCTTTGATTTATTACCACACAAAGTTAAAGATACCAATGTATTTTGTTTATTTATTTATTTATTTATTTTTGTGGAGGGAGTATTTATAACTTTACCAAAGGCATTATTACAAGATAAACACAAATGTAATTTAAACTCGGCTCTCTTTTTCCACTTTCCGGATTTTTCCGATGTTCTTGACGTCAGTGGATACTTCATTCAGAAAGGAGCGTTCATATTATTTTTGGTGAAAGTTAACGGTGTTGACAATCGTGCAAGAGGTTTTCACAGTTTTTCCTTAAGTTTTAGACACCATTTATACATACCACCCAACATGTGCAGATGTATATTTGCCTTTTTTTTCATGGAGTTTGACTCATTGCTAAAGAAACCGAACACGCATGTTACTTTTGGAGACACTGACAAACTGGAAAATAATTCTTGTAAATGTTCATTATTCAGCAAAAAACTTTTTTTTAACTTAAGCCAATAGTGTCCATAATATATTATACATAAAAAAACAAACGCTTTTTTTAATTAAATCAATTAAAAATATAGATAGTACTTTAATTTGATGTTGCTTACAAAAATATTCGGTTTTATTATTAAATATCCTTTATTAAGTCACACCAAGAAAAAAATGACATTTTCAGATAATTAACTTTGAATTACTTACACTATTGTCCTCACCTCTATTGTTGCTATTCTAGAGGACTGAGGTGGGGGTGAAGATGAAAAGAAAACACGTGCGTTTATTTTTCCTGTTAGAAGAATGTCCAGCTACAAGAAAATGTCGGACTTGAATTAAGTCCAACTGAAGATAAAGATGACAAACAAGACCGATATATATATATAAACAAATATATATATTAAACAAAACAATTTTACAATGGACAATAACATTTGTGCGTGTGTGTAACATTGGTGTTTGTTCTTTGGTGAATGTTCGTACGTATGTGTGTATAATGTTCATGACGTCTCCCACAAATGGGAAGACGCAAATTTCTAAGAGAGCTTACATTGTAGTCGCTGAAATGAAAAAGAGGATTTACCTGACCTCCACGCGAGGTGGAATGCGGCACGAGGCCTGAAGGAAAAAAGAACGAGGCAAGAAGTCGCCCAGTATTTATAGTACAGGGAGAATGATCCCTAGTGACAATTTGGGAATTAAGGAGGAGGTAACTCCGACACTATCACATTTTCGCCTTACGTGTATATCGATCTGGGTAACCTACAGAGAATTCTGAACTGAACTATTTATTTAATCTACGGGGGTAGACTGTTCTCGTATCACTGTCCATGTCTAGGGATATCTCGTCTAGTTCTTATTTTTAGTACTGCTCAGTTATTGCTCTTCCCTGTTTCCAATGAGTCAAAGTACACACTGAGCGGCCCGGGGATTCCTAAGTGAACCCTTTATTTAATCTACAGGGGCAGACTGTTCTTGTATCACTGTCCATGTCTAGGGATATCTCGTCTAGTTCTTATTTTTAGTACTGCTCAGTTATTGCTCTCCTCTATTTCCCATGAGTCCAAGTACACACTGCCCGGACCGGGGTTTAGTAAGTGAACCCTTTATTTAATCTACAGGGGTAGACTGTTCACGTATCACTGTCCATGTCTAGGGATATCTCGTCTAGTTCTTGTTTTTCGTACTGCTCAGTTATTGCTCGTCCATATTTCCAATGAGTCCGAGTACACAATACCCGGCCCTGAGATTGAACTGTAACCACTATATCACTAAATTCACGCTTTTATCCATTAGGCCATAGTCTCATAGGATATGCTGTAGATTTTTAAACTTAACCTGTATGCTGATTAGAGAAATAATGTAAATAATGTTAACTCCTCGTCACAAAAATTCTAACAAGAATTCATTCTGAAGTTGATAAATTTTCAAGTAATTTCTTTTCCATGTTTACAGAATCAAAAGCAGTCAAGGAGCAATACGAAGACAATATTCGATGGATAAAAGAAGCGGGAATCCATAAGCTGGTAAAATTGATATCCATTTTTTTTTGCACACACTCGCACGCACGCACGCACAAAGACACGATGGCTGCTTTCTCGTTTCCGAGACTAGCCATCATTTGATATCACACCATGTCACAGGTATAGCCATGCGCAATAAGAATGTTGCTTTTAAGACTAGCCAGAGATAGTTTTTAAAAAATCTTAGTAATTTTATGGCAGTTAGCTTGTGAGAAAATATATCCCCATCGATTGTACTGGGAATGAGGCTGGAGTAGTTCAAATATTCGTATTCAGATCATGAGACAAGAGTTCGAATCCCACCACGGTTGACTTGTCAAGGTTGGAATAGTATGCGGCACACTTGGGAAGTGCTTGAAAACCACGGGTTGACGCAAGCCTCATGAGTTAAATTGAGTAGATGAATCTGTTTGGGAACCATCGGTAGTTGTTCTAGCACGATGTCACAAGTCATCGTGACCGAGGGTTTGAGCGTGCAGGCCTTGTTCAAACTGGTGATCACACCGGTGGGTGCGCTCTCTCTGAGAAACTGTAACTAAAGTCTGCTCAGCATAGCTGCAGTATAAGCCACAGGATGACTCTGTGGGTGTTAAAGAAGCACGAATTTGTCTCAGTAGATGTCACTCTAGCAGACAAATGTACTCGGATACCAGTGGTCGCCCATAATACTTTTGTAATGCCAACGAATAGTCGTTGTCACTTTCGTAATGCTCATTGTAATAGAGACTTTGTAATCGCAGATACAACTATAGTATAAACTATATTTCTGAGATGAGGTATTATATACACTATTTACATTATTCGTCCTCATCTTTGTCGCCATATTTATTACAACGTTTCGGCCGTTGTACGATCCGACATTCTTCTTGGTTGGAATGTCGAACTTAACCCTTTCACTGTTCTAGTTCCACGTGCCATGTCTAATGAATGTCAGTTATCAGTTATCTCCTGTTAATTCCCCTCTCCAAGTCCTTCACTGCCTTAACCGGGTATTGAACTCACACTCTTTGTGTCCTGTCACTGGATCTAACTAACGCCTTTATCTACTGTGCCATTGAGGACACCTGTGTATGAATTTCTGGGTATTATAACCCTAATGTCTTCAGCAACCATTTTTACCAGTGCTCATATTACAATTTTTGCTGTTATCAAATCACTTTTTTTACCAGAACTCATATAGCAATTTTCGTTGTTATTATCGCTTTTCTCTGGCACTCCTTATTACTGGTTCCCATATTGTATTCATTTCTATGCTTGGTCGGCTCAGGAGATTTTTGTGTCCTAGTATATGTGCTGATTCCTTAAGTTTACGAATTTTCCAATGATGTTCTTTGTCTATGATCTCAACCTGATCCCACAGAGGGCGGTGATCTCCCCTTCCCTCTCCATATGTGGTCAGCCACGACTGATTTTTCCACATACCCTCGTGTTACAGCATTCTGGTGTTCTTGAAACCTCAAGGACACATGGCTCAGTGGATAAAGGCGTTAGTTAGATCCAGTGACAGGACCCAAAGAGTGTGAGTTCAATACTCGGTTAAGGCAGTGGAGAATTTTCAGAGGGGGATTAACAGGAGATAACTGACATCCATTAAACATGGCACGTGGAACTAGAACAGTCTATCTCAGTGAGCTAAATAAAGGGTTCAGTTCGACATTCCAACCACCTGAAGAAGGTCGGAGCGTACAACGGCCGAAACGTCGTAATATATATGACGACAAAGATGAAGACCATAGTCTGAATAATGTAAAACTATAGTAATGCCGTTGAACAATACTGCCTTCGAATAACACTCGCACTAATAGTACTTTCTCGATAATACTCGATCGAATAGTAACCACCGAATAGTGACTAGTATAGTGATCAGTATAGAGAATAGCAATCTGTATAGTAATAGAGGATAGTGTAGAAATAGTGATCATTTAGATGCTACGCTAATTCCTATATATACATTTCCTTTACCATAACATGATCTGCTTATTCAAAATGGGGTTCCCTTGTGTTTGCTCTCTGGTGATCTGTGTTCAAACTCCAGTGTCGGCAGTATCACTTTATTCCTATATAACACATGCTCTCATAGAAGTGTTAATATTTCTTTTAGGATCCCTATATGTACGTGTATGCAAATGCACATTTAAGTACTTAAATTCACATGTAAAAAAATGCTTTTAATTTCCCCAGGTTGTAGGCTCCCAGGCCAGGATCTTATACTCCGATCAACATGGACGTTCCAAAATTGCTGTAGCTTTTAACAAAGCTATCCATGATGGCATACTAAAGGTAAGTAACAGTGAAGAAGAACACACACAAATTCAACAAATTAATGTTTTTAATTGTTTATTCGCTATAAATGAAGTTGATTGGATAATTTTCGATATATATTTCATTATTTTTTAAAAATCGGTATCATCATATGTAAGGCAGTAAAGCCACTAAAATACAAGGGGTTACTGGGTGTGGAAGAATTAGGCTCAGAAACATTAATAATGAGCGGGAAGAAGAAAGAGTAATCAGGACAGCAGATAGCGATTGGCACTGCATTTAAATTTTTGCAAGGGAGGAAAGCCACTAAAATACAAGGGGTGTGAAATTTTTAACACTCACAGGACATATTGAAGGCAAGAGAAGCAGAAGGAAACAGCGAGTAACCTACTTAACGACTTTGAGTGAATGGATAGCAGGACAAAGAAGGAAGGTAAAGGGTCAAAAGTTACTTAGAGCAACAAGAGGACATGGAGAATTTAACACTCACAGGACATATTGAAGGCAAGAGAAGCAGAGGGAAACAGCGAGTAACCTACTTAACGAGTTTGAGTGAATGGATAGCAGAAGAAGGACAAAGAAGGAAGGTAAAGGGTCAAAAGTTACTTAGAGCAACAAGAAAGAGGGCATGGAGAATTTAACACTCACAGGACATATTGAAGGCAAGAGAAGCAGAGGGAAACAGCGAGTAACCTACTTAACGAGTTTGAGTGAATGGATAGCAGAAGAAGGACAAAGAAGGAAGGTAAAGGGTCAAAAGTTACTTAGAGCAACAAGAAAGAGGGCATGGAGAATTTAACACTCACAGGACATATTGAAGGCAAGAGAAGCAGAGGGAAACAGCGAGTAACCTACTTAACGAGTTTGAGTGAATGGATAGCAGAAGAAGGACAAAGAAGGAAGGTAAAGGGTCAAAAGTTACTTAGAGCAACAAGAAAGAGGGCATGGAGAATTTAACACTCACAGGACATATTGAAGGCAAGAGAAGCAGAGGGAAACAGCGAGTAACCTACTTAACGAGTTTGAGTGAATGGATAGCAGAAGAAGGACAAAGAAGGAAGGTAAAGGGTCAAAAGTTACTTAGAGCAACAAGAAAGAGGGCATGGAGAATTTAACACTCACAGGACATATTGAAGGCAAGAGAAGCAGAGGGAAACAGCGAGTAACCTACTTAACGAGTTTGAGTGAATGGATAGCAGAAGAAGGACAAAGAAGGAAGGTAACGGGTCAAAAGTTACTTAGAGCAACAAGAAAGAGGGCATGGAGAATTTAACACTCACAGGACATATTGAAGGCAAGAGAAGCAGAGGGAAACAAGGACAAAGTGTGATAGTAAAGGGTTAAAAAAACAGCGAAATAGAGGAAGTTCTGGAGAGTCATGATCACTCATGTTCTGAATGGACATGGTACACAAAAGAAAATTGGAAAAAAAAAAATTGTCTGAGTGAGGAAGTTTCTTCTTCGTAATTTAACTTTGCCTGAAATTGTGATTTTTCTTCTTTGTTAAATATTGCATTGAATAAAGATTGATTCAGGAACAATGTTTAAAATATTTGTTTTGTATGCAGGGTCCTGTTGTAATCAGTCGTGATCATCATGATGTCAGCGGTACAGACAGTCCTTTTAGAGAGACTTCAAATATTTATGATGGCTCAGCACTTTGCGCGGGTAAGAAACAAAATTAAACTTGCTATTTGGAAATGAATGAATTTGATTTTATGATTGATCGATTGATTTATGCTTTATCAACCGGTTTAGTTTTCTTAAAGCCAGAAAATATTTTTAGATCGTATGAATGTTTTGGGAAATAATAATGATTTTTTACTCAAACAAGTTTTACTAATAAACCCATAGTTGGGTGGAGGGTGAAATGGATTCATACCTTTCCCAGGAGTATTTGCACGTAAGTGAATATGACAAACCTGAATGGAATTCGAACTCGTCTCTCCGTTTTCCAATTCCGAGCTGTCATCCATTACACCACCATTGCCCATCCAAGCTTACAGCAGCTGGTATTCCGAAGTAGTCACCCGTCTAGGTACTGACTAGGCTCAACGTTGCTTAATATTGTTGATTGGGCAAAAACCGGTGTTTCAACATGATGTGGCCGTAATCTGAATATGGTTTTATGTCACAGTGATAACTTTATAATGGTCATATATTGGTGTTATAATGAAATGTCTCACACTCTCTATCGCCTATGTAGACTGCCATATCACTAGCTATATATAGTGAGTACATGATATACCTGGGGGCTTGCTTCGGCAATTAGTTGGAGATTCGTCTCCAGTTCAGCTAGTCGAACTCTCTGCCTTCGGGCGGAGAGGAACCCAGACGAGGCTATGCCGAAGAGCAGAGCATCGCCTGGAGTGGTAGACAGCTACCTGACCCCGTTGTTACGGGGTCTACGGGGAATTTTTGCCCGACCCCACAGGCTCGGTTTTATCCCGCATTAAATAACGGCCTTGTGCCACATCCTGTCTCGCTGAGTGGTGAGGTAAATAACTTTGCTTCGGCAATTAGTTGGAGATTCGTCTCCACCTGAGCTGGTCGAACTCTGTCTTCAGGCAGAGAGAACCCAGACGAGGCTGTGCCGAAGGGCAAAGTCTTGTCTGGGGTGCTAGACAGCTACCCAACCCCGTGTATACGGGGTCTACGGGGAATTTTTGCCCGGGCCTACGGGCTTGTGCCACATCCTGCTTCGCGGGGAGGTAAGGTAAATATCCTTGTTTTGGTAATTACTAGCCTGCCACCTGATTCCGTACTGTATTCTCTTTTACAATAGACCTCTTATGGCGAAGAAAACGGCGACTTACCTCGTCAAACCAAGCGACAGCGTGTCGCGTGTATTCTACGACGTAAAAAGTGGCGAAAAAGAAAAATACTTACCAAACAGAAGGGCACGTATTCCGCATAAAATGCTGAAAATGGAATAATTGAATTAAAGAAAAAACAAGTCAGTCGCAGGAGTCGCTATAAAAGTATTTTGATATGCAAATTACGGAAAATCCTATCCCAGCTGTCCCAGCGAATGGAAAAAATAGGTTCTGCCGATAAAAGCAGTTGGTGTTCTCAATTCGGGAGAAAAAAAAAATTCGGACATTTTTGGTTTCGGCGTTTGTTAGTGAGCGAGTTATTTTTCTGACTGGTTACACGCATTGTGATTTGAAATAGTACCGGCGAATCGAGTTTTCAGCATTTCTTTCTGCCCACGATATTCGAGTCTGGACTTACAGTGATTCTTCTTTGTCTTGTGGAAGTAATCTGCGACAAATACTTCCTTTGCTTTCAGAACGTTTACACCTCTCTTCTTTCATCTATGCGCGTGTTGTTGTTCCTTCACTCGAGTACCACCTTTGTCTGTTTGTTAGCTCTTTATTTTGTTCTTTGTCAAATATACAGTAAGTACTCGACTGGTTGTCAAGGAAATTAACAAAATTCTTCAAAGGTTACGAACCTCAACAGACACCGAAACGCGTCAGAAGTTATAACGGCTGGAACTTTGTCACTGTAACAAGTGAGATGAAGATACCAGTTTGAATATATCAGAGATAGAGAAAATGTAAAAAACGTCTGTTAGTCGATATAATTTCTGTTTTTCTCTCTCTGAGACGCTGTTCATAAGATAATGGCGGCAAAAATCAATTTTGTGGATTCTTTTAAAATTAGCGGGAAATGAAGAAATCCTAAAATCCGAAGTTACATATTTCTGTAAATAAAGTAAATGCAGTTAATGATTAACCTCTCTCTATGTCTTACACACACACACACACACACACACACACACACACACACACACACACACACACTCTCTCTCTCTCTTTATTTCCTCTTCTTTCTCTCTCAACCTCTTTCCCCCTCTCTCCCTCAGATGCATCTCTTTCATCTCCCTTTTATCATTGTTTCTTACTGCTTGTCTACCTCTCTTACACAGCCCTCACCTTTCTCTCATTTCTTTCATCTCTGTCTCATTTCTCCCTCTCTCTTCCCCTTATTTATTTTTCCTCCTCTCTTCTACTCTTCTTACTTTCTCTCACATTCCCCCCTCTCTCTCTCTCTCTCATTTCCATCTCTATCTTTATCTTTCTCTATCCCACTTTCCCTCCTTGTTTTCCCACCATTCATTTTCTCTTCTCGCTTGTCATTCACTCTCTCACGTTCCTCTTGTTTCTCCCTTCTTCTGTCTCTCGTCATTACCTCCCGCGTCTCCTCTTCCCCTATTCCCCCTCTCTTGTTTCTCTTATCTCTTCCCCCTTCTTTATGCCACTTCTTTCTTTACCCATCTCTTTTTCCTTTCCTCTAGATATGGCAGTACAGAATGTGATTGGTGACAGTTTTCGTGGTGCAACTTGGGTGTCTCTCCACAATGGAGGAGGTGTTGGATGGTAAGATTTTTTCTTTAGAAACTTTCATTTTCTAATGGCATCATATTGCAAAATAATAATAATAATAATAATAATAACAACAATATAAATATACAAAAGTAACATTCAAGAAAGTAAATGTGCAAAAGTAACATTCAAGAAAGGTAGAATTACAGAAACACCCTTAATAGATTTAGATTTTGTCACAGAGATTAGAGAACTGGAGCATGATGAAGCTTATAAGTACCTAGGAATTAGCGAAGGAGATGGCATACAACACCCCCAAATGAAGGAAAAAATAAGAAAAGAGTACTACAGGCGTGTACGTCTCGTACTAAATACTGAGCTAAACTCAAAAAACAGAATATCAGCCATAAACACATTGGCTGTCCCTGTGGTGCAATACAGTTTTAACGCCCTTAACTGAACCATAGCTGAAATTAAGCGAATGGACGCCAAAACGAGAAAACTTCTCACTTGCTACCGCATGCATCATCCCAAAGCTGATATTGATCGTCTGTATGTGCCCAGATCCAAAGGAGGCAGAGGATTAGTCCAACTAGAACTGTTCTACAAAACTACGACAATTGGCCTCCAAAGATACTTGGAAACTACAGAAGACTGGATGATGGTATGTGTCAAGGAACATGAAAGTAGTAAGCGTCTTTACTCCGTAATAAAAGAAGCCAACAAATTCAAAGTGGAGTTTCAAATGGGCGTAGAAATACAAATACAGCACAATACACCGGCTGAAACTGCAAAATCCTTAAAAAAGACAGCAAAGACAAATGCAACCGACCAGATACAGAAGCAATGGCAAGATAAACGGCTTCATGGCCAATACTCTGCCCGTACCAAACAAGCTGACGTAGACAAAACCTGTACCCATCAGTGGCTACGTAGTGCGGGGTTGAAAGCTGAAACTGAAGTTTTTATCCTTGCTGCACAGGACCAATGCTTGTTAACTAGGAATTATCAAGCGCATATACTAAAATATTGATCATCTTGTATCAGGTTGCACGATATTGGCAGCCACTGAATATAAAACCCGGCATGACAGAGTGGGCCAATATCTGCACTGGAAAATATGCAACTTCTACGGGAAGGAAACTGGTATGAACACCACCCAGACCCAGTTACGGAGATAGGACTTGTTACAATTCTATGGGACTACACAATACACACTGACAGAACAATCAAAGCCAACCGCCCAGATATTGTTATTAAGGACCACAAGCAAATAGGTGCCTCCTTATTGATATGGCAGTCCCTGCTGACTGCAATGTATCTTTGAAGATATTCAAAAAGCTGTCAAAATACAACGACCTTGAAATAGAAATCTCGAAAATGTGGCATATGGGAACATCAACAATCCTTGTTGTAGTTGGAGCCCTAGGACTGGTTGGAAAAGATTCCAGTAGACTAATTGAAGGGATTCCTGGAAGTCCATGCCTCCAGGAGATACAAAAAATTGTTCTGACAAGTACAGCCCACACTTTATGAAGGGCTTTAGCTATGTAATAATTTTTTTATATTTTTTTTATTTTTTTATTTTTTGTTTTCTTTGTCAGTGTCATGATGCCATTTCTAAGCTTAGGTCGCTGGGTGGGACCCCGAAAGAAATGTGTAAACGCCAGAAATCAAAGGAAATATTAATAATAATAATAGGGTGTACGCACCAAGAGCTTTAGGAAGCCGGGTCTAATCCAGCTTGAACTAACTTTAAAAGCTATAACAATAGGATTGGAAGCCTACCTCATAAAAACTAATGGCCCTCTCCTACAAATAGTAAAACACCAAATCCACCCCATCAATAAAAAAGGCGCACTCTTCAAGAAACAGCTTAATATACCTGAAGACCTACCAACAAAAAACGAAGCGAATACCATCTACGCCAAACGAGTAAAGCAGAAAGCAAAACAACTGAAATTACAAAAAAAAAACAAAAAAAACTTAGGCGTTGCATGACAAATACATAAAAAGAACGAAAGAGGCAGATGTGGACCAACAGAAAACGCATCAGTGGCTGATCCAGAAGGCCTAATTATTGCAACTCAAGATCAAAGATCCTATCACTGTCACATAATCAAGGATGGAACTAATCTGAAATGCAAGATCTGCAGAAAATATGATGAAACTGTGAATCATATTATCTGAGGATGTCCGGAACTAGGAAAACAATGAATATACCCACAGGCATAACAAAGTAGTGACATATATGCATTGGAAGATATGCAAGAGTCACAAAATCGAAACCACTGAGAGACCCAGTTATCTAATAAAAATGATGTAACTATGCTCTGGGACATGCCAATTCAAACTGACAGGGAAATAAAAGCCAACAGACCTGATATTATCATAAAAAGCAAGAAATTCAGGAAGTGTATGCTTATTGACATAGCAGTACCATCTGAGAGAAAGACCTCCATAAAAATGATCGAGAAATTGTCTAAATATAAGGACCTGGAGATCGAGATTAACATGATGCAGGGAATGAAGACTGAGACTGCACCAATAGTAATCGGAGCACTGGGCCTCGTGAGAAAAGGAATGGACAATTTTACTAACAGGGTCCCAGGTAACATCAACAGGCAAGTTGTCCAGAAGATCGCCTTAATAGGAACATCTATGCTATCAATTAAATGACAATTCTCCTTCAGGGCTTAAGGACCATAGTTTGGACCCGGCCCTACAGGATACAAAGCCGAAGACATAACATGCACAAATGATAATAATATTAAGGACAATAATAATAATAATAATAATAATAATAATAATAACGATAAATCCATCCCAGCTATGGATAAAATAGCAGGACAGACTGTATCTTATAGCTTTGTGTGACAAACAGTCTAGGAGAAGGTAAACTCTTAACGCAAACCAGTCTGCTGCCTTGTAAGTCTTACATCTTTAGGCTAAAAGAACTTCCAAAACAAATCCACATTGCATGTCGTCTCAAAGAAAGGAATTAGCCCCCTTACTTTGGGCCGTGACAGAAAATAAAGGACCCTAGGTTCTATGGTTCGAACAAGCACAAGACTGGAATATGGCCCAGCGCTGTGAACCTCTCTGTTTTCAGTTCATTGGGTGTTTCACCTACGGCACTTTAGCCGACGACGAATAATGAAAATGTGTTCTTCAACAAGCTTCAAAGGTGCATCCCCTTTTGTAAGGGAAAGCACCGTCTAATCTGGCGTGATTTAGACCCACTCGGCTACAAAGAGCTTCAAAAATCATCAAAATTCTATTACTTTGATATTTTTCACATCTTTTTGAAAGCTCACGTCTGCTCAAAAGTCATTTATACCCAATCCGATATTATTTCTTATTATTTCAATCATTATATTTTAGTGGATGCACATGTTTGAGTAGACGCCCCAATTTTTTAAAAACAGTATGAATTGCATCTTCCACAGGGAGGACACAAATTTGAACCTAGTCAGAGGGCACATTTTCTTTAAGATTCTCGAATACACAGACAGATGTAATTTACACTATTTAAAAAAATAGAGAGAGGCGTCTACCCAAACACGTGTATCTGGTAAAATATAATGTTTGAAGTAATAGGAAATAGTTGGATTAAGAATAATACACGCACACGCACACACATACATACATACATATATATATATATTATAAATTATTTTTTAAAATATATTATCATCGCAACACCGAAATTCCCATGTTTCAAACTGAAACTTCGATTCAAATTCAATCATAAAAATTAAACTTAAACTACAACGTTCCGTTCCATTATCAAGCGATGCTAAAAATCTTAGCATCGCTTGATAATGGAACGGAACGTTGTAGTTTAATTTTCATGATCGAATTTGAATTGAAGTTTCAGTTTTGAAACATGGGAATTTCGGCGTTTCGATGATTATATACTAAGAAAAACAATTATAAAATTATCTCTACTGTTGTATCGAGCACTGCTTTTTAAAAATAAAAATAAATAAGAAGTTTGAATTATAAATCTCATTGTCCTTCCTTATCATTCTAATATATATATACATACATACATACATATATATATATATATATATATATATATATATATATATATATATATATAAACATAACTCAGAAAAGGAAGAGAAAATTATATTCATGCGTATACAAATAGGCATAGTTCAGAAAAAATGAAAAAAAATAACATGACTTAGCTGTAATGTGTGCGTGTGTGAGCGCTATGTATGTATGTGCGCGCTTGCCACATGGATTTGTTAAAATTAAGAAGTCGGTTTGCCGGAGAAAGAAATCTTCCCAAATCGAGCCCCACTCCGTCGCTACTGCATCTTGTGGCTGAGATAGCAAAAGAGAGAAAGAGTGTGTATGTCTCTTCTTTTTATATCTAGCGGTCATTAAATGAAGCCGACTAGCAGACAGTATAATGAATGTTTCTTATTCTTTTAGGGGAGAAGTGATGAACGGTGGATTTGGTTTGTTTTTGGATGGAACAAAAGTAAGTTTTGTTTTACAATGTTTTCCTTGTCTTTGTAGAATTACTCTCTTTTTTTTTTACCAGCACTCACATTAAAATAAAAAAAAAAAAACGTGGAGATATTACATTATTTGATCTTTTTCAAATTAAAATATTTTCTAAAATTAAATTAAATTTTTAATTTTCGGCATTCATCAGGCGTTTGTCTATCCGGATAACCTTCGAACCAAGACTCAATCTATAAGGGTAGATTGTTATTTTTGATGGATACTCATATTCGAGTAAAAGCTCTGTTTGGGGAAGTCTCATTGGATCTGACGTACCTGACCGTTTGGCCACGTAGGATTTCCGGTTGAAAAAAGCCCGAATTGTAAAATAACAATGTGTTGGATTTAATCTATTTCCTATAAACAAATTGTCTTTGGAGTACATTAGAATAGGATACTGAGCAGATTGGCTTAGAAGTGTGAGTTCTAAAGGCACTATTCCAGATTTATTTAACCGGAAATCCTACGTGATCAAGCGGTTAGGCACGTCAGATCCAATGAGCGTTTCCCATAGGAGGAGCAGGTTCAAATCCTGCTGAAGGACGCATATTTTTCTGACAAGAATTCTCGAATATTCAGGCCGGTAGATGTAGTTGGATAAAAAAAAATACTGTTTAATAAAAAAAAAACCCACAAGAAACAGAGCTTCTACTCGAATATGAGTATCCATCAAAAATAACGTTTAAACAAAATAACAATATGTTGGATTTAATCTATCTATCTATCTATCTATCTATCTATCTATCTATCTATCTATATATATATATATATATATATATTTTAACAAGTTTCATTAACGACAACTGACAAAGTATTGCGGTTAAGCTTTTTATTTTACTTTTCTTGTGTTCATATGTTTTTTTCTTTTCTGGATAAAATTTGTCGAAACTGCCGCTAAAACAATAAAAGACTTAATCAATACAAAACAAAACAACAAGCCAAAACTTGAAGGAGAAATTTACCCTATCAACTGCAAAGATTGCCAGAGTGAATATATTGGCGAGGCCTCAAGAATTTTAAACAAAAGACTATATGAACACAAAAAAGTTATTTTAAAAGACAACACACAAAACACATTTGTTGTTTATCGTAACGAAACTGGCCACAATTGTGACATGAAAATGCTACTCTAATTAAAAGAGAAAATAATTCATTAAGACGAAAATATTTAGTAAGTGCTTTAATTGTTAATCAAGTCACATTAAATTCACGTCCAGCTTCTTACAACGTTTCACCATTCTTGGCAGATTTTCTGTTTATCACAATGTGGGATATTTAAAACCAAAGACAAAAAATATAGTCGAACTTGTGTAGGTTACCAAAAATTCATTGAAAACATTTTGAAAGTACCAGCATCTCTCGTCCATTCGCATGTGTAGTCACAACAACGTCAACAAACCCAGTCCAAATAAAGATCTAACAGATGAAACGCGTTAAAAATAAACTTTTTCCATTTTGTCTTACAATTTCCTCAATACTGTTCTTGATATATATATATATATATATATATATATATATATATATATATATATATAACCGTCCTGGGTATGACGATAAACTACGTCCAACATCAAGGCCTCTGATCAGGAGGTTTTGAGGCGCATGGAACCACCTCTTAATTGCTGGTGTTCCCAGGTCCACCCTGACCCTGGGCGGTAGCACCTGTAAGGGTCCCAGCTATAGGCGAATAGTTTACACCCAAACTTGTGTAAAAATAGGTTTTAATACCAGAAAAACTTATTACTCGCAATAATTTTTGAAGGAAAAATTATTATCAGCAATACTTAAAAAAAATACCTGTAGTACAAACAGCTATACATTCTTAAGAAGTTGAATTGTACTCAAAAATATGAGTAATTGAAAAATGGTTCAAATATATATGATAGAAAATTTTGTCGGCATTAAATAACTCAATGAGGTTGATATGCCGTAAAACAAAATAAACCAAACCAAACGCAATATATATAAATTTATTCATATTGTCTTTTTATAGATATTGATTAATGTCCTCATTTTTCTCGTTATTATCACAAATATTTGGCTGTTCATCAGGTACTTGTCGATCCGAGTAACCGTCAATGAATTTCGAACTGAACCCTTTATTAAATTTATAGATTGTTATCGTTTCACTGTCTTTGTCCAGTGATATCTTACTTAGTTCATATTTAGTACTAGTCAGTTATTGTTCGCTTTGTTTTCACCAAGTCTGAGTCTAAGCCTGCACTTCTTGGCCCAGGGATTGAACTCACACTTACTATATCACCAGATTCACGAATCAACGCTCTAATCCACGAGGCTCTAGAACTTAGAGACTTAAACCTGATGAAACTGTTGCTTCTGATTGTCACGTCTCACTGCATTCCCTGAGCCGTCTCTTTTCTGCTGCTGCTGCTTAAGCCTTACTGTCATTTCTTGCACTTTCTTTATTAACGTTTCCTATATCGTATTTATTTCTCTACTAGGCCTGCTAAGGAACTCCTCACACCCAAACAAGAAATAAAATCAAAGCGATATCCGTAGACATGGTTAGTGTAACGAGAACAATCTACCCTTGTAGATTAAATAAAGGGTTCAGTTCGAAATTCCATGATGGTTACTTGGATCAACAAGCACCTGATGACGGCCGAAATGATGCGATAATAACAACAAAGATAAGGACAATTGTCCACATGTAAATACATTTGTACGGGAAATTTCAGAGGGTTTTTTTTTTGCAATGAAAAATATTGATTTGGAAATTCTTGCAAAAATCAGATAATTGTGGCATTTTAATTAAACTTTCATGACTTATTCAGAAATGAATTAAATTATTTAAAAAATTTTCCTTTTAAGAAAATCTTGGTAAAAATATTTTTTACACCCGTTACTTACACCCAATTATTTAATTCAATGAAATTTCGAGATTTTTTTTTTTTTTATAGGGCTCAATGTTTTATATTTGTCCTCGGAGAATTTCAATAAGCAAATTTTGTGGTCAAACAAACCCCCAATTATAGAAAATCTGCTTAGAATTGTAAAATAAAAACTGCGGTTAAACTAAGAAATTATTTAATTAGAAAAGTTTTTAATTGCTTTTATATAAAAATATTTCTTGATGAATAATGAATTTTTACAAAAATTGTTTTAAATTTTAATTATAATAATTTATGTTTTTAATCTTTTAAAATTCTGTATAAAATTGCCAAGTGATATTGTTATTAAATAAAAACTGTATTTTCTAATTATAAATGGAAACGATTACAATTCACTGATATCCAGTATTATCAAAATAATTTTGAATTTTTTGTATGTGCATAAATATGCCAATTTTTACAAATACAGACATCCATACATGATATTATCAGAAAATAAGAGCAGTAACTATAGCAAATTTGGAATTTATTGGTAATTTTTTAACATTTCTGCAACGAGTGTCTCATAAGTAAGTTTATAAAGCTAAAGTATCTAAAATTCAATAAAATATTAGAATGTTTAAACTATTTTGAAATTTGTCGTATTACTGGATAGTTAAGAGACATATATAAAAGGCATGTATGTTGTATTCGTCATGTAATTATATTACAATTACCTCCCTCATAAATTAAGCAAACATCAGGCAGTTGATAAATGTGTCAGCACCTCATAAAAAACTAACCTCTGATGATTTTCAGCAATATTTTATGCTAAATCTAAGTAATATTTGTCTCATTTAGAAAAATCAGCTAAATATTTTCAAATAATATTTAAAAGGATTATATTTTATTTTTGAAAGATTTTTTAATAAAGAGAATTATGTTGTGTTGACAGATTTGTCAATATGAACAAGTTCGGTTAGAGTTAAACCAAAATATTTTGTTTATTAGAAATACTAAATATATATATTCAAGATACCGTGAAATTTCGATCCGTTATGTTCGTGTTATAATATACTATTTACATTATTTGGACTATTGTCCTCATCTTTGTCGCTATGTTTAGCACAACGTTTTGGCCGTTGTACGCTCCAGCCTTCTTCAGGTGGCTGGAATGTCGAACTGAACCTTTTATTTCGCTCACTGGGGTAGACTGACGTCCATTAAACATGGAACGTGGAACTAGAACAGTCTACCCCAGTGAGCGAAATAAAGGGTTCTGTTCGACATTCCAACCACCTGAAGAAGGCCGGATCGTACAACGGCCGAAACGTTGTGATAAACATGGCGACAAAGATGACGACAATAGTCCGAATAATGTAAATAGTGTACATCTCAGAAATATAGACAGTTATATTATAGTGTTAATTTAAAACTAGCATATCGTAGCATCTACAGTGTAACCCGGATATAAGTGGATATAAGAGAAACCTGGATATAAGAGAGATTTTCTCTGGCCCCAAATTAGAGCCTGTGTTAATGTATATATAATAGACCAAACTCGGATATAAGAGAAACTCGGATATAAGAGACTTCTTCTCCGGTCCCGACAACTCTCTTATATCCGGGTTACACTATATATGGAAGCCGTTTATTAGTTGTCTTGCTGAAATTCCAGAGAATTATTTTTATTTCTTTACAGGAAGCTGAAGAGAGAGCAAAATGCATGTTAGCCTGGGACGTCTCCAATGGAGTAAGCTGAGAAAGTTCTTACCTTCTATTTTTCTTGTTATTTCCCCGTTCAATTAATCTTGCATTAATAATTTCCCCGTTCAATTCATCTTGCATTAATAATTTCCCCGTGCAATTCATCTTGCATCAATATTTCCCCGTTCAATTCATCTTGCATTAATATTAGCCCCTTCATTTAATCTTGCATTAATAATTCCTCTGTTCAATTCAACTTGCATTAATAATTTCTCTGTTCAATTCATCTTGCATTAATAATTTCCCCGTTCAATTCATCTTGCAATAATATTTCCCCGATCAATTCATCTTCCATTAATATTTTCTCTGTTCTATTCATCTTGCATTAATATTTTCTCTGTTCAATTCAACTTGCATTAATATTTTCTCTGTTCAATTCTGCTTGCATTAATATTTCGCCGTTCAATTCATCTTGCATTAATAATTTTCCCGTTCAATTCATCTTGCATTAATAATTTCTCCGTTCAATTCAAAATGCATTAATAATTTTTCCGTTCAATTCATCTTGCATTAATAATTTCTGTGTTCAATTCAACTTTGCATTAATATTTTCTCTGTTCAATTCATCTTGCTTAATAATTTCTCTGTTCAATTCATCTTGCATTAATAATTTCTCCGTTCGATTAAACTTGCATTATTAATTTCCCCGTTCAATTAATCTTGCATTAATAATTTCTCCGTTCAATTCAACATGCATTAATAATTTCCTCGTTCAATTCATCTTGCATTAATATTTTCTCTTTTCAATTCATCTTGCATTAATAATTTCTCCGTTCAATTCATCCTGCATTAATATTTCCCCGTTCAATTCATCTTTCATTAATATTTCTCAGTTCAATTCATCTTGCATTAATATTCCCCCGTTCAATTCATCTTCCATTAATATTTTCTCTGTTCTATTCATCTTGCATTAATAATTTCTTTGTTCAATTCAACTTGCATTAATATTTCCCCGTTCAATTCATCTTGCATTAATAATTTCCCCGTTCAATTCATCTTGCATTAATAATTCCTCTGTTCGATTCAACTTGCATTATTAATTTCCCCGTTCAATTCATCTTGCATTAATATTTTCTCTTTTCAATTCATCTTGCATTAATAATTTCTCCGTTCAATTCATCCTGCATTAATATTTCCCCGTTCAATTCATCTTTCATTAATATTTCCCCGTTCAATTCATCTTGCATTAATAAGTTCTCTGTTCTATTCATCTTGCATTAATAATTTCTCTGTTCAATTCAACTTGCATTAATATTTCCCCGTTCAATTCATCTTGCATTAATAATTTCTCCGGTCAATTCAACTTGCATTAATATTTTCTCTGTTCACATCATCTTGCATTAATATTTTCTCTGTTCAATTCTGCTTGCATTAATATTTCCCCGTTCAATTCATCTTGCACTAATAATTTTCCCGTTCAATTCATCTTGCATTAATAATTTCTCCGTTCAATTCAAAATGCATTAATAATTTTTCCGTTCAATTCATCTTGCATTAATAATTTCCCCGTTCAATTCATCTTGCATTAATAATTTCCCCGTTCAATTCATCTTGCATTAAAATTAGCCCCTTCATTTAATCTTGCATTAATAATTTCCCCGTTCAATTCATCTTGCATGAATAATTTCCCCGTCCAATTCATCTTGCATCAATATTTCCCCGTTCAATTCATCTTCCATTAATAATTTCCCCGTGCAATTCATCTTGCATCAATATTTCCCCGTTCAATTCATCTTGCATTAATAATTTCTCCGGTCAATTCAACTTGCATTAATATTTTCTCTGTTCACATCATCTTGCATTAATATTTCCCCGTTCAATTCATCTTGCATTAATAATTTCTCTGTTCAATTCAACTTGCATTAATATTTTCTCTGTTCAATTCTTCTTGCATTAATATTTCCCCGTTCAATTCATCTTGCATTAATAATTTCCCCGTTCAATTCATCTTGCATTAATATTTCCCCGTTCTGTTCATCTTCCATTAATATTTTCTCTGTTCTATTCATCTTGCATTAATAATTTCTCTGTTCAATTCAACTTGCATTAATAATTTCTCTGTTCAATTCAACTTGCATTAATAATTTCTCGGTTCAATTCAACTTGCATTAATATTTCCCCGTTCAATTCAACTTGCATTAATAATTTCCCGGTCCAATTCATCTTGCATTAACATTAGCCCCTTCATTTAATCTTGCATTAATAATTTCCCCGTTCAATTCATCTTGCATGAATAATTTCCCCGTGCAATTCATCTTGCATCAATATTTCCCCGTTCAATTCATCTTGCATTAATAATTTCTCCGGTCAATTCAACTTGCATTAATATTTTCTCTGTTCACATCATCTTGCATTAATATTTCCCCGTTCAATTCATCTTGCATTAATAATTTCCCCGTTCAATTCATCTAGCAATAATATTTCCCCGATCAATTCATCTTCCATTAATATTTTCTCTGTTCAATTCAACTTGCATTAATATTTTCTCTGTTCAATTCTGCTTGCATTAATATTTCCCCGTTCAATTTAACTTGCATTATAATTTCCCCGTTCAATTCATCTTGCATTAATAATTTCCCCCTTCAATTCATCTAGCAATAATATTTCCCCGATCAATTCATCTTCCATTAATATTTTCTCTGTTCTATTCATCTTGCATTAATAATTTCTCCGTTCAATTCAAAATGCATTAATAATTTTTCCGTTCAATTCATCTTGCATTAATAATTTCTGTGTTCAATTCAACTTGGATTAATATTTTCTCTGTTCAATTCATCTTGCTTAATAATTTCTCTGTTCAGTTCATCTTGCATGAATTTTCCCCCGTTCAATTCATCTTGCATTAATAATTTCTCC
Organism: Acanthosepion lycidas; assembly: GCA_963932145.1. NCBI lineage: Eukaryota > Metazoa > Mollusca > Cephalopoda > Sepiida > Sepiidae > Acanthosepion > Acanthosepion lycidas. The sequence goes on from OZ010603.1 coordinate 7,964,215, forward strand.
GTTCAATTCATCCTGCATTAATATTTCCCCGTTCAATTCATCTTTCATTAATATTTCTCAGTTCAATTCATCTTGCATTAATATTCCCCCGTTCAATTCATCTTCCATTAATATTTTCTCTGTTCTATTCATCTTGCATTAATAATTTCTCTGTTCAATTCAACTTGCATTAATATTTCCCCGGTCAATTCATCTTGCATTAATAATTTCCCCGTTCAATTCATCTTGCATTAATAATTCCTCTGTTCGATTCAACTTGCATTATTAATTTCCCCGTTCAATTCATCTTGCATTAATATTTCCCCGTTCAATTCATCTTGCATTAATATTTTCTCTTTTCAATTCATCTTGCATTAATAATTTCTCCGTTCAATTCATCCTGCATTAATATTTCCCCGTTCAATTCATCTTTCATTAATATTTCCCCGTTCAATTCATCTTGCATTAATAATTTCTCTGTTCTATTCATCTTGCATTAATAATTTCTCTGTTCAATTCAACTTGCATTAATATTTCCCCGTTCAATTCATCTTGCATTAATAATTTCTCCGGTCAATTCAACTTGCATTAATATTTTCTCTGTTCACATCATCTTGCATTAATATTTTCTCTGTTCAATTCTGCTTGCATTAATATTTCCCCGTTCAATTCATCTTGCACTAATAATTTTCCCGTTCAATTCATCTTGCATTAATAATTTCTCCGTTCAATTCAAAATGCATTAATAATTTTTCCGTTCAATTCATCTTGCATTAATAATTTCCCCGTCCAATTCATCTTGCATCAATATTTCCCCGTTCAATTCATCTTGCATTAATAATTTCCCCGTTCAATTCATCTTGCATTAAAATTAGCCCCTTCATTTAATCTTGCATTAATAATTTCCCCGTTCAATTCATCTTGCATGAATAATTTCCCCGTCCAATTCATCTTGCATCAATATTTCCCCGTTCAATTCATCTTGCATTAATAATTTCTCCGTTCAATTCATCCTGCATTAATATTTCCCCGTTCAATTCATCTTTCATTAATATTTCCCCGTTCAATTCATCTTGCATTAATAATTTCTCTGTTCTATTCATCTTGCATTAATAATTTCTCTGTTCAATTCAACTTGCATTAATATTTCCCCGTTCAATTCATCTTGCATTAATAATTTCTCCGGTCAATTCAACTTGCATTAATATTTTCTCTGTTCACATCATCTTGCATTAATATTTTCTCTGTTCAATTCTGCTTGCATTAATATTTCCCCGTTCAATTCATCTTGCACTAATAATTTTCCCGTTCAATTCATCTTGCATTAATAATTTCTCCGTTCAATTCAAAATGCATTAATAATTTTTCCGTTCAATTCATCTTGCATTAATAATTTCCCCGTCCAATTCATCTTGCATCAATATTTCCCCGTTCAATTCATCTTGCATTAATAATTTCCCCGTTCAATTCATCTTGCATTAAAATTAGCCCCTTCATTTAATCTTGCATTAATAATTTCCCCGTTCAATTCATCTTGCATGAATAATTTCCCCGTCCAATTCATCTTGCATCAATATTTCCCCGTTCAATTCATCTTGCATTAATAATTTCTCTGTTCAATTCAACTTGCATTAATATTTCCCCGTTCAATTCATCTTGCATTAATAATTTCCCCGTTCAATTCATCTTGCATTAATAATTTCTCCGGTCAATTCATCTTGCATTAATAATTTCTCTGTTCTATTCATCTTGCATTAATAATTTCTCTGTTCAATCCAACTTGCATTAATATATTCTCTGTTCAATTCTCCTTGCATTAATATTTCCCCGTTCAATTCAACTTGCATTATAATTTCCCCGTTCAATTCATCTTGCATTAATATTTCCCCGTTCAATTCATCTTGCATTAATAATTTCCCGGTCCAATTCATCTTGCATCAATATTTCCCGGTTCAATTCATCTTGCATTAATAATTTCCCCGTTCAATTCATCTTGCATTAATAATTTCCCCGTTCAATTCATCTTGCAATAATATTTCCCCGATCAATTCATCTTCCATTAATATTTTCTCTGTTCAATTCAACTTGCATTAATATTTTCTCTGTTCAATTCTTCTTGCATTAATATTTCCCCGTTCAATTCATCTTGCATTAATAATTTCCCCGTTCAATTCATCTTGCATTAATAATTTCTCCGTTCAATTCAAAATGCATTAATAATTTTTCCGTTCAATTCATCTTGCATTAATAATTTCTGTGTTCAATTCAACTTGCATTAATATTTTCTCTGTTCAATTCATCTTGCTTAATAATTTCTCTGTTCAGTTCATCTTGCATGAATTTTCCCCCGTTCAATTCATCTTGCATTAATAATTTCTCCGTTCAATTCATCCTGCATTAATATTTCCCCGTTCAATTCATCTTTCATTAATATTTCTCAGTTCAATTCATCTTGCATTAATATTCCCCCGTTCAATTCATCTTCCATTAATATTTTCTCTGTTCTATTCATCTTGCATTAATAATTTCTCTGTTCAATTCAACTTGCATTAATATTTCCCCGTTCAATTCATCTTGCATTAATAATTTCCCCGTTCAATTCATCTTGCATTAATAATTCCTCTGTTCGATTCAACTTGCATTATTAATTTCCCCGTTCAATTCATCTTGCATTAATATTTCCCCGTTCAATTCATCTTGCATTAATAATTTCTCCGTTCAATTCATCTTGCATTAATAATTTCCCCGTTCAATTCATCTTGCATTAATATTTCCCCGTTCAATTCATCTTGCATTAATAATTTCTCCGTTCAATTCATCTTGCATTAATATTTCCCCGTTCAATTCATCTTGCATTAATATTTCCCCGTTCAATTCATCTTGCATTAATATTTTCTCTTTTCAATTCATCTTGCATTAATAATTTCTCCGTTCAATTCATCTTGCATTAATATTTCTCAGTTCAATTCATCTTGCATTAATATTTTCTCTTTTCAATTCATCTTGCATCAATATTTCCCCGTTCAATTCATCTTGCATTAATAATTTCTCCGTTCAATTCATCTTGCATTAATAATTTCCCCGTTCAATTCATCTTGCAATAATATTTCCCCGATCAATTCATCTTCCATTAATATTTTCTCTGTTCAATTCAACTTGCATTAATATTTTCTCTGTTCAATTCTTCTTGCATTAATATTTCCCCGTTCAATTCATCTTGCATTAATAATTTCCCCGTTCAATTCATCTTGCATTAATAATTTCTCCGTTCAATTCAAAATGCATTAATAATTTTTCCGTTCAATTCATCTTGCATTAATAATTTCTGTGTTCAATTCAACTTGCATTAATATTTTCTCTGTTCAATTCATCTTGCTTAATAATTTCTCCGTTCAATTCATCCTGCATTAATATTTCCCCGTTCAATTCATCTTTCATTAATATTTCTCAGTTCAATTCATCTTGCATTAATATTCCCCTGTTCAATTCATCTTCCATTAATATTTTCTCTGTTCTATTCATCTTGCATTAATAATTTCTCTGTTCAATTCAACTTGCATTAATATTTCCCCGTTCAATTCATCTTGCATTAATAATTTCCCCGTTCAATTCATCTTGCATTAATAATTCCTCTGTTCGATTCAACTTGCATTATTAATTTCCCCGTTCAATTCATCTTGCATTAATATTTCCCCGTTCAATTCATCTTGCATTAATAATTTCTCCGTTCAATTCATCTTGCATTAATAATTTCCCCGTTCAATTCATCTTGCATTAATAATTTCTCCGTTCAATTCATCTTGCATTAATAATTTCTCCGTTCAATTCATCTTGCATTAATAATTTCCCCGTTCAATTCATCTTGCATTAATATTTCCCCGTTCAATTCATCTTGCATTAATATTTCCCCGTTCAATTCATCTTGCATTAATATTTTCTCTTTTCAATTCATCTTGCATTAATAATTTCTCCGTTCAATTCATCTTGCATTAATATTTCTCAGTTCAATTCATCTTGCATTAATATTTCCCCGTTCAATTCGTCTTGCATTAATAATTTCCCCGTTCATTTCATCTTGCATTAATAATTTCCCCGTTCATTTCATCTTGACAGGCAATGAAAGAAACATGCAGTTGGGTAAGCCTAATAGTAGCTATAGAAATTATTGGCTATATTAAAACTGACCAATGACACTTGTTATTTCAGGTCGCTCGTAGGAGCTGGGCAGGCAATGCCAATGCATTGGAGACTATCAAACTGACTATGAAGGCTAACCCACAGCTGGAAATTACTCTACCCAACCATGTGCAAGATGAGACTGTCTCAAAAGTTATTAACAAATAGAACAGCCTGAAAATACTGCAAATCCCGTGAAATGATTTTAGGGCGGAAACTTTTTATTCTTTTACCACAAGAATTCCTTAATTTTTTTTTTTTTTGGGGGGGGGGGTTAAGAAAAGATTATTTTGAAAGGTTTAAACTTTAGAGATGAGATGCTCTTTTGGTTTGATGCTTGGCTGCTCTCAAACCAACAACTGAAATGTTATAATAAAACGATAATTTTGAAACTTTAGTGATTAGCTACTTCAATAATTAAAAGTGTAAGATTTCTTACGGGAATATTTTGTAGTAAATGAAATACTAATGTTGAAAAGAGTACATACACAAAAAAATTACTGACCAATTGCTTTGCAATGCAAAATAACATTTATCAATAAAATAACATTTATTAAAACAAAATTAACAAAAGGAAAGTTTAAAACAAGAATTCCTTTTGTTAGGAGTAAATTGTATACACAACGAAATGTTCATGAATATATTATATGTTATGATATGGAACTTTGTTGGTGTGTTTTATATGTGTAGTGTTCAGAGCCCTATATGCTTCAGCGTGGGAAATTCAGGTCCCTAAAAAGGGAAAGCCTGCAAAGAAAGTTACTTTAAGGTTCACGTGTTTTTATATTCGAGAGCTGCTGCTGATACAAGGTTTATTTAGGGCTGTTACTCTTTTTAATGTCACTACAAAACTAATGTTCTGTAAAAATCACCAGTTTTCTCAAAATCATTTATTAAATTTAATCATTGGAGATACAATAAAAGTTAAAACAAATTGTTTCTGTAATATATGAATACAATATAATAAATAATATTGCAGACATGTAATTTTATCAGGTTGAAATGGAATAAAATTTAATTTGATAAATTTTGAGAATTTGCCATTGTAAAAGTATTTGAATTCCTTAAGGCTTCACTTCGTTTTAATTCTGTTGCTTTGTAACCAAAGTGTAATGAGATATATTATTCTGAACAGGGCCGGTGAGTACTAAAGCACGATCAGGATAAGGGAAGCCTGATTGGGTAAATCGAGCAGGGCTTTGCGAACGTTACTATCTTATTAACATTTGCTTTTTCTACCTACATTTATATACGTTACAAATTCAGCGCAAATGACTATTAAAGGATGGAAAATTTTCACGGATTTTGTCATTATTCTGGGATTGTTTTTTGCGCTTAAATCTGAGAATTTATTTTGCTCATGCTAAATCTCGAAAAAACACTAATTAAAAATTAAAATTTTTTATCCATAATGTTGAATGTGCTAAAATTCACCAAAAGTTTAACAAGAAAAATCTTAAGTTGATGTTAAAAATTGCTGCAAAAAAAAAAAAAAAAAAAAAAAATGGAATGATCAATTTCGACGGGACTCTAATTTGTATTTAGATACATTGTATTTATATTCAACTTTTCTAGTTGAATTTTTTACCTATATTGCATGAGATTCAACACTGTACATGATAAGGTTACAATAATATTTGTATCTTATATATGACTACTACCTTGTGAAAACTGAGATGTAATAGAGTGGGAGTCCCGTATCATATAATCGAGGTGGCAGGTATATCATAGATTCTGGGTAGGAAGGGAGACGAGACCCTTGCACAAGCCCTGAGACAGAATTTCTTAGATGAAGGATTGTCAATTACTATAAATTTTCTACCTAGGCATTCTTTCCGGTTATTTCTTTTTGTTTTTACACCTGGGTGTAATAATGATGCTTTTACACCTGGGGGTAATAATGATGTTCTTATACCTGGATATAATAATGATGTTTTGCACCTGGGTGTAATAATGATGCTTTTACACCTGGGAATAATAATGATGTTCTTAAACCTGGATGTAATAATGATGTTTTACACCTGGATGTAATAAACTGATGTTTTCTGAATATCTAAAATTCTGAATTATCAAGGAATCATTTATTATTATTTGTCATTTCATCATATTTTTCTTCATCACAACTCTTAGCATTTTACAATTGTTGAGTAAGTAGTACAGAACAGAAAAGAAAGTAAAAGGCTTATTATATTCAACCTGATCCAAGTTGTTAACGATCGGTGACTGATGATTTGGGATCAGAAATTAGGGATTGAGACTTATTTTTTTTTCTCCTTGATCCAAGATGTTAACGATCGGTGACTGAAGATTTGGGATCAGAAATAAGGGTTTAGGGAAGTATTTTTTTTAATTCTTGATTCATGATGTTAACGATCGGTAACGGATGATTTGGGATCAGAAATTAGGGAACGGGGACTAATTTTTTTATTCTTGATCCATGTTGTTAAAGATCGGGGACTGTTAATTTGGGATCAGAAATAAGGGATCGGGGACTTATTTTTTATTCCTGATCCATGTCATTAACGATCGGTGACTAAGCATTTGGGATCAGAAATAAGGGATCGGGGTCATTTTTTTAATTCTTGAATCATGTTGTTAACGATCGGTGACTGATAATTTGGGATAAAAAATAAGGGATCGGGAACTTATTTCTTTATTCCTGATCCATGTTGTTAACGATCGGCTACTTACGATTTGGGATCAGAAATAAGGGATTGGGTGCTAATTGTTTATTCTTGATCCATATTGTTAACGATTTGTGCAGATGATTTGCGATTAGAAATAAGGGATTCGGGACTTCCTGCTCGATGATCTTAACGATCGGTGACTGATGATCTAGGATCAGAAATAATGGATCGGGGACTTTTTTCCTGATCCATGTTGATGATCAGTGAATGATGAATTGGGATCAGAGATAATGGATTGAGGACTTATTTTGTATTCCTGATCCATGTTGTTAACGGTCGGTGACTGATGATTAGGGATCAGAAATAAGGGATTGTAGACGTATTTTTTATGCCTGATCCAGGTTGTTAACGATCGGTGACATGATTTGGGATCAGAAAGTAGGGATTGGGAACATATTTATTTCTTCCTGATCCATGATCTTAACGATAGGTGATTGATGATTTGGGATCAGAAATAAGGGATCGGGGACTTTTTCCTGGTCCATGTTGTTAACGATCAGTGACTGATGAATTGGGATCAGAAATACGGGATCGGGGAATTATTTTTTATTCCTGATCCATGTTGTTAATGATCGGTGACTAATGATTTGAGATCAGAAATAAGGGATTGGGGACTTATTTATTTTATTCCCGATCCATGTTGTTAACGATCGGTGACTGATGATTTCGGATCAGAAATAAGGTATTCGGTACATATTTTTTTCCTTCTGATCCTTGATGTTAACGATCGGGGACTGTTGATTTGGGATCAGAAATAAGTGATCGGCGACTTATTTTTTTTATTCCTGATCCATGTTAACGATTGGTGACTGGTCCCATATTTCTGATCCCAAATGATCAGAAATATGGGATCGCAGACATTTTTTAATCCTGATTCATGTTGTTAATGATTGGTGACTGATTATTTGGGATCAGAAATAATGGATTGGGGATTTTTTAAATTCCTGATCCATGTTTTTAACGATTGATGACTGATTATTTGGGATCAGAAATTAGTGATTCGTTATTTATTTTTTTATTCCTGATCCATGTTGTAAACGATAAGTGACTGATGATTTGGGATCAGAAATTAGGGATTGTGGACATAATTTTTTCTTTCTGATCCATGATCTTAGCGATCGGTGACTGATGATTTGGGATCAGAAAGAAGGGATAGGGGACTTTCTTTTCCTGATCGATGTTGTTAAAGATCAGTGACTAATGATTTGGGATCAGAAATAAGGGATTGGGGACTTATATTTTTCATCCTGATTGATTTTGTTAACGATCAGTAATTGATGATTTGGGATGAGAAATAAGGGATTCGGGACTTATTTTTCATTCCTGATCCATGTTGTTAACTATCGCTGACTTACGATTTGTGATCAGAAATTAAGGCTGGGTGACTTATTTTACTTATTCCTGATCCATGCTATTAACGATCGGTGACTGATGATTTGGGATCAGAAATAAGTGATCGGGGACTTTTTTTATTCCTGATCCATGTTGTTAACGATTGGTGACTGATGACTTGGGATCAGAAATCAGGGATTGGGGACTTTCTTTTTCTTCCATATCCATGTTCTTAACGATCCGTGACCGATGAATTAAGATCAGAAATAAGGGATCGGAGACTTTATTCCTAATCCATGTTGTTAACGAACGGTGACTGATGATTTGGTATCAGAAATAAGATATTCGTGATTTATTGCTCATTCCTGACCCATATTGTTAACCATTGGTGACTGATGATTTGTGATCAGAAATAAGGTATCGCGGATATTTTTTTTTTATTCCTGATTCATGCTTTTAACGGTCGGTGACTGTTGACTTGCAATCAGAAATAAGTGATCGGGGACTTATTTTTTTTGTTGTCTTGATCCATGTTGTTAACGATCGGTGACTGATGATCTAGGATAAAAAATCAGGGATTGGAGACTTATTTTCCTGATTTATGTTAACGATCGGGGACTGTTAATTTGCGATCAAAAATAAGGGGTTATATTTTTAATCCTGATTCATTTTGTTAACGGTCAGTGACTGATGATTTGGGATTAGATATAAGTGATCGGGGACTTTTTTTTTATTCCTGATTCATGTTCTTAACGATTGGTGACTGATGACTTGGGATTAGAAATTAGGGATCAGGGAATTATTTTTTTTTAATTCCTGATTCATGCTTTTAACGATCGGTGACTGATGATTTGAGATCAGAAATAATGGATTGGGGAATGTTTTTTTTACTCCTGATTCATGTTGTAAACGATCGTTGACTGATTATTTGGGATCAGAAATTAGGGATCGAGGAATTTTTTTTTTATTCCCGATCCATGTTGTTAACGATCGGGGGCTGTTGATTTGGAATCAGAAATAAGGGATTGGGGACTTATTTTTTATTCCTGATTCATGCTGTTAATGATCGGTTTCTGATTTGGGATCCGAAATAAGTTATCGAGGACATATTTTTTTCTTCCTGATCCATGTTGTTAACGATCTGTGACTAATGATTTGGGATTAGAAATAAGGGACTGGGGATTTATTTATTTTATTCCTGATCCATGTTGTTAACGATTGGTGACCGATGATTTGGGATCAGAAATAAGGGATCGGGGACTTATTTTTTTTTGTTCCTGGTCCTTGTTATTAACGATCTGGTACTGTTGATTTGGGATCAGAAATAAGGGATTGGGGACATTTCTTTTATTCCTGATTCATGTTAACGATCGGAATGGATGAATTGGTATAAGAAATAAAAAATAATTATTTTTATTCCTGATTCATGTTGTTAACTTTCGCAGACTGACGATTTTGAATCAGAAATAATGAATAGGAGTCTTATTATTTAATAATGAGCCTTGCAACCCGCAATCACCCAGTGACAAACGTATATGAATAGTCAAATTACTCTCTCACACACATGGCTTAACATCAGGAATGAAATTGACTGTTGCAGTCCTCCGTTGTATACGTAGGGCGGGGTTAATTTCCCTCATATGTGATCAACACAAAATCCATTAACCTATTGAAAAAATTATCAATGCTCTCAAGATGGGGTTAATTTCCACTGGTCTCAAATAATTCTATGAAAATTAATTGGGCTGCCAGCCCCCAGCCAGCAACTTTTACTTGTAGCAACAAGCTGACAGGTAATTTTACCTCTTCCATTTGTCAACATATATATAAATTTCTCTCGCGATTTAAAAAGTTATCTCTATAGACATGCCAGGTCTGTGCCAGTCATACAATGATTCATTGTTTCCTTGGCAAAAAGAGTCTTGCTCAATAACTGCCACCATATATACATGTATACACGCACTCATGCGCATGTATATATATATATATATATATATAGTAGCGGCTATAATATAAGGAACTGAAACAACAAAGACATAAATATGTGTATTACTTAAAAAGTAATGCATGATTAGCAATGAAATTTTTACCGAATAAAGATTAGAGTGTAATGCATAAATATTATACAAAGTTACAAAAATTTACATAATATATATATTTTTTTAAATAAAGTTTAAATGGAACAAAGGAAATAAGCTACTGGACTAAAGTTAAGGAACGATCTTGTTAAAACTTGATTGTGAACAAAACATCAACAAAATTTAATATTTGGTAAACATCCCTTATTTTCAATGACTTCTCTGCATCGTCGACCACATGATTTAATTAATTTCTTGCAAAAATCAGCAGTAATTCCCTCCTATTCGTCTTTCAATAACTCCCAAAGGTGATCCTGGTTTCTCAGTTTTCTTTTCTGAGCCCTTTCTCCAATTATCTTCCAAACATTTTCTATTGGATTCAGGTCGGTGCTCCGAGCTGGCCACTTCATTAGGGCGATTCCTTCTTCTTCAAATAAAGCCATAACCTTCTGAGCCTTGTGGCAAGGTGCATTGTCCGGCATGAAAATAGGAGATTCATAAAGATTATGGTGTAATCTTGGTACCACATGCTGCTGAAGAAGCCTTTTGTAAATCTCAGCATTGATATTGCCATGTACGCGGATGATAGGGCCAACTCCTGCAAATGAAATCATTCCCCACACCATCACACTGCCACCACCAAACTTAACGGTTTTCTTGACACATTGAGAAGACAGTCTTTCACCTGTTCTACGGCGTACGTAAGTTTTGTCCTCAGAACCAAATATAGTAAACTAGGACTCGTCACTGAAATGAACTGTATCCCATTGTGCGTCAGTCCATACAACATGTTCTCTCGCATACTCCAGGCTTGCCCTTTGGTTTCGCTTTGAAATAAGAGGCTTCGAAGCTGGAATACGGGTATACAATCCTGCATTTTTTAACCTGCGAGCAACCGTTTTCCTTGAGATCTTATTGTCTGTCTCTTCATTAAATTTACGGGCAATTGATGTAGCAGTTTCAAAACGATTTTTTGTAGATATTCTAACAATTCTTCGATCTTCTCTTTGCGATGTTTTTGGAGGTCTGCCGGTTTTTGGTTTTGCATCTAACGTTTGGTGGCGGCAGTGTGATGGTGTGTGGAATGATTTCATCTGCAGAAGTTCGCCCTATCATCCACATACATGGCAATATCAATGCTGAGATTTACAAAAGGCTTCTTCAGCAACACGTGGTACCAAGATTACACCATAATCTTTATGAATCTCCTATTTTCATGCCGGACAATGCACCTTGCCACAAGGCTCAGAAGGTTATGGCTTTATTTGAAGAAGAAGGAATCACCCTAATGAAGTGGCCAGCCCAGAGCCCCGACCTGAATCCAATAGAAAATGTTTGGAAGATAATTGGAGAAAGGGCTCAGAAAAGAAAACTGAAAAACCAGGATCACCTTTGGGAGTTATTGAAAGACGAATAGGAGGGAATTATTGCTGATTTTTGCAAGAAATTAATTAAATTATGTGGTCGACGATGCAGAGAAGTCATTGAAAATAAGGGATGTTTACCAAATATTAAATTTTGTTGATATTTTGTTCACAATCAAGTATTAACAAGATCGTTCCTTAACTTTTGTCCAGTAGCTTATTTCCTTCGTTCCATTTAATCTTTATTTTTAAAAAAAACTATTATGCAAATTTTTGTAACTTTGGTTGGTGCAAAAATAATGTCGTTTTCTCACATATGTTACTCTGTGAGAAAATGACAGTATTTTTGCACCAACCAAATATAATCTTTATGCATTACACCCTAATCTTTATTCGGTAAAAATTTGATTGCTAATCATGCATTACTTTTTAAGTAATACACATATTTATGTCTATTGTTTCAGTTCCTTATATTATGGCCTCTACTGTATATATATATATATATATATATATATATATATATATATATATATATATATACGCACGCTACTATTCAAAGATTGAGGCGTCCCTTGGTAATTTTTTAAATTGGGCCCAAAAGTAGTTGTTTTGTACTTTAAATAAGAGAAATTTATTATACACAGTTAAAAAAGCGAGGTATGTTTGATTAGAAATTTTATTATGACAAAATAGAAAAAAAGCATTTTATGATTAAATTCTTCTCTCGTCAAAATAGTAGACGCAGTAGAGATTTTTGCCATTCGTTGCAAAAGTTTCTCAAAATATAAGTTTGATAATTGATTCCATTCTTTTTTCAATTACTCTAAAAAATATTTTTCATTTTTTTTCGCTCTTCTATCAAATTCATCCCATGCTTTTTCTGGGGACAGCTTCAAACTCTTGAACTGTACTAATATATATATATATATATATATATATATATATATATATATATATAAAAGGCTAAAACACTAATATTCCATGGTTATAATTTATTACATTAGAATCGTAATTACGATACAATTAATCAGACCTAGTGTTTGAGCCTTTTATATTACACTAGAAGCATGGCCCGGCGTTACCCGTGCTTGATTCAAAAATCGTACGACTCATACAGCAATCGCTATCACTTGACTTAAAATATTTTTTCCCTTCCTTGCCTTTAAAGGAGTGCCCTTTGACGTGCTGATGTTGCTACATGCCTTACTTCTCACACTGCGAATTTTTTTCTAAGCTCTATACTAAACATTAAATCTTATGAAAAATGAATTAAACAAAATGAACACAAAACGAGCAGCTTTAAAAAAGGACTTGCAACTATAAAAACCAAATGAAAAAAGAATGTTAACAACAAATACCTTTTCACGCCCAACCCAGTTCTGCGGAATCAGAATCAACGTTGAGTTTAAGCAAGCGAATGAGCCAACTGGAGTAAAGTGCCATGCAGATTTAAATTTTTCCCACTTGTGACGAATGCAGCTATTGATTTTTTTGCATGCTAGCATGCTAGTTAACATTCGTGTCAGTCAGCTGTTGGCGCTCACGCTGGCCAATAGAATCTTCCTGCCTATTCGTGGCAGCCAGCTATAGGCCCTCACTCTGACTAGTAGAAAATGGCCGCAAACTACATGTTCTACCTGGATTCTATCCTCTTGAAAATTTATGTATATATATATATATATATATATATATTGACCACTAATATTATCTGTGTATACATATGCGTGTGTGCATGTGTGTGTATGCACCATAAAGTAAATTAAAGGATATAGATACTTACAAATGGTAAAATACCAACTGCTCAATACCAAAATCATAGCTTACATATACATGTGGTATGTAGAGCATAAGCTACATTTATTAATTTGCTTACACACACACACACACACACACACATATATTTTTAGGTCATTTTGGAAATGTAACTCTATCCCTAACCCTAACTATAGACCGAACATTTGAGCAACAAGATTTTGGAGAAAATGGGAAGAAAAAGAAAACTTATAAACTTATTAAACTTATTAACTTCAGGAAGTGGCAGTTGAAATTTCTGTGGCACGTAATGAGGAAGGAGAGCTTGGAAAACCTGATACTCACAAGACAGATTGAGGGACAGAGGAAAGAAGCTCATAACATACTTGATGAGCTTGAGCAAATGGATGGTAGGACAGGATTTGTGAGAAATAACGAAAAGACAAAACTTATTAAAAGGTATAAGGGACAGGAAGACGTGGAGGACCATGATTACCTACGAAAGGACACGGCACATAAAAGAAGTCAACTGCGGAAAGATTAGCATTCATTCATTATTCTTTTATCTTCTTCCCTGAAAGTAGAAACAAAAAAATTTCCTTGGACTTCACCCCCACCCCCCAACACACACACACACAAATCCCAGTCGGACTAATTTTCTAAATATGAGTCATGGGATCATGGAGTCTGTCGAAGAAAAATAAAAAAAATAAAATTGACTAAAATTCCACCAGTTGGAAAATGGGTTATCCTCATATTTAATCTCTATCCTTAATTTTTTAAATTTTATTTCTTACCGTTGTTTGCCCACCACAAGGCCTAAGAGCCCCTCAGAGTAGAGGGTTACTAAATTGTTGTATAGATATAAGAGGAAAAGGTAAGTGCAGATTATGAGAATATGTAGGATAGATAACGGTTGACCTGAAGAGATTAAGATTGTAGAGATCTGGGAAGCATCCTCTCGGGAGTCTGTTCTATAAAATAATGGTTCTTGAGAACAATCAATTCGAATGGATCTTCCTCCTTACCAATGGAATATGAAATAAATTAGGATTATTTGACACAGAGTATGTGGCATGACATGACTTAGTTGTAAAGGTCTGAAATGGAGGAACTATGATCAGAGCTTGAGATATATTAAACTTGAGATCAACATGATAAATTGCAGTCCCTTGTCAGCGAGAAAGGCACCCTATAGTCTATGGTGTAATGGATATCGGCTTGGAGTGAGAACTCGGAGAGCCGAGTTCGAATTCCAGTCGAGTACGTTAGATTCACTTACGCACAAATATCCTTGGGAAAGGCATGAATCCATCTCTTCTCCCCCGAGTTATGGGACAGAGTGAGGTTTTTTTTAGCCTTGGTTAGCAACCAGTCTACCGCAGAAAGAAATGGCAACCTACTGCGGGAAAAACCTTCTACCTCGCCAGTCATATATTGAAAGAGACATGATCGCCCAAGTGTGACACTTAACTGTAATAGTCTATGGAAGAGATTTCAATGAATTCACTTCCTGAGGAGTAACTGAATGAGGAATTTGAGTATTTCTTTTAAAATAAAGCTCTCAGCTGCTTAAAAATTGTCAACACCATTTCTGTGATAGAACTTAATGACTTTATTTACAGTACTTTATTGTTAAGAAGGTCAGGTTGAGAAGTGAAGTAGAATAGGTGATGACAGGCCAGATTGAAACGTCAACAGTGGGAGATTAAAGGGTAGATATTGGGGCCCTTCATTGATTTAAAGGCCAAGCCAATCGGTTTCGAAAAAGATTTATACAAAATATATACTATCAGAATTAACAGGATCACATGAGAACACTGATAACATTCAGTTAAAGAGTGATTCAAATTCTCTACAAGAAGTGATATTTTATGACAGTCACGTCACAATTAGTTAAAGCGGTACTTAAAGGATTCCAATAAGGTTGTCGTATCCTATCGGCACTCCCACATCTTCTTAAAAACAACCGGAAGAAAAAACTTAGCGATTGTTGTAAAACTGATTCAGGATATAAAAGCATCGAAAAAGTATGACTCTGTGGCCCATGACGTAGGGCAATACTATTATATCTCAGTTGCGTCTCTGTCTTCGGGCAGAGGACGACTCAGTTGCGTCTGTCTTCACGTGTGCCACTTAACTAACTCCAATGTTTTAGAATTCGCAAAGATTTTGCAAAGTCTATGTTTTATATAGGGCAAATGTTTAGAATCGAAAAAATCACTGCAACAGTCTAGTATAAAAAAGGGGGATGCAAATGTCAAGAGTTCAAAAAAGGAAAGCAAATGTAAAGAAGGGACATTTTATGACATCACATCACAATTAGTTAACTAAAGCGCTACTTAAAGGTTTTAATAAGGTTGTCGTATCCTGTCGGCACTCCCACATCTTTTTAAAAACAACCGGAAGTAAAAGCTTAATCAGCGATTATTGTAAAACTGATTCAGGATATAAAACTACCTCAAAGGATCCGAAAAGCATGATTCCGCGGACTATGTTGTGTGGGTTATTATCATCTCTCAGTTGCGTCTCTGTCTTCCGGTAGAGGACGACTCAGTTGTGATTCTCTCCGCGGACTGAGACACAGCTGGGGAAAATAAAACACTGTGTGGTACTCGTTCCCGGGGAACAGCTACCGAGGCTGCACCCTCCATTGCACTAGAGAGGAGGCATCAGTAGTCATACCGATGCCAGCGCATCTAACAGTTACGGGAGGCTGGGCAATTTTTGTCCTTGGCTCGGATGTAGGCGCTCGGGTTCTTCACATTAAACCCGACCTTGTATCATATCTTTTCTCAGTGGATAAATAGTTGGGTAAATAATATGATTCTGTGGCCTATGACGTTGGGTAATGCTATCATTTCTCAGTTGCGTTTCTGTCTTTGGGCAGAGTGCGACTCGGTTTCGTGGGGCTGGGCAATTTTTGTACAGCCAACATTATCTATAAGTTCAAATGCCGTTTAAAGATTTGTGTTCCTGATCAAACCAAACTCATAAATAATTACATTGGTCATACTACGACACGCCTATCTAGACGATTCACGTTACATCTACCCGACCATAGCTCAATTACGTCTCATTTAAACACACACGAAAACCTACCACACTCCGAAACATACTGGTAGTAAATACAAATATGAAATCCTCATTCACATGTAAGAAAAGATTAAAAATAATGGAAGCTATAATAATAAAAAAAGGAAAAGCCAACACCCAATAAGAAATAGCTACGAACACGACCTCAATGTGCTGACCGTGTTTGGAAAATAAAACATTCCTATAACTTCAGAAACACATAAAAATCTCACACATTCAGTTAAAAATAAAAAAAATAAAAATGACCCTTGATAATGGCTAAAAGAATAGCCGAAAGAACAGCAAATCAGAAAACTTACTTGTATTAGGTTGGTGCAAAAATAATGTCGTTTTCTCACATATGTTACTATGTGAGAAAAGGACATTATTTTTGCACCAACCTAATAATATTCGACACGTGCGGTAAAATATACAGATATTATTACTATTACGACTAAACTGCTTAAACCTTTTGTTTCGGCCAACAGACAAAAGATGCTCCCTTCATCACTGACAGCTGTTGTAAAACCAAAGTGTGGCGGACTTCCACCACATTTATTTAATTTTGTTTAGGAAATCAAACTGATGTGAAAAAAGGGACAAGGCAAATGTATCATTATATATAACAATTGTATTCATCAATGTATACAATAAAGAATGTGTGCGAAAAAGCATGCAATGAGTAAGACGAAAGTTGTCTCCGTTTGACTATCAAAATTCTCTGAAAGGTAAGAAAGAGTTATTAGTCTGTTATAAATGGTTTTAAACAGTTCTGCCGTGCAAGACGAAAAAATATGTAAGTGTGAAAGAATATGCAGTTTGTGAGTTGAGTGAGAAGATGGGCGCATAACTTCAACTGTCGTGGATTTCTGTGGCAGCAGAAGACTCACTGATTGCTCCTCTTTTCTTTTGCTTTTATAGGTGGTCATTGGATCAGGAGTGCTGCGCGGGAAGAATCATTCTCCACATGCAGAGAATCTGATTGGTCGATACTGACCAATCAGTGTATGAGCTTTGGGGAGACATCTGGGAGCCGATTCTTCCAAAAGTGCACAAAATCTACTATATGAAAATATAGCGATGTTAAAATTGTCGCCAAAGATAACAGCGTTGCTTCCTGTCCAATGAATGAATGCTGTTGAAGATTTGAATTTGTAAGGGTCTATATGCGTGTGATGATAATCGCCATAAAAGGAAACTCCAACCACTGATAATGAAACCTCCACAGATGAATTATGTGCTGAGGAGACTCCTCATTGTGACTAGTGGCCCGAGTGCGCGCGCTCGGGTTTCCCTCGTTAAATAAACTGACCTTGTGTTGCATCCGGAACTCAGTGAGGAGGAGTCTTTTGTAAATATCAAAGATTTTTTTTACAGTAAGGGGACAAGGCAAATCAACATCAAGAAGTAAGAAGGTTTTTGATTTCAAGAAGGCACCAGTTACCAGCCATATGTAGAGAGACTGAAGAGTGAAGAATTTTCAAGTAAAAATTCTCACGCGGTTGGACAACGAAAAACGGAAAATAATTCTAAGAAATTTTCGCTAGCACGAACTGTGAATTTTTAAGGGACTTTTCTAACATTATTATGTCCCAGAGACGCTTGTGGGACAAGTAAAAGTAGGGCTTTTCGTTTTTTTGTTTGTTTGTTTTTTTGTTTTTTTTCTTAAACGTGGTTTCCACTTTGGTTTACTGCTTTCTTGAATTGTTTTTTGTCTTTTTCAAAATCCTTGTCTTTTCCAAATTTAATTATTTTCCATTTTTCGATAGTAATCTTTTTATCTGAAAGTGTTATCCTGTCTCAACAGGCTCACAAAAGGAATTTTTTTCTGTAAACTTTGTATTTTCAGCTTTTCCGTAATTGTAATCTGTTTAACTTTTAATTTTTTTACGTAGTGCTTGAGTGTTATTTGTAATTTTGCGCCAATTTAATGACTTGCTCTATTCCCACTCACTAAGATTTTGTAATTGACACAAGAACTTAGATTTAAAAATTTATAATAGGGAATCAAATTTTTATAAATGTTCTAAAAATGCCTAAATCTTTATTTATATATGAAAATTAATATTCCTTTTTAATTCGTAATAAAAAGTTTAAAACCGAAGTTTAAGTAGGAAATCTGTCGGTGGTGGTCCACGGAGATTTTTTTTTTTTTTTTGGTTTTTACTTTTTAATAATGACCTTTTCAAGATAAATTCCATTTAAATAAGTTCTGAAAATTTCATTTAAATCAGATAAATTATATGATTTTAAACTAATTTTTCAGAATATCTGAGATAATATTTTCCTGAATCCTGAGTTTTGGTAAATTTGTAAAAACTGGTGGTATTGTCTTTGAAAGAAACATGTGCTTTTTGTTTTACTTTTATTTTATTTTAATTCTCAAGAAAAATAGGTTATCCTCCCAAAATTACTTTTTAAATTTGATTAAAATAAAAATGTTTTTTTCAGTGAAATTTTCATAAAAGAATTTTCTTTAAGTTTTGAGAAAAATACAATACAATTTAATTAAATCAAATATTAATTGAGATCTTAATTTTAAATATATTTATTTAATATTATTAATCTACATAAACTCAACCTGGTTTTTGTTATGATAACAATTCCTTTCATATTTCCTACCGGTGGCAGAAGTCGGTGTCGAGCCTGGATTATTGATGTTATTTTTTAAAACCGGCGAACTCTTCCCTTTTGGGATGACTAACTCAAATAATTCTTCATAAATTCTTATTTGAACTTGTGTTAATCTAAACTTAGCTTACTGAAGATCATCTGCTAGATAAAATAGAATGGTATTATCTGAATTAGTAATAATTTCTTTCATTTTACCCGGACATTATTTTACGCAAGAACAATTTGTAAACTTACACCGGCACACATGCCTCCATCAAAAAATCGAGAATTTTGATTTTTACAATGGGAGTTGTTTGGTAAGGAAATATTTTCTTTATTTATGAACGGTTTTCTCTTGTTTGGATAATTCAGTAAGGTTTATTTTCAACTGTTACACCTACTATTTTTTAAATGTTATAGAGCTTCTTAAAAGTTTCGTTTTTCCGACATTGTTTTTTCATAAACATTATCAAACATTGTTATTATTCATCGTCTTTGTTATTCCCCACACCATTTCGATCGAATACTCTCCGGCTTTCCTTGAATATTAGCCAGAACATTTTGAAAATAAATAACAATTGATAATAAAGGCAAATTTCCACCAACGACAATGATAAAGAAATCACCTCGAACAAAAAGACAATAAAACATTTTTTTTTACAATGTTTGTCAATATTTGTTACTGAATTTCTGTTATTTTTAGTATCTGTTCCTTTTTTTTTTTTACTTTTATAATCTTGGAATTCTAGTAAATAAGAAGTTACTTAAAGTTTTTTTAATCATTTTTTCTACTCTTATTAAAAACCAGAAAAAAAAACTAACTTTGT
This sequence comes from Acanthosepion lycidas, assembly GCA_963932145.1. Classification (NCBI taxonomy): domain Eukaryota; kingdom Metazoa; phylum Mollusca; class Cephalopoda; order Sepiida; family Sepiidae; genus Acanthosepion; species Acanthosepion lycidas. The sequence goes on from OZ010603.1 coordinate 7,984,098, forward strand.
TTATTAGCAGTTTTTTTTAGCGATATTAATTTTTTTTTTGTCATTGTTTAGGAAATTGAATTCATTTGTTAATTATTTTTTTATTCGAAGTGTTAATAAGTCATCAGAAATATAAACTTTTCGGCGCCAACATTTCATCATGTTTTTGAGGAAAAACAAAAAATGACTATTTTTTTTTTTTCAAACTATTTCTTTCTACATACCAGGTAACCAAATTATTATTAATAATAATAATTAATAGACTTAGACTGAGAGAATATGAATTGAAAACAAAAGCTTTTTAATTTTTAATTAATTATTTTTAACGTTCCAATCGAGGGACTTGTGATATTGTTCACAAATGTTGAATTTCATTTTTTTTTTTTTTAATAAATTAAATTTAATTTCAAAACATTACTTTTCATGTCAAAAAGAGAACTTTTTTTTTAGTCTTGTTTAGAAATTTTCATGTGCGATATATCATATAAGGTACAGTTTTGGGGCACTACTGAAATAGACTGGTCCACTCCTAAAAAAAAAAAAAATAATAGGGAAAATTTTTGTTTGGAAAAATCATTTTTGCAGTTTATGAGACCTTTCTTAAGGTACAAAATTTGTTAGAATCGAAAAATACTGATGTTTTTTTTTTGTTTTTTTTTTTTTTAAATCATTTTAGAAGTGAGGTCCTACTCACTCAAGTCATTGTATCGATAGTGTAAAAAATAAAATCGTTTTTTTAAAGAGTTATCTGGACTTGGTTCTTTCATTGATATCTCTAATTTTCAGAAGTGTTAAAATATTTTTTTAACATTTTTTTAATTACACGTGAAGTAAACAAATTATGTAATGTTTTTTTTTTTTTTAACAAAAAGATTTTCAAATAAAGAACAAATTTTTATGTGTTTTATTCTAAGAAAATATTTTACAAGCAATGAATGAATAGTACTTGTTTTGTTGTTTTTTTGGTAAATTTATTTTAAACAAAATTGTTTGTCAGATGAAACTCTTAATTAAAGAGCTATTTTTGTGATGTCAACGAACACTCGTCCCTTTTGTAATATCAATGAATATGCATCACTTTCATAATGCTCGTTGTAGTATAGACTTTGTAATCACAGATATAACTATAGTACGCCGTTGAACAATACTGGTGTCAGATGCCTTCGAATAAGTTTTGCACTAGTATTTTGCTTGATAATATTCGCTTGACAAGTAACCTGTATAGTGATCTGAATAGAGAAATAGTATAGTGAATAGAGTAGAGAATAGCTGTCCATATAGTAATAGAGGATAGACTAGGAATAGAGATCCGTATAGTATAGTGGATAGAATAGAAATGCAATCATTAGTTGTCAATTATTTCCTACATATATGTGTTTCCTCGTATGGTCAGGTGGTCTACTTAATTCAATAATGGGATTGCCTGTGTTTGCTCACTGGCGATCTATGTTCAGACTCAAGTATCGGCAGTGACGTTTTCTTCCTATATGACACCTCCCCTTTGAGATGACTTTCTCTGGAGTCTATATTTCTTCAGCTTCAATTCAATATTCAAATGTTCTGTTGCTGTTCTTTTTCTTTTACTGTACCTCCTTGGGTCACTAATTTCTGGTGGTGTCGGTATGTCAAACATCTCCTACAACATTTTCATCGATATCTCTTTTTGTGGACTTACTAAATCGGTGGATCTCCATTTTAACTAATTATGGTGTCACTTATGTTCCCTCCTTTGTCCTTGTACCATGTATGTCATTTTGCTGATCCGTTTTTTATAATGCCATCTTCCCAGAATTCCTTTTCGCATTGGTACATTTAAAAAAACACTTTATCACCAGGTTTAAAATATTTATTTATATTATTTTGATTCCTCGATGTTCTTTCCTTCCATTCTGGTAGTAATTTGTTAAATATGGACTTAATCTTCCTGGCAAACAACAACTCTGCAGGCAACATTCCAGACACGGTGTTCAGGTTTGGTGTTATTCTGTAAACACTCAAAAATTGCTGTAGCATTATTTCATCTGACCCTTCTCCTTCCGACTTTTTTAGTGCCATTTTAAAAGTAGTGACAAACCATTCTGCTTTTTCATTTGATCTTGGGTGATAAGGGGGAGTTGTAATATGTTCAATTGCTAATAATTTGCAAAAAAACTTAAATTCACTAAACATGAATTGAGTCCCGTTATCTGATTTTATTTTTACATCATTTGCACAAAAACAAATTTTCTCTTTTGTAATGTCTTGTTAATTTCCCTTTTAGGCTTCTTATCTTTGCTTCAAGTATTTATCATGTTCAGACATGTTTTCTTTTTTTCTTTTTTTTTCTTTTTTGTATCTGCAACATGTTCTTTTGTGTCCTAATCTCCCACACTCATAACATTTTTTGTTCTTGAAAAAAAAAATCACTTTTAAATGCTTACCTCCACAATCATGACAATTATTAGGTATTGAGGGGTGGGGGTTATAGTCTTTTTTTTCTTGTTCTGTTAAGTGTTGAATAATGTTTGTGTTTTTTTTTCTCTTAGATGGTCGGACACTATGTACTTGTGAATTGTCCTTTTCCTCAATCCTTGCAGTTTCAAATTCACAATATTTTGTCATTATTCCGCTATTTTCTGGAGAGTTAATTTGGAATCCATTTCTAATTTAGCAAGTATCCAGGATCTTATCTCTGCATCCTTATTAGAAGTTAAACCCTATATGAATATCAGGCATTTAAATAAATCAGGAGTTAATTCATTTAACTTGAACTTTTCACATTCACGATTCATGACTCCTGCATAGGTGACAAAATCTTCATTGTTCGACTTTACTAAGTTAAAACATTGCCATCATGTATTAAATAATGAACTCCTATCACCAAAAATTTTTGATAGAATTAGAACAGTTTCATCAAAATTTATCTTTCCTGGTTTTTTCAGGAAAAAAATATTCACATATGTCCTTAATCATAACCAAACTTTCTTTTCATCATTTCAATGTCAACAATCCCTTCGTATCTTCTATAATAAACTGGAAAAGTTATCTCTTCATCTGGATTGTATACAAATTCGCTGATTGAATTAGCAACAGAATCTGGAGTGAATGAATCTCAATTTTTTCCTCCCTTGGTTTTGTTAAACAATTCAAAATCTTCTGTTGTTCTAGTTGCAATTGTAATTGCTGCAAATGTTGTTCTTGTTGCTTTTGTGGCGCCAACATTTCAGCCATGATAGCTTTTAGTTCTTCCATTTTGCTGAACGAATCCTTGTGTAAGTTCAAGATTCAAGGAATCCTTACGAATCCTTGTCGCAACTTTTGTGATGTCAGCAAATACTCATTGCCCCTTTTTGTAATGCTTGTTGTAGTAGAGACTGTAATCGCAGATACATCTATAGTAATGCCGTTGAACAATACTGGTATCGGACGGCTTCGAATAAGTCGCATTAATAGTACTTGCTTGATAATACTCACTTGACAAGTAACCCATATAGTGATCTGAATAGAGAAATAGTATACTGACTAGAGAATAGCGGTATATATATATATATATAGAGAGAGAGGATAGAATAAAAATGTGATCATTAGTTGTCGGCTACTTCCTTCACTTGTGTTTGCTCACTGGTGATCTACGTTTAAACTCAACTGTTGGCAGTGACACTTTATTCCTATATAACAGCTATCCATTTATTTGTCATTTAAGATAAATATTTATTATCCCAACATGTTTGTGTATATGCTTCTGAAAAAAATCCCTCGTCCCTAAAAAAAAAAGTTGTTTAAAAAATTCAGAAAATTAACTTTTTCCTGATCCTTGCTTTACCTTCTCCCTTTGTATTAGGTTGGTGCAAAAATAATGTCGTTTTATTACATATGTTACTATGTGAGAAAACGATATTATTTTTGCACCAACCTAATATATATTCATATTGGGACCTCCATTAATTTGCTAAAAAAAAAGAACATGCCATGATGAAAAAGTGCCCCTAAACTTGGTAAAAACAAAATTTTTTCATCAAAATCTTTGTTATTCTTAAGGGGAAAAACCAAAGTATTTTTTGATTATTAAATTATATTTTTAATCCTTTTTAGAACATTTCAAATTTTGGTTAAAAATCTTGTTTTTCTTGCATCAGCAAATTTTAGCATCATTTTTTCAGTGAAAAATACATTGATTTGGAAATTCTTGTAAAAAATCAAATAATTGTCAGATTTTAATGGAACTTTCGGGACTGTATTGCATAGAGACAAGAATAATAAATAAAGTAAATTTTACATTTATCTCTACGAAAGTGACAATATCTTTAAATTTAAAAAAAAAATACAATTTATTTTGACTTTTATTCAATTTATTTTTATATAATTTAATTTTATTCTTATTTTTAGTGTTTTTCCCTATATTATTCCCGAAGGAAAGAGTGGCCTGCAAGTGGTTGATTGTCTCCAGAAACAAGTTGAGCTGTTGGGTGCTGTCAAAGCAGGAACATTTTGTGTTGACTGTGAGACGTATCAATCCAACTTTTCAAACACAAGTAAGTTATCATGAATTTTTTTTTTTTTTTAACTAATTTTGTATAATTATTATATTTTTGTTGATTTTTTTTTTTTTTCCAAATATCTGACATTTTATAAGTATATATATATATATATATATATATATATATATATTACACACAACAAAACATAATTGTAGTTGGTAAACTTGTGACACTATTTAGCTACGGTAATTAATTAACTAATTAGCCATAAAAATTAAACAAGAAAATACTGAGAACGGAAAAGAAGATACCCTAGGATTTTATTTTTACTTTAAAAAAAGTTACTTTTCTTAAAACCCGAGAATTGGTGTAAACAGTGGACTCACAAAAAGGCCATATACAAACTTTTAACAATTGGTTAATGATGTTTGTAAAAGTACTGGGTAAAAAAAAAAACAAGATTTTAGACGTCAACCAGGCGACGAGGCCATATGTTTATTATAAAAATTTTGGCATGAGAAAATTTTCCAAAATATTTGCCGATACAGAGTGGAGAGAATTACCATTATTTATTTTTCCAAGATATCATTTCAAGTACCAGCAAGGCAGGGCCATGTGTTGATTATAAAAATTTTGGCATGAGAAAATATTCTGAAATATTTGCCAATATAGAGTAGAGAGAATTACCATTATTTATTTCTCTCAAAGAAGCCAAGGGTTTGTTTAGACGCTAAACTCCACAAAGGGGACAAAATGGCAGGCTTTGACAATTGATTGTTGATATTGTAAAAGTATTGGTCGAGAAAAACACAGAATAACCAAGTATCAAGGATATGGTTTTAAGTGGCATGTGTTGATTATAGAATTTTAGCATGAGAAAATATCTCAAAAGAATTGCCGATTTGAAGATAAAGAGATTTATTTTTCTTTTCTGAGAAACCAAGGGTTCCTGCAGACCTTGACAATTGATGTTGTTTGTAAAAGGACTGGTTAAGAAGATGCAAAGTGGCCAGGAGCGTCGAAGATATCAGAGATTTTAAGAAACAGAGCCATGTTTTATTCATAAGAATTTTGTAAACAAAAATTCTAGTTTATAATTTTAATGAGGCCAGCTTAGCCACACCCGCATAGCTCGGGACGCCATTGGTTGAGTGGTAGCAATGGTGATAGGCAGCAGTAATTTGATGAGAAAGACAGGCAAATTATTAACGCCCACTGAAAAGAATTGGTATGAGGTACCAATGTGAGAATGGGGGAGATTGGGAGGATAGCTATCCTGTAACCTCTCCTCGCGACCGAAGGGATCCCCCAAAAATGGAAAGTAATTAATTTTCCCAAACTGGGAAGTAATCAATTTTCCTAGCCAGCCAACAGAGGTCCCTTGTCAGAAATCAGGATTTACTGAAAACACCAGACTGCGTCTAACCCTGCACCGATTTTTGGTCAGTGTCCATATAAGCAAGCATCCTCGGGCAGTTCACCAGTAGTAGTTGTTGAGAAGTTTCAGTCCAGCAGTTCGAGTAGCAGAAACCAGAGTGTTGCCTCGCTGACTGAAAGATTCCACGACATCTGACTTTGCCTACCAATAGCAAGTTATACTGACGAACGAAGCTAAGCCAGCACTTAAAAACTAAACCAGTTGACTTAGAAAACCAGAACTTGCCTAAGTATAAAAGTGTCATTCTCCAAAGAAATGGGTTGGGAGAAAAACACACACTCCTGTATATAACAGACAGATAAAAGTTGATTTGTTTCTTTCAACACACTTGAACCTCTTGGGTTTTTATTTGCTTCTTTTCTTTACGCTTTTGCGATATCATCTCCAGTTTAGACTCATCTTACACTACAAGTGTAAGATGCAAGTGACAAACATATTTTTATGATAACACTTTTACAGAATTAAAAAGAAAATGACAAAGTATAAATTTCAAATGATAACCTGGAGATTTCCAAACTGGTAACGACTCCTTGGTCTTCTGTTTTGAAGTATGAAAGGCTTCAACCATGTTTTCAGTTCCTTCGTTTCAGCCTTCATTTGCTGAATTTTATCACTTTCGAGTTTCTTTGTGGTGGCAAGGTTGCTTATTCTTTGACTATTCTGTCCACTGCATTTGCTAGCTTATCTACGAATTTCCTTTATCTTCCACCAAACCTGAGTGTGTGAGAGAGAGAGAGATCTACCATATCAACAGGCTTACGACCACATCATGTTGAAACGGCGGTTTTTGTATGATCACCGAAGTTAAGCAACACCGATCCTAGTCAATACCTAGAAGGGACACCAGATGCTGTAAGTTTGTGTGATTTAATGCATAATGGCTCAGAATACTGTCTGAGATGAGGTATTAGGATTACTTGCATTATTTACATTATTCAGACTGTTATCCTCATCTTCATTGCCATATTCGCAATGCTTTGGCCTCTATATCTCTGAGATGAGGTATTATGATTACTTGCGTTATTTACATTATACAAACTGTTATCCTCATATTCATGGCCCTTGTATGTTCTGACTTTCTTCAAGTGATTGGAATTTCAAACCAAACCCTTTATTTCATTCACCAGGGTAGACTGTTCTAGTTCCACGTGCCATGCATCTTCCGGATGTCTTGGTTATTTCCCTTTAATTCCACTCTCTAAGTTTTGGTTCACCACTGCTGTGGCCTTGGTATTGAACTCACAATTCTTTGGGTCTAGTCACTGGATCTAACCAACATCTTTATCCACTAGGCTATGTGCAGTTGAAGACATCTGTGAATCACTTGAAGAAGGTTGGAGTGTACAACGGCTGAAACGAATAATGTAAATAATGCAAGTGTCTCAGAATTGTTAATCGGAAAATGAAGTCCCAATTCCAGTTGGATTTGTTATATTCACTTATGTGCAAATACCCTTGGGAGAGGTATGAATCCAACTCTTCTCCCTCTAGCTATGGGTTAATTAGTAAGACTTTATTATGTCAAAAAAAATTCTTAAAATCTATAAATATTTTCTGACTTTAAATAACTTGCAAAGAGTTGATAAGTCGTAGAAAATGAATCAATCGATCATGTCAGGTATCGGTTTCTTGTCACTTGTTTTAATAATAATAATGCTAACACACAAAAACTAAACAAATCCTAAATATTGCAAAGATTTTTTTTTTTTTTTTTTTCTTCCCCAGCCACCCCACAGCGTTTAGTGCACATTCTGCACAACAGTGAACAGCCTGCAACATGCTTTGCCATTGTCGATACAGGTAACTGTTTGGTTGCTGACAGCCAGTTTGATATCCTCATGCAGCGGCTTAAAGGTTTTTACCAACAAAGAAAAGGATTTAAGATCGAGTCGAAAGGCCAGCGTTATGAATATGGAGATTTCCTCATTAAAATTGGATCTGTGCTCCTGGCTTCCAGCTTTAAAGGCATTCTGCTTGAGGTAAGAAGATACAATTTTTATTTTCCCACATGTTTGTTGTTTTTTTTGTTTTTTTTTCCTTTTAATCAAAGATTTCACTTCCGTTTTTACTAGTATCTTATTAGTATATTTGAAGTTTAAATCTTCTTGTTTAATCTGCTTATCTTCAGTCATACAATACCAGACAATAGGTTTTTGGCCAATTATGGCTATTGAAAATTTCTAATTGTCATTTTATAAGTGAATGTTCTTTTTTATCGTGCTGTTTCCACATGAAAATTTGGCCAATTTGGAGTCATTTTCACACCTAATTATCAGTTTTTTATTGAGAATTTTGAGTGAGGAGAGAAGGTGTAAGACAACACACCAAAACAGCCAGGCCAAATTTTTTGGGCCACCTGACTAATTTTTTTTTTATTATTCTATCTCAAAAAGGCAGATATTTGTCTTGAGGAGAACAGAACTGATCCAACAATATATATATATTATATATTATATTATATATATATAATTATATATATTATATATATATATATATTATGTTTATACATTCTTTTTATAGATACAAATATTTAAGTAAATTCGACCTTGCTAACTGAACGCTCCTCCGTGGCCAAATCAGTTAAAGGCACGTCAAGCTAAATGACGGTTCTGTATAGGATACAGGTTCGAATCCTGTCGGAGGACAAATATTTTCTGTGAAAATTTCTCAGACATTCAAGCCGGTAAATGTTGTTTAATACTGTTTATTATAAACAGAGCATTTACTTCAATATTTGTATCTATAAAAAGAATGTATAGACATAAAAATGTCTTAAAATAATTGTCATACTTTGTCCATTTCATTATATATATATATATATATATATATATATAAAATATGTAGGTGGACAGTAAACAATTACATTTATTTTGAGATTACATATACATACAATTATATTTACTGACACAGTTATTACATTGACAATTAAATTTTGTGAACAATAATACAAAAGCTCTTAAATTTTATCAACGCAGGTGCTTAAACTGTTTTCCATCACAATTTACACAGCTTTGATGTCTACCTCTAATGCTTCGACAAACTTTTTTGCACAAGTCTTTTTGGGTATTAATTTCTTGAAATGCATCTCTTATGTAATTTTTCAAATCACTGACACTTGGTTTTCAACTATAAACTTTGTCCTTGAGTACAAAACTATGGCTGCCTTCAAATGCTGTAACATAGGATAATATGGAAACTGATCAGGACTGCAAAAAGTGATTCATCTGCATATTGTGCAAAATTTTCAGCCATCTTGTATCGAAAAAAGTCAGATGCATTGTTAAACACTAACTTATAGTAAGGGAAATGGTAAAATAAGTAAGTATGGTAAAATGTCTGTAACAAATATTTATTATTTAATGTTGATTTAAAGAATTTGATGCACATTGTGAGTATATTTTGTGTGGCTTCCTGCAGCTTGAATAATTGATTCAATGTTCCTAGAATGGGATATTTACAAATCCTTCACCATCTTTATATGCACTAGGTACGATTCCCTATCGTCCAAGCTCCCACAACTCAAGATCACATGAATTCTTTTAATGAATTCTACTCATTAGTGCTGTCAGCATTTAGTCCATGATTTAAGTCAGGGTTCTAATCTAGCTAATCTTTCAGTGTGGGGAAATATTCATCAATAAGTCTCTGTTGTTTTGCATGCAATCTGTGATATAGAATTCCATAATGCTAAAAGATTTTGCCATCACCCAAGTCTGGTATCAAATGTTCCTTTGACCTTCTCACAAATTCTCACTTTCAACCCTGAAAGTGATCTGCATCCCAAGCAGCTTCATCCCACTTTAACCAACTTAATGTTGCATTCAAATACTTTTTGCTTAAAGCTGTTTCTTTTTCTTTTTTTTTTTAATTTTTTGTTTACATGAACCTGTTCCATAATCTCGAAGGATGCCCTTAATGTTATCTACTGCCACCAAATTGAACAAGTCACAATCATCCATCACTTTTTGCAGTCCTGATCAGTATCACATATTATCCTATGCTACAATGAATTCAGTGTCTGAACTTACCATATATATATATATATATATATATATATATATATATATATATATATTTCAGACACTGAATTCATATATATATAATAATAATGGACTCTCCTGTCGGTTTCGATGTATGAGGATCTGCCAGCTTATTGATTCAGTTATGAAAGTTTATGCACTAATCTTAAGTGGCATTTAAGACCCACTAGTGATTTACAAAGGAGGCCACATATGTGGCAAGTGTGAGGATTGTGAGATGAGATCACTGTTAGATTGGTTGACTTTTTAGATCTTGCTCTCACTTCTTGAAGATGATTCAGACAAGCAGATTGAAAATTGCTGAGTCCGCTAAAACACGTTGATCTCCATTCTACCCGCTCCAAAGCTAAGCGCTCAAGGGTGTTATGTGGTATATTAACTGCTGACAAGTTGCTTTTCAGCTTGTCTTTGTAGCTTAGCCATGGGCGTCCTACATTCCTGTAGCCTTGATCTAACTGGCTGTACATTAGGATCTTGGGTATCCTGTCATCAGACATTCTCAAGACATGACCAGTCCAGCGTAACTGAGACTGTATGATAAAAGTCTCGATTCCTCCAATATTACACCTATTAAACAGGTCTATGTTAGATGTCCTATCTTGAAGCTTAACTCCACAGATTGCACGCAGACAAATATATAATTGGTATTCGTAGTTATTCTATAGGTATAAGAAACTACACTCATTTGGAAAACCTTCGGTATCTTGATTTGCAAATAATGAAAGCAATACCAAAGGGAAAAAAAAAAGGTATAAAAAAAAAAGAACCAAGAACCTGTAAGTTAACCGAAAATAATCATCCAGCATGCAAGTCCAAAGCCCAAAGGAAAAAAAACCCTGATACGAGTACGCAAAATAACTAAATAAAGTGCTGAATACAATAAGTAGAGCAGATCTAGTTAAACCTAGAGAGCCAGACAAACCTACCAAGGTTTCACCTAAGTGGATTGTCAGGGAAGGCTGGTAGTTTTGTCTGGCTCTCTAGGTTTAACTATATATATATATATATATATATATATATATATATATATATAATTGGTGGGGGGATCAGCCCCAAACCAATATCTGCCTTTTTGAGATGGAATAGAAAAAGGGAAACAAAATGTAAGGTGGCTCCAAAAAACTTAGCGCAGCTATTTTGGGGTGCCTTGCATCTTCTCTCCCCATTCAGAACTCTCGATAAAAAAAATCTGATGAATAGGTGTGAAAATGACTCCAATATGGCCAAAGTTTCATTTGGTAAAAAAGAACATTCATTTATCAGATGACAATTAGAAATTTACAATAGTTTAAAGTGGCCAAAAACCTATTGCTTGGTATTGTATTTCCAATTGAAAAAAAAAGGCTGCATAATGTTATATATACAACCTAATACTATAGATTATTTGGCAAAGTTTAACCTCATGCCCACAAAAACTAGTGTGTAAAATGAACGGTTTTTCCCTTGACACTGCTATTATTTTAACTACCTTCACTCCTCAGCAATGTTTGTTTTAAAAAGTAATGATTAGAATTCTAATAAAATCTAAACATAATGAAAGTGAATTTTTACATATCTTGAAAATTTACTATAAAAATATTAAGTGCTATTTATTAGATTATTTACAAGAATAATTTTATATTTGCAACATTCTAAAAACTAATATAATTGTATTAAAACAAATGCAATGCAGTATTTATCATTTACTAATTTATAAAGAATTAAATATGGAAAGGAATTTGTTTATTCATAAATTTATAAACATTTACTAAGTTATTAAAATATGTGAACCAACTATAATGAAATGCATCTTTGCCATTTTATAAAGTTCAGATCATTTGGCAATTAACTGATGTTTTGCCAACCATTCCAATAAACAATGTAATAACTAAAAAGGTTTTAATATGTTTGTCATTATAGTGAATAAAGGAAAGTTGATTTGTAAAAATTGAATATTTTATTAAATCACTAATTTATTATGATGCACACCAAATGATACTAGATTAGTTGACTTGTGTGTGTGTGTGTGTGTGTGTGTGTATATATATATATATATATATATATATATATATATATATATATATATATATATGTGTGTGAAAATATTGTAGAAAATGGGAAAGAAACTGGTTTGGTAAATAATCCAAAGTTCCTTAGTATTTTTGTAATTATTTTTAAAAAATAGTGCTCGATACGAAAGTTAATTCAAATATTATTTTGAAGTTTTCGGCTCTTGTTTTGAAACATGAGACCTCTTATGTAGCGTGTTGGAATCATATTTTTAAATAAATAATTATATATATATAATATGCTAGGATAAAGATCAATTAGGGAATTCATCAGAGAATGAGATATGGAAAAAATGGGGAAAGAAAATCTGTTTTTTTTTTTTTTTTTTTTAATTAATGGAAAGCCATAGATTATACTAACATTGCTTGGCAAGTCAAATGCACATGAAGCCTGATTAACCAATGAGAATAAAGTAGCACAAAAATACCAGAATTTCTTCCTTCTTTTTTTTTTTTCTCCATATCTTATTCTCTGATGAAGCTTTAATAAAAGTGAAACATGTTAGATTGATAAACGTTTCTGATTTGTTCTTTATCTTATCATTCTGTTGGATTCTGATCCATATTTGATTCTAATTCGTATAATATATGTCTTGGGAAGCTATCAGTTTTATGCATAACCATCAGGCTGCTAACAGTAACTTTCTGCAATTTATTCCTCCTAGGTCACCCTAAGACGTTACTGGGGCTGGCCCTATAAACAAACATAGTCCATACCTCCTGTAATCACCTACAGGGAAGTGGTGGGGGGGGATAACAAGTGGCAAGAGATGGTGTAGCCATTTCTTAAGACTTATGTAGATGTTAAAATCTGCCTTGATGGCAAATGGAGACACTTTTTGAAGAATGTCTTCTGACTGTTCCTGATGTTATATATGGCATTACTTCAAACATGTACCTGTTTGAATAGATGCTTTATTTTATTTTAAACTAAATGACCTCCACACTCAAGAAAAGTAATTAAAAAAAAAAAAAAAATGTCAGATTAAAAAAATTTTGTTATGGGTCATTCCATGTCAATTCACCAGGGCATTACACCCACCGACACGGAATTACTTGAAATTTGACACAAATGTTCCCCTTCACGAGTTAGGAAAGTGTGCCAAATTATTTTTTTTTACCGTTTCAATTTTAAGGGTGGGGGGGTGATAATTTTCCTATTTTGCCTCTAAATTAAGGCTGCACGATGTCGTTGAATTTTGGTGTTTTTTAAAAATTAAAGAAAAAATACTTCCATACCTTCAATATTTCTGAAATTTGGTATGTAGAGTAAATAAGAAGTGTAGAATCCAAATATTTAACTATTTCAAGCCTACACTTGATAGAAAATTTTATTTTGCCCACCCAAACACATGACCCAAATACATTGTGCCAAATTTCAAGTAATTCTGTCTTGGTGGGTACAGATTTCAACTTTTTGCTGGTGTTTTGACATGGAATGACATTTAATTCTTTTGAAATTTTTGTGTTTACATTTTGACTATGAAATTGAGGAAATGTCCTGTTTCAAGAAAATCTGAACAGGTGCTTTAAGGACAAAATCTCTTCATAGCTTAGTGGTTAAAGCATGCCATATCGGATGATGGTTTCTCCCGCAAAGAGGGATACAGGTTCAAATCCTGCAGGGAGTGGAGCACATTTTCTTTCATAAATTTTCTTGAATGTGCAGGCCGGTAAACAAAATAAATACTGTTTGAAATAAAACTGAACATCTATTTAAATATGGATATCCACTAAAAATAAAGTTTGAAGTAATAAACATAGGTGTGCCTCAATTTATTGTACTAAAAATGAGCATACCATGATGAAAAAATATCACAAATTTATTAAAAACAAAGATTTATTGTCAAAATCTTTGTTAAGAATGACCAAAGCATTTTTTTTTTTTTTACTTGTTATTAAATTATCTTTTAGATCCTTTTTAGAATGTTTGAAATTTGAATTAAAAGTCTTGTTTTCCTTGCATTCACAAGGTGGACCAAAGATTAGTATGGGAAATTTTAGCTTTTTTTGGTGGAAAACAATAATTTGGAAATTCTTGCAAAAAATCAAATAATCTTTCAGATTTTAATGAAACTCTCAGGACTCATTCACAAATGAATTAAATTATTTTATAATTGTTTCTTTTTTAGAAAATCTTGGGGAAAAAAACATTTTTTTTTACAACTTTTACTTATTTAATTTTGTGAAATTTCAAAAAATTAATGTTTGTCCCACTTAATTTTTATATTAGTTATATTTATGTTATATTTATTTATTTATACATTTTTACATTATATTTATTTATTTATATATTTTTATATTATATTTATACATTTTTATATCTATTTATATATATTTATATTATATTTTATATTTTTACATTATATTTATTTATATATTTTTATCCATTTATATCTATTTATATTTATTTATATATTTATATTTATACATTTTTATATTATATTTATTTATATTTATTTATACATTTTTATATTATATTTATTTATATAATTTTATAATGTTTATATTTATTTATTTGTAGAACTCTTTGGAGAATTTAAGTTGTCAATTTTTATTTTTATAAAACAGTTACTGAAAATTTACTCTGAGTCCACTATTTACATTATTCGGACTATTGTCCTCATCTATGTAGCCATATTTATTACAACATTCCGGCTGTTGTACGCTCCGGCCTTCTTCAGGTGGTTGGAATGTTAAACTGAATCCTTATTTCGCTCACTGACATCCATTAAACATGGCATGTAGAACTAGAACAGTCTACCCCAGTGAGCGAAATAAAGGATTCAGTTTGACATTCCAACCACCTGAAGAAGGCCGGAGCGTACAACAGCCGGAACGTTGTAATAAATATGGTTACATAGATGAGGACAAGTCTGAATAATGTAAATAGTGTACATAATACCTCATCTCAAAAATATATAGAGTTGTAAAATAAAAATGCAATGAAACTAAGACATTTAATTAGAAAAGCTTTTAATTGCTTTATGAATAAGATATATTAGACACTATTGTTTAAGAAAAAAATATTTTTGATCAATAATGAATTTTTACAAGAACCATTTTAAAATTCTGTATTCATTTGTACTGGTTAGGTGATATTGTTAATAAGTAAAAATTACATTTACTAATCATAAATCAAAAAGCTTACTACAATTCATCAAACCCCCACCACATATTTTAAAAGGAATTTTGTATGTGTGTGCATAAACATGCCAATTTTTGTAAATACAGACGTCCATACACAAGATTATCAGAAAATAAGAGCAGTAACTAGAGTAAATTTAAAGTCAAACTACCTAAAATTCAATACATTACATTACGGAGAATATTTTCCTAAATTGTTAATATTACTGGGTAGCTAAAAATTATAAAAATGCTGCTCATGTTATATTCCTCAGGTAATTTTTACAGGTATGTCCCCCATAGAAAAAAATTGGATAAATTTCTGCCTGTCAGTACCTTAAATAAACTATCCGTGAAAAAAAAATGCATTTCTGCAATATTTTAAACTTAAAGTAAGTAATATTTGTTTCAAATCAGATTAAACTTTAAATCCGTTAATATTTCTGAAATAAAGTTTTCCATTTTGTGGAGTCAATGACAGCCTATTTTTATGCTTACAAGTGTTGCCCCACAATTGGAAATGATTATTTAATGATTTTCTGTGGTTTATAATTTTGACAAATGATTTTGATTGTGTTGCTGAATAAGTCAAATCATATATTTACATGTTTTTTGTTTTCTTTCCTCTTTATCTCATCAGGTTGAATATTATCCTTGTGCTTATCTTGGTGATTGCTGGAATTTAATGAAGGAGCTGATCCAAAGTGTTATGGGTAATGTCTTGGAAACACCCCCTGCCTTCTTGAAGCAAAAATTCAACTCGGAATACGGACCCTCTGACACAATTCAACAATATTTAGAACATTTTAATGGTTTCAGAAAAGCAGCTTCTGCCAGTCAGGCACGATGATTTGAAACATTCAAATTTGAAATTAAATTTTTTTTCTTTATCATTGAAGTTTTCAGTTTTCTTTCCAAAATTTTTTATTTTATTTTTTTCTAACAAATAAATGGCATTTTCTTGCTAAGCTCTTTTTTTAATTAATCATTTGGAAAACTTTTTGTTTACTTCACTCTGACTTAATTGTCCAATTTGTTTTGAATGTTGATTAATCAGAACTTGATTTTACAAGTATGTTTGGTATACATGAATCCTTTGATAACAGATTTCTAAACCATGCTTATTACTGTCAATAATTTTTATGGCAGGAGTTGTAGAAATTATTTTTTTTCTCTAAATCCAAGTATTGTTGATCTACAAAAGAACTGAGATCCAAGACTTCTCCTATTCATGCTGTCTTCATGATTAGCGGCCAGAGTTAGGAATACTGACACATTATAGAGAATAATAAGGTTGTACTGTGTGTAGACAGGTCATCTCAGTGTGACCACACATCAAACACTGGCTCAAAAAATTTTACTAGATCAGACCTGTGATTGCAGTGACCTCAGCTAATTTACCTTAATCCTTCCAGGTTGATGTGGCCCTAATTATACAGAGATTTAATGTCTTTGTTCTATGTGACAAGTTTTAATCCAAACTCATTAATTTAACACTTGTTCTGCATATTCCTTTACCGAGACTAATTGACATATTAACCTTAAAAACACGTGAGAATCCGATAATTAACCTATTAAATAAAGACGCAAAAACAGAGCAAACAATGTCTTGTTTCTTTTTCTTTTTCTGAATTTGTTTTCAAGATGGTTGGCATCAATGGGTTATATGTGGAAACCTATAATTAATACCAGATTTCACAGTGGAAATTAATGGGTTAATTTTATTACTAAAAACTAATTCCACACATATTAATCACCTATATCATAATCAAATGCATACTAATTATAAGCAAGATGAAAATATACTAAAAAAAATTGATAAATACTAATATATCTACAACAGATCCTAGCAAAAATAATTAAGTTAATCATATACTACACTAAATCTAATATATCCAACTCAATTATTTGCAGTGATTATCAAAAAAACCAACATAGTTTACAAATTTAAGTGTCCTCTGGGAGATTGTATCTCCAACGGATTAAATAATATGTTGGTCACACCACAAACTTGCTTTCACAATAGTTGACTCTACATTTGAATAATAATTCTAACATTTTTAAGCATTTAAAACAATATGCCTGGATGCATACACAATTCCGGAAAATCCTCGTTGAAAACACAATTATACTTAAACATGAAAACAATAAACAAAAACTAAAAATTCTTGAAGCTATATACATAAAACAGTTGAAACCTAACCTGAACACAATAAACTACGAAATCTCCACAAATATTCTTAAATGCCTATAATTGATAACGGAAGCCATTGATTTATACCAATGTTTTCCTATATTTAAGACTTCTTGTTTTCACTCTGGTGTGGTCATAGGTGATATCATGGGCCATGGTACGATTTTTGCTTCCAGTGTCTCATGTGCACGAGTTTGTTGTTGCTTGGAAATCTTCCATACAAACAAAACAGACTTTGTTGCTATGTCTGTGTATTGTTTAATTTATTGTAATATAATTGTCATCTTTGATGTTGGCTTATGTAAGCCGAAAGCATAGATAGGATTTAAAGACATGTATCAATATGGTGATTTTCTTTCGTCTTTTAATGATAATGTTATTAAGCTTATCAGGCGATATGAAAGGAATTTGATTAAAATAAATAGACAAAACTTGTCTATATTATTTAATGAAACATTTATTTACCATATATATATATATATGTGTGTGTAGATATTATTTTTAATGGATGCTCATATTTGAGTAGATTCTCTGTTTTTATTATTAAATTGTATATTTATTTATTTCCATCTACTGGCTTGAATATTCAAGAAATCTTGTTAGAAAAATATAGACCCTCTGGCAGGATTCAAACCTGTATCCACTAAGGGAAACTGTCATTAGATCCCCTCTCTCTCTCTCTCTCATATATATATATATATATATATATATATATATATATATATTATCTAATGACTGTTTCCCTTAGGAGACAGGTTCGAATCCTGCTGGAGGGTCCATATTTTTTTTAATACACACACACACACACACACACCACAAGCATGACACAATCTTCAGGCGCATAATTCAAAATGACGGTTTGAATCAAAATATATCTATCACAACGCGGATGTGGTGTCACTTAAAATTTTTAATACTGAACCTTAAAAATAAATGGGAGAAAAGAAAGGAGAAAATAGTAAAAAAAAAAAAAAAATGGTCAAGGGGGTTAATTATAATGCCCAAGAAACAAAGATAAAAAAAAGTGATCTATCTATCTATATAATAGACTGGAAAAATAGAAAAAAAAAAAGGTAGAAAAGAATTAATAAAGGTTTTAAGAGCTAATCTGGTGTAGTGAATTTAAGATTTTTTTTGTGTCTGCAAGAAGTTATTAATTATACTTTTGTTCAATAATTTAGGGTTTAAGTTCGATATTAAAAATTTGTAACATTAAGTATCACCACATCAGTGTCTTGATAGCCAGTATAATTTGAACTACGTGCCTGAAGATTGTGTCGTACATGAAACTCAATCATGCTCGTGGTGAGAGATTGTGTGTGTGTATATATATATATATATATATATATATATATATACACACACACACACACAGCATGTGTGTGTATATATTAGGTTGGTGCAAAAATAATGGCGTAATAACGTTTTTTGACGTATTTTTTAACGCCAAAAAACGACATTATTACGTCATTATTTTTGCACCAACCTAATATATATATATATATATATATATATTATATATGCACTTTTGACAAATATTTTCATTATTTACAATATTATTGTGGATCTAATTTTCTATTAGTATTTTAAACAAATAATTAACAAGAAAATATTTTAATGTTTTGCATGATGCAAATACAGATGGTAAGATTAATGCAACCAGCAAGGTTATTGTTTTTAAACAAATAAATTTAAATATCTCAAGCTCAGAAATAAATTGTCTTAACAATTAGGAAAAATGTTGTTTTTTTTAGTGGGGTGGATATGTTTTATCGCGGGGGGGGGGGTCTTCTTTTTTCTTTTTTTTTTTTTTACTTCATTTCACCAAATACAAGACCCAAGGGCCACTATTTTAACTACTTTCACCCCTCAGCAATGTTTATTTTATATATACTGTTCTTAATTTAGGGCCATAAATTTATTCTCTCAGTTAGGGCTAATAATGATCACTGGTCTTTTGAACTGAAGTAGAGATTTACCCTTTCTTTCCTGTTTTAGGATTGGGTTTCCAGTTCCTTCTAGAAGTCATCTTATTCTCTTTCATTCACAGTAAACCTTGTGTCGTAGTGACATTATTGCCTTGCTTGGGGTGAAATGATTGAAAAAAATAAAAAAGATCAGGGATCGATTTTACACTGTTTTGATATTATAAACAGGACCCCCACTTCTAAATTAAAAAAAAAAAAAATCACCATTTTTCTATTCTGACAAATGCCACATTCAAAGAAAAACTAACGAACACTAATCTTTAAAAATTATTAACAAAAAATGTTTTCACTATTTTTTTTTTTTTTTAAGAATGAACCCTTATGTTTAAGTAGCACCAAAATAGTTTTACATTCAGAATATTTCAATTTTCCTTTTCAAATAAAGCCTTGCATTTTTTTTTGTCTTATAAATTAGAAATGTTTATTTATTAATTGAATTTATAAAAAAAAGTTAAACAGATCTATTGTGTAGCCGTCAGCAATAAATGACTCAAGAAATTGTGAGGACAAAATGTAGATTTAATTTACAAAGTTTTATCACAGGTCAGGATTAAATAAAAGCTTCTAGTAACCAAGATAACGAGTGTCTTTATATGAAATGAGAAAAAAAAAGTTGAAGAAGAAAATTTTAAATCTTCTACAAACTGGTGTTCATCCCATATATTCTTCACTAAAAAGTCTTTCGGCCATATACACTCAGATTCAACCTGTAAAGAAAAAAAAAAAATTAAATACAGATATTATTAGTAAGATTATAAAAACAATTAATCATTAAAGTTCATACTTAATGATTTTTTTTTATTTAATCCCGTGACCCATAGGGATGCCATATGTACTGCAACTGCAGTAGAAGTGGGGTTTATTGGGCAAGATAATCTGATGAAGCCCCACCCTCTCAAGGCTGGTTTTGAATTCAGAGTTTTTACTTCTCCTAGACCGGTTGTCACCCAAGGTTATAGAACCCAATTTGTCCTGCTATTTTCCCCATAGCTAGAGGGAGAAGAAGAGGATTCATATCTTTCCCAAGGGTATTAACAACATCTAAGTGAATGTAATAGATCTGACTAGAATTCAAACTCAGCTCTCCGATTATTCAATCCACTGTGCCTCCCAATGATAATTATGCCAAAAAAGATTTAAAAAAAAAAAATATGGTTACAATTTTTACTCTGAATTAATTGTGTGTTAAATCTTATTCGACATTTCAAATGTCTATCCGTATGATGGATCATTTTAATATCACCTTTTTTTATCTTCAATAATTTTTATCTTGTCTGAATCTCTGACACAAGAAATCATTATTTATATTACTAACCTTTGGATTATTTTTGTTTGGCTTTTTTAATGGCATATCAACTACTTATGGGTCATTTAATGCCAAAATCTAACTTTCTTGGAAGCTATGAAGTAATAAAAATATGATGTTATTCTGCTTTCACAATTGAATACATAGTAGGTGATTGTTTGTTTAGCCACACATTAACTCCTTATGGGTCATTTAAGGCTGAAATTTAATTTTCTTGTGAGCATTACTAATTTCTTTTAGGAAAATGTATTGCTGGCAATACATTGAGGAATTGGAGATCCAAGTTTGAATTCCAGTCAAATCCATGACATTCACTTATGTGCTAATACGCTTGGGAAAGACATGAATCCTCTTTGTCTAAGCCCCCACCTCTATGGGTAAATAGCAGAACAGACCAAGTTTTATCTCCTTGGATGGCAACTTACACCCACTGTGGGAAAAAATCTGCCTCGTTAGTCACGTATCAAAAGATACATGATCGCTTATGTGTGTATCACGCATGGCACATAACTGACTGACTTTCTAGTCAAATCCATTACATTCACTTATATGCTAATACCCTTGGGAAAGGTATGAATCCTTTTCTTCTCTCCCCAGCTATGGGTAAACAGCAGGACAGACTGGGTTTTATAGCCTTGGATGGCAACTGGTCTACTGCAGAAAGAAATGGTAACCTACTGCAGGAAAAAATGTGCCTAGTCAGTCACGTATCTTTCGATACATGATCACCTAAGCGAGTATCACACATGGCACATAACGGACTGATTGCTGGTAATGTTTTAAAATTTTTTTTCTTATTTACAAAAACGTATTGCTAGTAATTTTTTACTATGAAAATGTATTGCTGGCACCATCCCATCACTATAAAGATGTATTTCTAAACTTTCATAGTATCTTGACCCCAGTTTGGAGTTAACTAATTACCCATAGCTGGGACCATAACAAGTGACTTTTTCAAATCTAAAGTTAACCATTATCTATCCTATATATCCTCATAATCTACAATTCTTACATCCATAAAACAGCCCATTCAGTAACCCTGTATCTCGAGTGACTCTTGGGCCTTGTATTGCATGAACAATAGCGTTAAAAAAATCTGGCATTATTTACTAAGATTGGATCTTCTGGGTGATGAGGTAGCAACTTCTTTTAAAATCACCACTTGAAATTTTAGCTAATACCAGGACCCAGTCACTATCAAGACTTTTCAGTTCAACCTGACAATGTCTCTTGATACATGGCTTAGTGGATTAAAGTGCTGGTTAAAATATATCAGGTTCCCTGGCAGTTGTGAGTTCAATCTCTGTGTCTGATAGTGCTGAAAAGTCACATAGTCTTGTTTCTTCCATTAAACAAGACTAAGTAACATGAAGGTGAGCAAGTCCGTTGAGTATTACCGACATGAATTATCTCCCCTGACAAGCAGAGAACGCGGAATGAGAGCACTGTACCGGCCACCCTGCCACAATCTATGGATTGAAGAGCGAGCTCAGTTCAAAATTCCAAGAAGGTTACAACTGTAGACACCTGAAGAAGGCTGGAGACACACCATGGTTGAAAAATGATCAGATTAGGCTCATAATTAAGCATAAAGTAAGGCTCACTGGATGTCCCCTCTCATCAAATTACAGAAAATAACTGAAATTTCTAAGTCTCATTAGGGTTATATTTTAAACATGAAATTCAGCCCAAACTTGAGAATTTATTAAGCATGTCTAGGATCAGCTGATAATTGAAAACTGTGTAAAGATAAACTCTCCTTGGAAGTTACAAATATGCTTACTTTATGGAGAAAAATAAACAAATTTTTTTCCAAGTTTGGTTACTTTTATAATGGAATCTTTAGAATTCTTACAAATTGACTTATTAAAGAAAAATGGAATTCTGACATTCTTTATTTATTGGAAATCAACTTGCATATTCTTTCTCTACAAGGATTTTAAATTTAAGATCAAAAGGATTTGAGTTTAAAAAAGATTGGCAACCAACTTGCATATTTTTTCCTTATAAAAGAATCAACTTTTTTTTGATTTGGGATTAAAAATGAACTTAAAAGAACCTTAAAACTGAAAGTTCTTTAATTCAATCTGTGGTTAATTTAGTTTGCCAGTCATTTGCAATAACTAAAATGGATTAAGGTGCTTGCTTCTACCGTCCTCTGCTCTACCAACAGAGTTATCGCAAGTGACCTTTTCCTTATTCTCTCATTCTTGTCCATCCATATGCTGTCACGCCAATGAAAGTTCTACCCATTCCCCTCACAGACTCGCTATTTATGCCTGCATTGGAGGGGGGACTAATATATGCATATGAGACTTAACTCTTGTTTGCACACGACTTCCTATTTTATAAATTCAAGCTGGTTTGAATTTTTAGTCTTTTTCATTGTATGTCTGCACGTGAGAAAGGAATTTCAGAATAATCCATTTCACTTTTAATGGTGGTTGCAATCTTTCAACAGGACCTGACACACCAAGCAAATTTGCTTTGCGAGAGGGTTAGTCATCTCGTTCCTCAATCTTCATCTTCTGTTTTCTTAATCCATGTTCTTTTATTGATCTCTCTCATTAATAATAGTTTTTTTTCCTCATTTTCTCACATTTTGTAACCCTTTAGTGGCTTTATTACCCTACCTGAAGTGAAATGATTAAAAAAAAAAAAAAAAATATTTCACATGATTGAAGTTCAATTTGTGTGATGGAGTTCTACAATAGACAGGGTAGGGGGAGCCACCTTTTAGCCCAATACACCTTAGTGCTTGACCATGAAGAAACAAGGTAATTTTATGCTTTCAATCAAAATTTCTGTCCTTATAGATCTCATAAAGCTTTTCATATCTGCACATAGTTTTGTATTCAACCATAAACAAACAGGATTTTAGAATGGATTTTTATTAATCTGACAGATTTTTTATCCCTTTAAAATAAATGTTATTGTTAGTGGATACTTGTATTTGAGAAGGCACACCATACAGAATATTTATCTTCACCTACTGGCCTGAATGTACTAAAATTAATGAATATCTACAAATAATGTTTATGTCAGATTATTAAAAATTCCTTCTAAAATTCTCATAGATAGATAGATAGATAGACAGATATGGATAGATATATAGACAGATATAGACAGATATGGATAGATAGATATATAGACAGATATGGATGGATAGATAGAGATATATAAACAGATATGGATGGATGGATAGATATGGATAGATAGACAGAGATATATCGACAGATGTGAATAGAGATATGAATGGATATATAGATATGTTGAAGTGAATGAATAAAGAGAATGAATAGACTCAGATGCATCGTTAAATAATCCGAGATCAGATAATCTTACCTGCTGACATTGTTTTCTTGTTAAAATAAAGTTTATAAACTTTTACTCTCCTATTTAAACCAAAAATGGTTTCGTCATGGTCTTCCTCCTGCGTTGTTACTTATTGTTAGAAGTTTCATGTCTTGCTACTCGATCTCGACGGTGCTCAAATATTCTTGACAATGAAACTATGCCTAGAAATGTAAAAACAAAAAACCCAGCGAAAATCCCGCGATATTTGCGTGACCTCTCATCATCATAATGCCGTTTCATGAAAAATTCGGATTCCCTTTTTGTAAACATTCGGTTCCCGTATGAGGATGAATAAAGATCATAAAAATCAGCCTCGAATTTAAACCCAGACCGACCAGTTGAATCTGTGAAAGCTCGGTGATGCACTGTGGCCCCTTCGGGCCTTTGACCAACTCCTCCAGGCCTTATTGGGTTTTTTCGAGGGCCGTCCTTCTCCGGTTTTGCCCTATGGTGAGGAGAGACCCCAAAGCGTGGATGCATCATTGTGCCACGGTCGTACAATCGTCTTTTTGTCTGGTTACCAAGAATTTCATAAGCAGACAAGACTTCTGCAAACTTGGTCGAAGCCTCTTCGGTCTTGTTGATGTCAGGGTGATACTTTTTGGACAATTTATAGAAAGCACTTTTAATCTCCGATTCCTTAGAATTAGGAGACACGCCTAGAACATCGTACAAATCTGACACATTTTTTTTAGGTGACAGGTTTGTGTAGCGAGATGAAGACATTTTTCTGTTAATAATAAAAACATTACCATGTCCTATAGTCATCTTCTGTATTTTCCTACACTGTAAACTCGAGTAGAAAAACCCGTTTTTCAGTAAATTTGGGGATTGTCGTTGCCCCATGATTATTTGTTGTTTTGTAACACTCGTCGTGTTGCTGTCGTCATCTAATAAAAGTTTTTTGGTAACTAGAGCTTTTGTGAATGGAGATAAATTACTGTAAAGGGCATTACATGCCCTAAAAGAACTTATATTATTCATAACATGGTTGTGGTATGTTCCTAATTTTAAAAGAAACTTCGGTAATGTTTCCAAACAACCGCGCTATGACCTCCTCGATAGGAGCATAACTCTCCTATGTCCTTCGATCTTATTTTTAAATGTTTTGTTATGTAATACTAAATTTGCAAGAATTTAAACCAAAGATAAGTAGCGATTCATTTACAAAAATTCAAATTATAATTTTTAATATGTTTTAATGAAACAAGACATTACTGGAACGAATTTGAATACTAAACTAAAACTTGCTAACTTTACTATTCGGTAAAGATGGCGTCAGCTGGTAGACCCGAACGACAAGCTCCTCCAGAAATTGTATGTTTTTTATTTGATAAATATTATTATTATTATTATTTTTTTTTGCCTGTTGAATTACTACAAGTTTATAAATAGATCATGATGCTTAAGTGCTATTTTAACATAGATATTTTGAGTATTTAATTAAAATAACTTGTTGAATGCTAATCGATTTGAGGTCTACACACGTGTTTAAAAAATAAATAATAATGATCATTAAAAAAAGTACCCCCCCCGCCAAAAGATCGCAAAGGCCACAAACTTGATAAAAACAAATTTTTATCGTCAAAATGTTTGTTATTATTAAGAGGAGAGACCAATGTATGTTTAGATTATTCTATTAAATTTTTAATCCTTTCTAGCACGTTTAAAATTTTGGTTTTCTTGCGTCAGCGTGTGGACCAAAGATTCCCTATGGGGAAATTTAGTATCTTTTTTGCTGTGAAAAACACGTTGATTTGGAAATTCTTGCAAAAATCAAATAATTGTCGGATTTTAATTAAATTTTCAAAACTTATCCACAAATAAATTAAGTTATTTCTATTTTTTTTTTTTTTTTAGAAAATCTTGATAAAAACATTTTTTACATCTAAAAACTAAACTAAAAAAAGGTCACTAATTTGCTATTTTAGCAAAAAAGAAAAAGAAGAAAACTCTTCCAGTCAATTTAAATTGGTTTTTAAAATACAGCAAAGTATTTTGCTTATTGGAAATATTAAATTTAATCTATTAGCTTCAAATTAAAACTAAAATGAAAGATTTTTCATTTTTAAAAAATTATTTTAAACCTTAGGTATTGCATTTTCTGTGGTGGAATTTATTATTAAAAACTAAAAAGTAATATTCAAATTTTGGGGCTACTTGGCTAATTAACTGAAAATTCCTTGGAATTGATTTGAGATAGAGATAATTAAGCTGAAGAAAATAATTTCTGTATTGAGTTTTAATAATTTTAATTTATGAATAAATATTAAATAATTTTTTTTTTTTTTTTTTTTTTTAGAGCAACCTGTCCAATAATTAGCATTTGTAGATATAAACAGTGTAGACATAAAAATCAACATTACAAGAACTGTCTCATTTCATGCCTCAAGATATCTTCATGTAACTGTTTCTCTCTTTCTAGCAAATCATTATTTGTTACTACTCCAAGCATTACTTTGTGGCTACCCATATTTAAGTAGACATCCTCTTTTTTTTTTTTTTTTAACAGTGAAATTTATAACCCTACTAAAGAAAATATGGCCTTGAAATTATCTGTCTGCAGTCATATATATTTTACCGAGTCATATATACTATATAAAAATATGTTTCAAAAATTAATTTTAGAGTATATTATAAATAAGCAAATGAAAAATATGACTCAGAATGACTTATTGCAATAGGCCTGGAATTATTTTTTTTTTAATAATAATAAGTTTTTTCTGCAAAGGAAAGAAAGAAAAGTAGCATTCAATTGATGCATTCATCTTTCTGTTTCCATTGGAGAAATAAATAGTGTATAAACCAGAGTTTCTCGACTGTTTTTCAACCTGCACCCACTTTGGGCACACATTTTCCTGTCGATGCTCCCCTGTCAAATTAAATTTTGAATATTTTAGTAGATACCTTTCAGAAACTTCCCTTTGTAACCAATATTGAATAATTTTTGAAAATTTGAGAAAAAAAAATTATAAATGTTCATCACCCACCAAATGAAATAAAAACTCCCAGTACCCCCTTTCAACATAACAGAGCCCACAGCTTTCTACTATGGTACCTAGACTTTATGAATTTAAGTACAGTACTAGAATGGTGGCAAGGTCTCACCGTTTTACATTTGAAATAGTTAGATGTAACCGTTCTATGCTAAATAGTTTCTTCTCTCACACTTTCCGCTTGTGGAACTCTCTTCCAACTTCTTATTTTCCAGTTAACTTTGATCTTCAAAACTTTAAATCGTTATCTACTGTCTTAATTTTTGTTCTTTTATTGTTCTCTCTCATATTCTTTAACACTCAGTAACCCCTTGCAACCTAGTTGCTCAATTGCTTTGCTTGGAGTAAAATGATAAAAAAAAAAAAAACTAAAAGAATTGACACTTCAAAAATACCATATATGTGAACCAACAAAGTAACTTACAAAATTTAGCAGTTAGAGTTAGTTTATGCTAATTATTGGACAGGTTGCTCTAAAAAAAAAAAAAAAATTATTTAATATTTATTCATAAATTAAAATTATTATAAGTATGAACTGCAATACAGAAATTATTTTCTTCAGTTTGGGAAGGTGGCAAAGTAAAAAAAAAAAAAAAAAAAAAAAAAATACACAATTTGTTTTTTGATATTCCACCAGTGAATGGACCAATAACGGGTATGTTGATTCCATGGCTTCTTAATGAGAAAGCAATTTTAAAAGATAAAAATGTTTTTATTATTTTTAAAATGAATAATATTTTCATTTTGCAGAAATCCCTGTAATTTTTTCTTTCCTGCTATGCAGTCATGTATCCAACAATATGGATATCATGCTATCTAAAAAAAATATACATATAATATATAAATAAATTTATATATATATATATATATTATATATATATATATATATATATATATATTTCAGAAATGAAACTTATATATTAGGTTGGTGCAAAAATAATTTCGTTTTCTCACATAGTAACATAGTTAGAAAACGAAATTATTTTTGCACCAACCTAATATATATATATAAATTTCAGAAATGAAACTAGAAAACACATTTGCTCAATTATATTAATCTATTAAAAGATATACAATATATTTTTTCTTTTTAGTTTTACAGTGAAGAAGAGGCTCGGAAATACACTCGAAAGTAAGTAGCATTTTTTTTTTTTTTTTTTTTTTTTTTTTTTTAACATAATTTTACAGTGGTTTTTAAATATATTTTTACATACTTTGTGAATTTTTTTTTTTAAAAAGTAAAAACCAAATCTGAAAAATGAAAAAAACAAAAACTTCTGCTTTCATGTTTTTTGTGGGGACAAAATTTCTTTTTCTTGTGACATATCTGGTACATTGCTATAATATATGGTCTGGTGTTCCTACTATAGATCTGGAGTTTCTCGACAAAATCCAAATTAGGATCTGTAATGTTATCAGTTCTGACCTGGCATCTCTACTTCAGTCACTTTCCCACCACTGTCATGTGGATTTCCCCTGTCTTTTCTATGAATATTTTCCTGGCAACTGTTCTAATGGGCTCTTCTCCTTGGTACCTCAATCTCTTGAATCTAAGCATACTACTAGATTGGCAATTAGGTCTCATTATTTTACTGTTGAAATTGTTTGATGTAACCATATGTTTTATTCTTGCTTGTGAGACTCTCTTCCAGTTTCTTGCTTTCCCTGCCGTGTACAATTTTCAAAAATTTAAATCCAACATCAGTCGCAGTTACCGTATATACTCATGGATAGGTCGCACTTTTTTACCAAAAATTTCACAAAATATTAGGGGTACGACCTGTCCTCTCAACATAAATGTAAAACAACACTATCTTGTCATCATGATTTCTGAGAAATCAGAAATGATACCCATAAACACTAAAGCTGTGGCTTTTCTCCATATAGAAACAATTTATCTATCATATATACTGACACACTGCTTTAAACTTACGTCATCCTGATAGATTCACATATTCATCACAATAAATAAATAAAATTATAAAATATTCATTGATCCATCAGTCACCGTTCGTCCGGGGCCCCTCACACTAGATTGATATAGAAACCCTGAAAATGCAGACATAAGTTAAGGAACCACATATCGATGTTTATTGGCAAAGAAAAATAGTCCCACCATTCAGTCTGCAAAATATATATATTTTATCAAAAATACATTGGAAAATCTGACTTAAAAAAATGAAATATATTCTTCATGAGATAATTTTCTTTAATGGTTGTTTCATATAACATTAAAAGGAGTTCTTAAGTGTTATTTACAAATAACAAAGTGCATGAATCTAGTACCCAAAACGTTTGCACTATTTTGCAGTGGGCAGCAATATAGTTGGTATCCAAATTTATAGTTTATAATTTTAATTGTTGCAAACCCTCATCATGAGTAAAAGAAAGTTATGAAGCTGGTTTTAAATTAAAGTACTAAATTATGCAGAAGACTATTGAAATTGATCTTCAAAAGTGTATTAATAATTGTAAGTTTTGAAATAAAGGTAGATATCTGATAATTCTTACGTTTAAAAAGGGCTGTGTAACTCCCCAGATTATAGTGCGACCTATCTGCGAGTCAAAAGTAAATCATCAATTATTAAGCCATAAAGTAGGGGTGTGACCTATCCGGTGTGACGACCTATCCATGAGTATATATGGTAGTTGTTTAATGCCGGGAATTACAGCTGATGACCTGCACATTTGAAAGATTTAATAAAGAAAATGTGCTCTCTGGCAGTATTTGAATCTGCCCCACACCTTTTTGTAGGAGAAACTATCGTCTGATCCGGCATGCTTTAGGCTGCTTGGGCACAGAGAGTGTCACAGCCCGGCAAGGTTCAATTTCCATTCTGAAGAATTCACATCCACTTGTTCAGATCTTGAAAGCCTATATTTGTTCATCTCTTCCTGAACGTTGTTCTTCTACTGTCCTTTCTTCTCACTAAAGGCATCTGATTCTTTTTCAAATATAACCCCTTGCATTTTAGTGACATTACCGCTTTTCTTGGGGTGAGATGATAAAAAAAAAAAAAAACATTGAAA
Source organism: Acanthosepion lycidas (assembly GCA_963932145.1). Classification (NCBI taxonomy): domain Eukaryota; kingdom Metazoa; phylum Mollusca; class Cephalopoda; order Sepiida; family Sepiidae; genus Acanthosepion; species Acanthosepion lycidas. Next base: position 8,014,057 of record OZ010603.1, read on the forward strand.
TTGATCCTATTATTTGTGCTTTGTTACCTTGACAGCCCAATGCAACCAGGTTTGCCAGTTTTCACCTGTCTCAAAATCACCCCCCCCAACCCCGAAGGAGGCGCTTCTGGTCAGGTGTGTGGGCTTCTCTATGGCATACCAAATGTCCACCAAAATCAAATTCATGCTTTCTTTGACTTGCCCAGCCACGTCCACAACCCACACTCCTCTGTGATTCTTGCTCACAACTCTTTGGGAGTAGGTTGGCCTTCACAGCCATTTCTCAAGAGGAAGGGAGGATGATGTGAGCGGCTGCCGATGTATGTTGCTCATTGTTTCATTCCATTTTATGTAGTGATCTTTTTCATCTTTTTTGCAGTTCACGAATGATTGAAATTCAGTCTTCGCTGTCGGAGCGAGCAATAGAATTGTTGGCATTACCAGAAGATCAGAGCTGCTTTATTTTGGATATTGGGTAAGTCTTGCCTTTGGCTCCAACTTTTCAGATCCCATTGCTACATTATAGACTACTGACAATGGACAATTTTCCATTTATCTCACCTCACTTTATGAGTTGGAGCTTTTTTTTTTTTTTTTCTAAGAGAAAGCGAGGAGGCATGTCAACTGTTTGGGCAAAAATAAAAAAAACAAAAGCATGTTCTGAAAGACAATAACTGGTGATGATTCCTTTTTTCTTTTTCACTTTATGATTAAACAAAATATTAAAAAAGTCTTCTCAGATTAAAGAGACGACAAGAAAAGAAGACTTTTAAGTGTACTTTGTTTGCTAAAAGAATTTATTTTATATATATATATATATATATATATATATTTGACTCTCCCGTCGAATTCGACGTATGAGGGTCAAGCAGATCAGTTCCTAGGAAACCGACAGCCCGACAACAGCACATGAGATTTGATTATAGTGGTGACGGTTTCGTGCAGGACCATCCACACTTTTTGAAGGGCAAAATACAGAGACCTGGTGCACTATGTGCCACAAGGTCCCCAAACAACCCTCCACAGGTTTTGAATTCAGAGTTGTCCTTCTCCTAGTGCAGTTTCCATACAAGGCTATAGAACCCAGTCTGTCCTGCTATTCACCCATAGCTGGAAGGAGAAGAAGATCCATACCTTTTCCCAACGGTATTAGCATGCAAGTGAATGTAATGGGTTTGACTGGAATTCGAACTCGGCTCTCCGATTCCTCAGTCCAAGCCGCTATCCATTACTCCACCATGCCTCCACACACACACACACACACACACACACACACACATATATATATATACGTGAACATCTGTGTATGTATGAATGGCATTCTGACGACAATTTTTTCCTCCTACTACCATAAAGCACTGATATACACAACCATAATTAATTCCAAAATTTAATCAGTTTGTCTGATGATCACAGAGAGTGTGAAATGCAGGGTTACAAACTCACATCAATCCAACAAATTTTTTATATATATAGTGGACAGTGAATCTGGAATTGGATAAATTGCTCCACCTTGATAACGTTTCAAACCTCATACTTCAGCCCTTAATCTGACTTGATGTAAAAATATATTAATAAGTTCAAATATTTTCTTTCAAAGTATCAACTGCTCAAAAAGGTTTTTTTTTTTTTTTTTTTTTTTTTTTTTTGCACCTGCCAAATTTAAACCTGTAGAGGTAGTGATATAAATTAAAATTATTGATTTATTGTATGAAAACATTCATTCATCACATTAAACTGAGAAATCAGCAAGGTTTAAAATCTTTCCTCCAAATCTTCATTAAAGTACATTATCATCAGCGGTTTCTAGACCAAATGTTGTCTTCAACTGACCACTATCAAGGTAATGCTTTAAATCTTCAATTAGGTTGTACACAATACATGCAAATGGCGATTTGGGCTCTTCTAAGTTTAAGCCTTTTATTAAACGAATGCCGTTCTCATTGATGAAATGCAGATTGAGACGTAAATTATGATATGATACATGGTGCAGTTAATTATCTACAATTCCAATACTAATTTGGTCTATTGCCAAGCCATAGCTTTTTTCTTGTTTGTAGAATCCTTCATATAATTGAACATAATGACATTTGGATAAATTGAACCATGAATTGGGTTGCTTCACTATGGAGGAGTAAAAATATTTGAGAAATCTTCTTAGAAAAATATACACGGTTCAAACCTGCATTCCCTAGGGGAAATCGTCATTAGATCGGATGTGTTTTAACCTCTCAGCCATGAGGAACCTCCTGATCAAGCAAAGCCAGAATTGTGCTTTTGGAGATGGGGAGTACATATTTTTCTATAAAAATTTCTCAAATATTCAGGCCAGTAGATTGAAATAAATAAATATACTGTTTATTAAATAAATAAAAATAGAGCATATACTCAAATATTGGTATCCATTAAAAATAATATTTAAGTAAAAAAATTAGAAATCTATACAGGTTGAGAATCCTTTATTCGAAATTCTTGGGACTGGAAGTGCTTCAGTTTTTAAAGTTTTTTTTTTTTTTTCAGATTTGGAATACTTTCTATTTAATTTGTATATAGCATCTATAAAATGAGGCAATGGAGAATGGAACCCAATTATAAGCACAATATCACTTCACATTTCATAAGACAGTTTATACATATACCCTGAAGGTATTTTTATATCAAATTTAATAAATTTTGTATACACACAGATACAAATAATGATGCTAGACATGTAATGCTCACACGGATTTTTAAGTTGGGAAATTAAGATTTCACATTTAAATAATGTTTCGTACTTTCTGTATATGTACAAAAATACATGATCACTAATCACAAAAAATATATAAATGTAGGATTTTCTGACATTTTGAATATCTTTACTGAGCATGAAACACCTGGTAGGTAATCCATGAACGAAGGTGTTGCTGTGATGATTGCTAATGAAAAACTGGTGCCAACATCAGCTTCGTAGCTGGGCTGGGGAAGCCCCACCCAGGGCAGGTGAGGTCACAACAGCTGCACTTCACCTAGGAACCTCCCAAGTGCTTTCATTTCAAATTTTACATTTCTGGGAAGTCATGTCAGCACCTGAAAAACATTCAGGAAAAAGATACACAACCTATATATATATATATATAGCATGTTTTCATTGAGATATATTTCATTGAACAATGAAAGTTTTGTCTACTTATTTTCAGTTGGATCCTTTCATATGCACAGACAATCTTTTTGGTGTCATTATTAAAGGAAGAAAGTAAATTACCATGTTGATACATATTATTTTATTCTGTGTACTTTCAACATTAGCCTGATGTTATTGTCAGGGTGTTGTTTATTTTGAGACAAATATTGTAGTGAGATTGGCTTAAGTAACACTTCAGGGGAGGTAACTAACTTATGATGTTGTAAATAGTTTTTTAAGAAAAAGATAAGTATTAAAACTATTAGTACAAACCTCGATATTTAAAGCTATTTATTGTAAACATTTTAAAACATTTGTGCAATATTCATAATTAATTTTATTAAGATTTGGTTTCAATTTTTTAATATAGATAGCTTCAAGAAGTTTTAGTCGATGTTTATTATTTTCATGAAAAATATAGATGTATTTTCAACAAGAATTTTTCTAAATTGTGAATGTGGACAGGTATTTTGCTGTAAATGTTTAGAAATGTTGGGCACATCATACAAATGAAAACTCACCCACCAGGACAACATGGTCATAATGTGGCCAACATAAATATTATTTTTTCTGTTGGAAATACAATCTCCCAGAGGACATTTAAATTTATATACAATATTGGTTTTCTCTAACACTGTAGTTGATGGGGAAGAGTCCATTACAAATGATTGAATTAAATATGCTAGTATCTGTTTATGTCCCTGAGATGAGGTATTATATACATTATTTACATTATTAGGACTATTGTCCTCATCTTTGTCGCCATATTTATTACAATGTTTCGGCCTTTCACTGTCTATATTCCTGAGATTAGGTATTATGTACATTATTCGGACTATTGTCCTCATCTTTGTCGCTATATTTATTACGTTTTGGCCTTTCAGTATCTGTCGATATTTCTGAGATGAGGTATTATGTACATTATTTACATTATTTGGACTATTGTCCTCATCTTTGTTGCCATATTTATTACAACGTTTCGGCCGTTGTATGCTCCGACCTTCTTTAGGTAGTTGGAATGTCGAACTTAACCCTTTATTTTGCTCACTGGTGTAGACTTCTACTTCCACGTGCCATGTTTAATGGATGTCAGTTGTTAAGGACACATGGCACAGTGGATAAAGGCTTTGGTTAGATCCAGTGACAGGACCCAAAGAGTGTAAGTTCAATACCCGGTTAAGGCAGTGGAGAACTTTCAAAAGGAAATTAACAGGAAATAACTGATAACTGACATTCATTAGGCATGGCACGTGGAACTAGAACAATACTAGAACAGTCTAACCCATTGAGTGAAATAAAAGGTTAAGTTCGACATTCCAACCACCTGAAGAAGGCCGGAGCGTACAAGGGCCGAAACATAATAAATATGGTGACAAAGATGAGGACAATAGTCCGAATAATGTAAATATACTAGATTTAGTATAGTATATAATTCATTTTTTTTTTTTTTTTTTTTTTTAATATATACTAAGGTATGTGGTGGAAATGTTAGTATTAACTTTTTTAGGATATTTTTGTCTTGTTTATAATTAGAATGTATTTGGTTGTGATATTAAAGATTAATATATTTGGGGTTAGTTGAAGGAGTATTATATTTTAGTATAGAAATCTCTGATAAAACATCTTATTTGTTCATCAATGATATAATTAGAGAAGTTATTGATTTTATATTTTTAGTTCACTGTAGAAAATCTGTGTGGATGAATTAATTTTTGCACGGTTTATTAGCTTTTTTATAATTGCTATTTTGCAGTAATTTGGACATTCACTCTTATAATTAAGGTTGTACGAGTTTATGGTGGTTATTTTTTATATGGGGAGATAGCGAATTTATTGTTAGTGTGCTAATGTCAAAAGTATTCAGAATAAAATAATATATATCTGTGACACCCACTGGTGGTCGCGACACCAATATGTGAGGATTCAAGCTGAAATTTTTTTATGACCGCCGTGTGTTGGCCGGCTTTGTTTTTCTTTCTGAATTCTGTTTCCCTTGGCACGACATTCCCTTATGACATTAATCAGTTTTGACAGAATCTCATATCTCGCTTTTTCTTATGGATTTTCTGTCTCGTGCAAAAAGTATCCTTTTTTTTTTGTAAATAAAAATAAAATCTTCTTTTTAACGTTGCTTAGTCTATCTTTTGATATAGCTCTTTCTCACCTTAAGTCTTTCTTGTTTTTAATTTCTATGGTTAATTAGTTAGCCAATTACCATAGCTAAATAGTGTCACATATCTACATAGTAATTTTCTCTCTTCGTTTAATAATGACACTAAAAAGCTTGTCGGTGAATATGAAAGGATCCAACTGAAAATAAGTAGACAAAACTTATTTAAATTATTCAATGAATCATGTCTCAATATATAATTATATAGTGAATTTTCCAAGTGTAGCTAAGATGTGGCACAAGGCCGAAAGTAGGGGGCACCCAGTGAGCATCGAACTCACTACTCAGTCGTAATGGATCTAGCAAGACAAGCTTTCTAACCATTACACCATGCAATATATCATTATATATATGTACAATTTTCTGTTTAAAATACTGTATTTCATGATATATGATGTCCTCCAACTTATTTATATTTAATATTAAAGTATTATAGAGTTAGGTGCAAGTACTGGTTGTTACTGGATAAACATTATTAGCCTACCAAATACTTCAATTTTTCATAGACTTCTCTATTTATATTTAATATTAAAGTATTATAAACTTATCTACTGGTAGTCTACAGCATTTAGGTAAACATTAACCTATTAAGATGTATCCACTTTGCATATAAGATGGGGGTTGGGGATATTTCTGTTTTTTAAGCATGTCTTACATTCTATCAAATATGGTGGATCTTGTTCTTTGAAGGGAATGAATTAACTGTCCAAAATATTGGTATTCTGGCATCTTAGTCCTATCTCAAGATAAGCAAAAGTATTCTCTTAGTCTATATAAGAGAGTGGTGGGGTACCTCAAGGTGTTGTAATGGTTAGCAAGCTTATCTTGCTAGAACGATTACGACTGTGTAGTGAGTTCGATTCTCACTGGGGGATCCCTACTTTCTGCCTTGTGCCACATTTAAACTATTCTTGGAAAATCAATATAAGACAGTGGTGGTATCAATGATTTTATTAGTTGTCATTAATATTTTTTTTCTTTTACAGGTGTGGTTCTGGTTTAAGTGGAGAATGCCTGACAGAAAATGGCCACTTTTGGATAGGGCTTGATATCAGTCCTGCAATGTTAGGTAATATTTTCTTTCTTTTTTTCTGCTTTCATTTGATTGTCTGCATTGTAATATGTAAGGTTCAACTGGAGAGAATATTTAAAACCTAATGTGATTTTCTCATAACTCAGAAAGAAAACCTAGGAGATAATGGGAGGAACTTAACCATATTTAACACAATCACTTTAACTTATCAGTAATTGTTATATATTTTTGATCACTGACAATTTTGTTTTCTTTATTTATTGATTTTTGGAAGGGTGGGGGTTTATTTATTTATATATTTTTTATTTATTGTGATGTTGGATTTTCTTTTTATTTAAACTGATTTTCAGGGTTTTTTTTTTATTTATCTATTTAGTTATTTTTTGAGGAGGGTTTTTTTATTTTCACTGATTTGGGAGCATTTTTTTCCCCTTCCTTTACAATGATTTTCTATAGTAAAATCAGTAACAATGCACTTCTACAAGAAAATAATAATTATACACATAATAATATTCCCCTATTTTTTTTTTTTTTTTTTTTTAAATGCCATGTCCCTTGACGACGTAGGCATTCATGGCTCTCCACACGTTCCTTTATTGTAAACTACAATAACTTTTTGGGAAATGTAAGAGTGGTTTTCAGGCACCTTTTTCCTCAGATTTGAATTCAGAGTAGCCTTTCTTGACTAGCTAACACCTTTTAAGATTGCAGTCAGCTCTGCTATTTAACTCTTAGTAATTTTCTTTTATGTGCCATGACCTATCAAGATGTATGCTATCATGGCTCTCCACAGTTTCTCATATTTTGTTGCTCTAAGCAACTTTTGACCCTTTACTTTCCTTCTTTGTCCTTGTTCTGTTATCCATTCAATCAAACCTGTTAAGTAGGTTACTCACTGTTTCCCTCTGCTTCTCTTGCCTTCACTATGTCCTGTGAGTGTTAAATTCTCTATGCCTTCTTTCTTGTTGCTCTAACTTATGACCATTTACCTTCCTTCTTTGTTCTTGTTCTGCTATCTATTCACTCAAACACGTTAAATAGATTACTCACTGTTTCCCTCTGCTTCTCTTGCCTTCACTATGTCCTGTGAGTGTTAAATTCTCTATGCCTTCTTTCTTGTTGCTCTAAGTAACTTTTGAATCTTTACCTTCCTTCTTTGTCCTTGTTCTGCTATCCATTCACTCAAACTCATTAAGTAGGTTACTGTTTCCCAGGTTACTCACTGTTTCCCTCTGCTTCTCTTGCTTTCAATGTCCTGTGTGTGTTAAATTCTCTATGCCTTCTTTCTTGTTGATCTAAGTAACTTTTGGCCCTTTACCTTCCTTCTTTATCCTTGTTCTGCTATCCATTCACTCAGTCATTAAGTACGTTACTCGCTGTTTCCCTCTGCTTCTCTTGCCTTCAATATGTCTTGTGAGTGTTAAATTCTCCATGCCCTTTTTCTTGTTACTCTAAGTAACTTCTGACCCTTTACCTTCCTTCTTTGTCCTTCTTCTGCTATCCATTCACTCAAAGTCGTTAAGTAGGTTACTCGCTGTTTCCCTCTGCTTCTCTTGCCTTCAATATATCATGTGAATGTTAAATTCTCTAGGCTTTCATTCTTCATTATGTGTTGCAGAAATTTCTGTTTACTTTTGGTTGCAAATACCAGTATCCTTGCAATTCTTTATTTCCTTCAAACTTTTACATTGTTCACATGTTCTTTCCATGTTATTCTTAACACTTTTAACAATTCTTGTTTTAATTCCTGACTACTAACAATCCCTTTCTTCTTGATTCTTTTAATGCACTGCTTACCATTTTAGTGCTGAGGCTTTCTCAAACAAATTTTAAGTAAAAAAAAAAAAAAAATTCTACTCTGTCATTAAATCCCCTCTATGCACTCACACACACACACACACACTCGGCTAGCAGTCATTTATTAGTACAGAAAATGACTAATGGTTGTCAATGATAAGGGAAAAAGCAACACATAAGTTATAAGAGACTACTTGGATTGTTGTTGTGTGTGTTTTTACCTACTGCTACTATTTACTAAGTTACTAGATACTCTCTTTCACCAATTACAAATGCCATGTGGAATAGTCATGCTGGTTGGAATTTTTTTTTTTTTTTTTTTTTTTTTTCAACTTGTTAAATAAGCAGGGAATGTTTTATATTCCTGCAAGAAAATAATGATTTCACAGAGAAAATCATTTGAAAGATTATAAGTGGGTCATACTAAATCATAATCATTGCTGGGTATGACGATAAATTACATCTGGCACCCTCGGTATGGTGACAAATTACATCTGGCGTCCTCGGTATGACGATAAACTATGTCCAACATCAAGGTCTCTCATTGCGAGGTTTTTGGGGAGTGTGGAACCATCTCTTAATTGCTGGTGTTCCCACATCCACCATGACCTGGGGTGCTAGCACCTGTTAGGGTCCCAGCTATGGGAAAATAGTTAGCCCCTAAACTGGGGTCAAAACACTATGAAAGTTTACAAAATAGGTTTTAATACCAGCAATATATTTTTGGAAAAAATATTACCAGCAATAAAAATCTTGTCGGCATTAAATAACCCATTGATGTTGATATGCCGTAAAACAAAACAAACTGAACCAACACCATTGCTTTGTTAGTGAAAATAATTTAATTAGGCCAGCACTTGTATTTGGTACACAAGATTGTTAAATTATTAGAGTGGATGAAAGTGTTTATATATATATATATATACATATATATATATATATATATATATGCTAGCCGTCTACTTAGTTTCAAGTATAAGTACTTTCTGAATTGTTAAGCTCTTTCATAAGCTTTCAAATGACTTCTTAGAGCTGCATTTGTTTCTGCAATTATTTGGCTGTGCAAAATACAGGTTTGGTGTTGTCCCTGGGTAAAGCTGGCTGTTGGCATGACGATGGTGATGATGATGATTTTTCAAGCCAAAACAATTGATTTGGCATTAAATACATACAGAAAAGCCTGTTTTAATTTCAGGCAATTCCACTTGTTGCTTTTTGTCTATGGCACGTCACATGGTTAACAAGACGTTGAGAGAAGAACCCAACTACACAATGGACAGATGCAAATTATGAGTTGTAAGAAAATATCTCTAACTTTTATACTGGGTGTAACAGGAAAATTGTCCAAATCGTGTGACAGCATGTGATAATTGTCCATCTAACAAAATGTTTAATATCTAAAAAACCACTAAACAAATGGAGTTTCTTTTTTCCAGGTTTTCAGATAACACGTTTAAACATCTTGACACTGTTTTTTATAAGAATCATGGAAAAACTCTTTGTGTTATTTAGTTAGAAAGGGAACAGGTTAAAATCATTTGGTGTCAGCTCCACTACATCTTCCCAACTGAGCAGTGGTGAGAGGAAAATGATCATTCAGGCCTTCAGTAATGTTACCAACATTCATACTCTGGCTTCTATTCATTTAAGTCCATTCAAGAACCATCAAGACAATGGTGAATATTTAAAAAAAGAGGGAACAGTAGAGAGGAAATTTGGATCAGGAGGTCACAACAGCAAGAGGGATCATCATTTCAACTGAGAATTAAATACATTCTTATTGTTCAAAGTAGAGTCCAGTAGTGTTATATAAACCTTGCGGAATTTCAATAAGATATCTTTAATCATTTCTAAAATACAACAGTTCAAAGCTTAATCTAACAATTGGGCAATTTTACTGTTATATCTGGTATATAAATATATATACATTTTTTTTTTTTTTTTTTATCAAGTTCACCCCAAGCAAGGCAGTAAAATCACTAAGACACGAGTAGTTACTGGTTGTGGAAGAATTAGAAAACGGAAACATTACTATGGAGAAAGAACAAAAGAAGAGTAATCAGGAGGACAGTAGATAGTGATTGACATTGCTTTTAAATTTTTGAAGATTAAAGTTGACTGGAAAGCATGAAGCCTGAAGAGAGTTCCACAAGTGAAAAGTGTGAGAAAATCAACTGTTAGAATAGAAGTTATGGGTACATCTTGCCAACTCAACTGTAAATTAATGGGACCTTGCCACCAATCTAGTACTGCTCTTAAATTTATCAAGTCGACGTACAATAGCAGAGAGTTCATCAGAACAGTTGTCATAAAAGTATTTATAGAAAAGTCATGGGTGGGCAACTTTATAGTGGTGGGTAAGTGATTGAAACTGAGATGCCAGATCAGAACCAATAATATTGCTGATCCTTTGGATTTTATCAAGGATCTCTAAATAAATAGCAGGAGCACTGAACCATATTTGGCAGCAATTTTCAGTGTATGGACAAATATTAGACTTATAGATATGCAAGATAGATAAGAGAAGAAGCAGTTGACTTAGCAATGGATTCAATATAGTCTTTCCACTTCGTGTCGGCTGAGAACGCTAGCCCAAGAAGGTGCAACAAGTCACTCTCTTGGAGGTTAGCATCAACCATGTTGATGGAAGGCAGAAAAGCCTCTCTCAGATGATTAACAGATATCAGTTTTGTTTTGGACGCATTAAAATTAACAAGCCATTCTTTGCCCCAGTTAACAACAAACTGTAGATCATTTTTGACATCATCTGCCAATTTGACTTTATCAGACTTACTATTGGGACAGGAATAAATGGTTGTGTCTTCAGCGTAGATACCAAGTTGAGAGCTCCTGTCATCAGGAAGGTCGTTAATGAAAATTAAAAACAATGTAGGACCAATACAAGGCTCAAGAGCCACTCAAAGTAGGGGATTACTAAATGAGATGTGTAATATGAATGTAAGAGGAGGTAAAAGGAAGTGAAGACTATGAAAACATGAGTGATTTGTTTTTATGGTTTATCAACCTTTTGAAGGTTATTTAAAGCCAGAAAATAATATTTTTAGATTGTAAAAAAATTTTTTGAGGTGGGAGATAATGATTTACTCATGCAAGTTCTACTATTCAATCCATAGCTGGGAGGAGGGAGTAGAGGTGGATTCATACCTTTCCCAATGATATTTACATGTAGGTTAATATAACGAACCCAACTGGAATTGGAACTCGGCTCTACAATTTCCAGTTCTAAGCTGTTACCCATCACACTACCTGCACATCCAAGCTTACAGCCGCTGATATTCCCAAGCAGTTGCCCATCTAGGTACTGACCATATATCAATGTTGCTTAACTTCAGTGATTGTATAAGAACCAGTGTTTTAACATTGCATTCTCTTTCAAGACCCCCTCAGCTACCATTGTCAATTTCATTTTGTGTTGCTATAGCAGGACATGACAACATAACTGCAAAATTCAAACTCACTATTTGTATGGTAAGATAAACTTCTAACTTGACCACCTACAGAGGGTTACAAGATAAGGTACAATATAATGTACCTCCATATATAATAATTTAAAAATTTACTTTTGCTTTAGATGTTGCTCTTGAACGAGAAGTTGATGGAGACTTAATTTTGAATGATATGGGAACAGGAATGCCATTTAAGCCAGGTGTGTTTGATGCTGTAATCAGGTGAGTTTTTCTTTCTAATCATTTGTTAGTTTTCAACAAGTAGGTAATTGAATTTGTGGATTTAAATAAGTTGTTTTAACAAAGCGAGGCACTTCCTCTCGATTTTCTATCTGAACGATAAGAGTTCTTGAATATAAACTCAGACTATTCAGAAAATTTATTTAGCACTATAAATAAATAAGAGCTGTAATACAACTTGCATTGCTTTTAAAAACAGTTTTCAATATCAGATATAGAATGAGCAACTATAAAGTCAAATACAGATGAACAATTAAAATCGCTCTTAAAAATATTTAAATGCTATATAATGATTATATAGGAATCCATGTACCATAAGATTACATTGATAACCTTTGCTTACATTTTGGAAACCAGGCTTTTCAAATCTATTCCTATGATTATCAATTCAATACACTATTTACATTATTCGTACTATTGTCCTCATCTTTGTCGCCATATTTATTACAATGTTTCAGCCGTTGTACGCTCCGGCCTTCTTCGGGTGGTTGGAATGTCGAACTGAACCCTTTATTTCGATCCCTGGGGTAGACTGTTCTAGTTCCACGTGCCATGTCTAATGGATGTCAGTTGTCAGTTATCTCCTGTTTAATTCCCCTCCCCAAGTTCTCCACTGCCTTAACCGGGTATTGAACTCACAATCTTTGGGTCCTGTCACTGGATCTAACTAATCCCTTTATCCACTGTGGATAAAGATGTTAGTGGGGAACTTGAAAAAAAAGTTCAGTACTTATTCATTTATTCAAATACTAATGCTGTACCAATACTAATTCCATGCACGCATATATGTATATCATGGCATACTAGTGTGTTGTGGCACAGCAGTTGATAATATTGAAATACCACATATAATACAGATACTTTGTATTTTGATATTGCTGATTTACAGTAATGTTATTTTCTGTTACTCCTTTTTGTTATTAGACTGACAGTCACATCATGTTAAAACACCAGTTTCCATACAGTCACTGAAATTAAGCAACATCGAGCCTGGTCAGTACCTAGATGGGTGACTGCTTGGGAATATCAAATGCTGTAAGCTTGGATGTGCAGGTGGTGTAATGGATAATAGCTCTATATTGTTAATCAGAGAGCCCAGTTCCAATGCCAGTTAGGTTCATTATATTCTCTTATGTGCTTGGGAAAAGGTATGAATCTGCCTCTTTTCACTCCTTTTCTATGGGTTAATTAGTAAGACTTGTATCACTAAACCATTATCTAAAAAAAAAATTCTCACAATCTAAAAATATTTTCTGGCTTTAAAAGGGTTGATAAGCCATAAAAAAATGAATGAATAAAATAGATTATCTACACAGGCATGTCTTTTAGATTTATTTACATTCTCTGGAATATAAATGTAAAAAAAACTATTGTGCCTATAAAGTGGGGGATCAATTTATATATTTCTTGTAATATAGAATCGATCTCCCACTTTATATCTATCTATTAGGTTGGTGCAAAAACAATGACATTATTTTTGCACCAACCTAATAATAATTTCTTGTTTGTTTATCGTGTATGAATTTACCTCTTCTCCCCCCAGCTATAGGTTATTTAGTGAGATTGTATCACTAAACCATTATTATCTCCAAAAAGAAAAAAAAATTCTTACAAAGGGTTGACAAGCCATAAAAAACGAAGGTAATATTGAAATCCATGATGAACAAAAGACGGCTAAATCAGGTGTCACTCATCCTGTCATTTTTGCTAATTGTTTTGCATTTTGATATTACTGCTTGGCAGCAATGTTTTTTTGTTTTTTTTTTAAATGTTTTAATATGCCTGGTTTATCGCTTTTGTTGATTTTCCAAGGTGTGTGTTCTTTAATTGCAAAAAATTTTCCCCCTCTTATTGTCAGAAGGACACAGAATGTATGCTGGGATATTTTTCTTAGCCAATAAAATGGGACGGCTTGCATTTTGACATGACTCAGTCCAGGTCTGTCAATTTAGGTTGTTCATGGCTGATTTGTCGAACTCTGCTTTCGGGCATAGAGGAACCCAGACAAGGCTGTGCTGAAAAACAGAGTTGTGTCAGGGCAGGTAGACAAGCTCTACCTCGTGTATGTGGGGTTTATGGGAAATTTTTGTCCACACAAAAAACGGCCTTGTGCCACATCCCGCTTTGTGGGGAGGCTAAGGTAAATAACCTCAGTCCAGATCTGCCTTAACTAATAGACAGACATACTGTGTTCACTTGGTCGGCCTTGCTTTTGTATACAAACATGAACTCCTAGTTTGTGAATTTTTTTGCCTTCTTACCAATTTTGATTTGCTTTAATAAAATTGTATGCTTGCTTGCATGATTGTTGCTGTTTCACTGTTTTTTGTTTTTATTGCAAACTATTAATTCTGATCATATTATTTACCTTGCACTTTAACAATGGCTTCTAACTCGTCAGCTTTAATTAAATTTTACACCACTGCAAAAAATATTACAAACATCTTAAATAAATTCAAATGAAAATTTATAATATGTGACCCCTCTCAGATGATTTGAAGAAAGACTTTGCCTTCGTGTCTTTCAGAAAAGCCAGGTGCATTGACAAGTTTACTTGAGAGATGACCTCTTAGATGCCAGGTATATATCCACACTTCACTCGATGTGACTGCCCCTGAAATATAAATACATAGTCAATACAGCTGCACTTAGGATGTGCGCATATATTGGACATCTGGCAGATAGATATATAAACACCCACCCTAGAAAGAAGAGTTTCTCACATTTTGACAAGATGTGGAATCCATATTTAGAGAGAGCCTCAGAGCTACACACTTTTGTCCTCATTAACAGTTTTTTTTTTTTTGTTTTTTTTTATAATGTTCACTCTGTACAAGGCTCAAGAGCTACTTGGGGTAAAGAGTTACAGAGTAAGGGACACCACTGCAAGCAAGGTGATAATGCCACCAATACACAAGGAACCACTGGAAATGAAAGAGAAAGAAAATGCTTTAGAAGGAACTGGAAACTCAATCTTAAACAGGAAATGAGAGATAAACCTCTACTCTTGTTCAAAGGATAGGGGAGGAGTGTGAACTGGATGGTAGTCAAACTTATCTACTCCTCTTAAAATGTATAATACTCTTACAAATTATTGGTTTAAAATCTACCCAACATGATACGGGAATGGAGAGTTTGAATTAATGAACAATCAAGATCTTTTATTAAAGAGAATTTTTTTTAATTTTGTGACCATTATATAGGTGTTGATGTGCCATAGAATCATAATTGTAAAAGACACTTAAGAAAATTTTTTTTTTTTTTCTTTCAGTATTTCTGCTCTTCAGTGGTTATGCAATGCTGACAAGAAATACCACAACCCCATAAAAAGAATGTACAAATTTTTCAGCACCCTCTATGCTTGTATGGTAAGTCTGCCAAGTTTTGTCCTATTATTCTCTTTTTTTAGTTTTGTTTTTAGCTAACAAACAAACAAACAAACAAAAAAAAGACACAGGTTACAAGAATTTACTATTTAATCAAAACTGAATTTCTGGAATCGCTGCCAAGTGGCAATTGAAGTAATTAAGAGAAAGGTACACTTTTTTGTTCTTTTTTTATGGGAAGAGAGAATTAATATTTTTCTTCCAAACTGCTCAATATTAAAGAAATCCTAATTCACTAAGACAACCCTGACCCTCCATTTCCTTATCCCTCAATTCTATTTTAGATTTCTGTTGATTCACTTATTTGCTTCTTTGTATACGTAACAAGATGGTTATTGGTACAAGAAGTGGAATTGGCCCTGAGTTCAAATTCTATACAAGTCAGTTGCGTTCACTTTGCACTTGTACCCTGGTGACTTCATCTTCCTCCCTACTACAAATTATGGCTAGCAAATCTGAACCTTTGTGCCCACAAAAAATGGTGTCAAAATGACATTTTTTTTCCATTGACATTGCTCTTATTTATAACTACCATCACTCCTCAGCAATATTTATTCTTTTAAAAAACAATGATTAGAATTTTAATAAAACCTAAACACATGAAAGTGAATTTATACATTTTCTTTTGACAACAAAAATAATAAACATTATTTATTATATTATATTATTTACTGGAACGGTTGGCAAAACATTGGCTAATTGCCAATCAATTCAAACTTTATAAAATGGTAAGTAATAAGGATTTCTTTATAATTGGTTCATGTGTTTATAAATTTATGGGTAAAAAGTTTTTATGTATATTTCTTTATAAATTGGTAAATGATAAATATTGCATTGCATTAGTTTTAATTGTATTAGTCATCGGAATGCTGTAAATAAAATATTTTTGTAAATAATTTTAATAAATGTTTGTTGTCAATTCTCAAGAACAAAGAAAATGTATAAATTCACTTTCATCATAGATTTAGGTTTTATTACAATTCTAATCATCATTTTTTAAAACAAACATTGCCGAGGAGTGAAGGTAGTTAAAATAATAGTGGTGTCAAGGGAAAAACTGTACTTTTGACACTTTTTTTTTTTTTTTCCTTTTTTTATTGTGGGTCTGAAGATGTAAGCTCACCTGTCTAAAATGCAAACTGCTATTTATCTGACCGACCATTCATTTATTAATGTGAGCCCCAGCAGCAAAGAGATTGTTTATTCCTGAGTTGGGCCTTTTATTTATAAACTAGTATAATACCTATAAAAAAGAAATGGGAGAATTAGGATTTTTGCCTAGAATCAAACTGTAGTACCTGTACATCCTTTGTTGTACTTCCTTCCAATGTGTCGTTTAAGTCTTTTTTTTTCTTTTCTTCTTTTATTGACAGGCTCGCAGTTCTCGTGCTGTTTTCCAAATTTACCCCGAGAATGGAGCTCAGGTAAGATGACTTTGCGAATCTTGATTTCTATATGCTTTGGCCTCTTGGGAGTTTATCTTGCTTATAAACGACTGTTTTTCTGGTCCACAAATTTCTTAGATGAAGCCTTTTTCATTTTTGACAATTGTTTTCTTCCGTTTTGATTCTGCTTCACTCTAACTAAACTTTCAGAGTGTAGTTCTTTGGTTACTAAGTCAGCAGTGTTGACTAAAAACACAGAGTATACCTCCGGCAAGATACTTACACAGTTTGATAACTTAACCAAAAAGAGAAAAATAGCAGAAATAACCTTGATAAAGCTACACATAATTCTACCTACCAACTCAAAAGAACCTGCAGTTGAAAAGAATTTTAATCTAAATGGCATATAAAATTTGTTACCTAACAAGAAATGATTTAATCAACACAAAATAACTTTAGTGAAACTTGAAGTAATTTACAAAAAATCCTGTCCAAAGAAATAAAAGCATGAAATAGGAATTTAAATAAAAAGATTCTATGAATCCAAACGATATTTATTCACAAAACAATCCCCTCAATTCATCTGTCATTTATTGTCAGACATGGAACCATCATTTCTACTTAAAGAATGCAGTTTTGATTAGAAGAGAAAGTCATTAAGTCGAACATGTATTAAGATGCCTGTATATGGCATGTTTGTAGAAGAAAATATATAAATAAATAAATTAATCAGTAAAGCAACTCCTAAACACAAGGGATGTGATTTCAAATCTTGCTGCGGGCTATGTGTTTCATCTCCGATTAGGTATTGCTTATTTAATATTAGGCTGGTGCAAAAAATAATGACGTAATAATGTCGTTTTTTGACGTAGTTTTTAACGTCAAAAAACGACATTATTACGTCATCATTTTTGCACCAACCTAATAATAAATTCAGACAACTTTAGACTATTACTTCTATTAGGTGTAAAGAAACAACAACCCCCCACCCCCCAAAAAAAAGAAAGAATAAACTATCAATTAGTAAAACTGCGTTTTTCATGTCATTTTAGATGTGACTTTAACAAAACATTTGATAGTATTTCTTTGGTTATCCGTAGCTTGATTTTCCAGCCTTCAATTATTCAATTGTTAAATGAAAAGAGAAATTGAAATCATCTGAACGTTTTTCGATTATCCAAAGAAAACCCATTCCAACATTTCATCTTGGAAATTTACAAAGCCATTCTCAATATTTCATAAAAACGCTGTCAAAATAAGTTCAATTAATTCTTGTTAATTTTCTTTTTGTACAAATTTTGCAGGAATTAATTTCTACTGATGGCCTGGGTATTGCTACATTCTTGAAAAAAAAATATCGTCAATAGGAGAGTATATTGAGCAATTTGCATCAATGTAATGAAAGCAGAAATAAATGAACTAAACAAAACCTTGGGAAAAGCATTTGAAAATGTCCTTTGATGATAGAAATATTAAATTTCTTTCAGAAAATGACAGTTTTCATCATTATTTCTTTTTTGATAATTTAGGTATTTAGTTATCTGGTATTTTGAATTATCTGAAAATGTTTTATCAACCCCAGACACAAGTGTCTGGATAATCGACAAAATACTACACTTCAGAAATAAAATCTCTTCACTGATTTTCTGTCCCTTGAATTATTTAGAGATTCTGAAAATGAATCCGTAATTCTTTTAATCCAGAATGATATAAAGTCATTGTCTAATCGAGACACATCTTGATCCAAATTTGTGTAGTTTTTCACATCAGCTTGAATTCTAGGAAGTCCAAATCTAAATTGATTTACTGTCGGGTTTGTAGATTCATGGGAGGTAACAAAAAGACAATCTTGTATGTGCACAAGAGATCAGAATATAGAATATTAAAAAAAAAAATGTTTCGTATGTGATCCAAGATTTTGAGAATTAAAATTAAAAAAAAAACCAACTGTTTTATTTACTAGAAAAACATTTTTATATAATTAAAAAAAAAAACAAATTATCTTTCTAGTTAGAGTTATTAACACAACAGTCCATGCGTGCAGGATTCAGTGGTGGCTTAGTGGTTGACTACCCAAACAGTACAAAAGCCAAAAAGTAAGTATAAATTGTTTAGTTTATTTTTTTTTTTAATTTTGACCTGATATGAAAGATTCTAGATTTTACAAGTATTCTTCATCAATAAATAACAATTTGTGGGGGTTATAATTTTATAATCAATTGAAATATCGAAGAATCATTTATCATGAAATCCTGAACAACTACAATGCAATTTTGATTTCATTTAGGTTTAAGTTTGGCAGAACTTTGTAGTTTTATTTTTAAATTGATGATAAATCTGTTTTTTTTTTTTTTTATTTATTTTTTTTTTTTTGCTTTAGATTTTTTACATTATTATTATTATCCTTTAAAGAATAAATGTAAAACAAAATTGAAAAAATAGAAAGAAATGGACTTTGTTGTTTTCACAAGACTTGTTTAATTGCTGCCTAAATATAATTAGTGAACTCAAAACAAAATTAAGATGAAGAAATGAAAACATTTTATTCCTTTCAGTAAATATGAATCAAAATATAAAAATTCTGTATTTTGAGCTATTTATTTATTTATTTTTTTTTTTTTTAAGCCGAAATTTATGAAAAAATGAAAGCAAATTATATCAAACAAAACTATATAAATTGGGGAGGGGGACATTGGAATCTTGTGCTGTTTTTGTAAAAATTAATTTACTACTTAATATTAGGTTGGTGCAAAAATAATGTCGTTTTTTGACGTTCAACTTCAAAAGAAAAACGACATTATTTTTTGCACCAACCTAATAATAAATCCTGAAGATCTATGACCATCTTTCTTCACTCTTAGGAAATTCAAAATGTATTTCATCTTCCACACTTAATCTTTTCTTTTAACGATACTTTAAAACTGTCATGAATACACAAATGTCTGGGAGGTAACTAATGCTCCACCCCTCATTGTGATGGTAATGAATATAACATCCGGGGGTGCTTTTTTTTATGGGGGTAGGGGATAGTTTTAAAAAGTGAAATATGACATCTCCCTGTCACTCCATTTTTGAAAATAGAAGCAACTATTTTTGTTTACAGAATTTTCCTTTGTCTTTTTGCTGGTGGCCAACAACAACTGCCAAAAGCACTTGGAACAGAAGATAGTATTCTGAATCAAAACCAAGTTTCCTTTATTGATAAAAGGTAAGCATTTATTTTTTTTTTTTCCCTCACTTGCCTTTAGACAAATATGCAGGCCATTGTTTTTTTTGTTTTTTTTTTTTATTATTTTTGATAGATGAAGTTAATGTATTGACAGGGATGTGATTGTAAAAATTGATGTTTGAAGAATTCTTAACAAAGTTATTTTTTCTGCATCAATTTCTTCTCAGACATTCTGCCATTTTAACTTCAGGGCCCAAAATCTCAAAAATAGGGGTGGGTATTTCTAAGGTAGGCAGTCTTTTTCCTATTCTTATTCAGTATTTTACCCCATTGGCTGAGTAAATATATCTCCACAGTGAGAGCATGATTCGTCCCCCACTACATATATATGGGTTGAAAGTTCATTCATGCATTCCATTGGAGGGGGTACCCTCTGCTCTGGCTGATGGTCTGCCTACGGAGTCGCCCTCCATCCAGCAATACTGCATCATCACTGCACTGACTTCACACTGAATATCAAGAATCAAAATTAAATCCCTCTCTGTCCCCAATTGAAAAAACCTAGAAATCAGTTTTTCATTATTTTGTGCTGCTTTTGCTATTGTTAATATAGATGACCAGATTGAAAAGGGTCAGTTGTAAAATGTGTGGCCTCAACATTCATTTCAGGGAGAGAGTTAAGAAGTTGAGAGGCTGTAAAAACCCTAAAAAAAGTCGTGATTGGATTCTGGAAAAGAAAGAAAGGCGACGAAGACAAGGAAGGTGAGTTTTTTGTTTTTTGTAAACAAATTGCTAACTTTCATTTTGAGACTGTATACTTTAGGCAATTACTAATTTTGGTGGGTGAAGAGTGGGGGGTTTCTTATATTCTCATTGACATGTAAATAAAAATAAATATTTCATACTTTTTTTTTTTTCTCTCTTTTTATTCTTAAGACTGTACCAGTTTTGTAAAATACATCTATTGGATGCTTTAGTACACATCATCAGTGATGTTTCTAGCCAAGGTCCATTAGGGGTTTCGGGTCTTTCAACATCATACCCACCTCTCCATGGTGACCCAGACGATACTGATTGGTATACAACTACACACTGCGATTCCCCTTGGCAATTTATATCTCACTACCAGATAACTTCTGGTTCACCAGCAATGTGCACTCTTCCATAAGTGCTACGCGATCTGTTTGATAGCAATGGCAGCTAGAAAAAACAGGACACTCTCCTTTTAAAATTGCATTTAGTCACTTGTTTGTTTGTCTCAGCGGATGGCATTCAACACTTTATCACTTAGTGACTTCTTTACCTTTTAGAAAGATTTTAATTGTTACATAAAAAAAAAAGACAGAATTACATAGCAGCCGCTGCCATTCTCAAGGAGTCCAGTCAGTTTTTCTTGTCAAGTGACATGTCTTGGCAATCTGTTCACAAGTCGCTACTTTAAAAAAGAAAAGATGGGAAAGATCATGTCAACCCATTGCATAAATTTATAGGAAGGTGATGTGTTGTCACTAAGTTTATTAAAAAAAATTGAAAGGTTAAGAGTATGTGGAGTCCTCTTTTCTTTTATTAGGTTGGTGCAAAAATAATTTCGTTTTCTAACATATGTTACTATGTGAGAAAACGAAATTATTTTTGCACCAACCTTATAAAATCAATGACTTGATGAAACCAGATTTGCTGCAGTTGACTTTAAATAATAACCAATTTTCTTTGAGAAATTTGGCATTTAGTTAATAAGATTTGAATCTTTGAGCATGGAACAATCCAATCCATATTTGTCCTGACCTTTTGTAGTTGGCTTTGATAGGGAATCCCATGACCAAAAACCAGGATTCATAAGAGAAAGCCATAAATCTTAACTCCAAATCAAAATGAGTTATCAAATGCAACAAGTGGGGCGGGGTGTGTCTTTACAGCACTTACTCCTTAAATAGTCTTCACATAAGAAATTTTTTGTTTTCTTCTTTTTCAGGGATACACGCCCAGACAGCAAGTATACTGCCCGAAACAGAGGACCCAAATTTTGAACCCCCCCCCCCTTTAATGCTACTGCAGTTTTTATCAACTCCATCTGCCACACAAATTCTCAAGTTTTCCTTTAACTGTTTATTAGAATTTCTCTTTATGACAAAATTTAACAATGTTAAGAAATTTTTAATTAAAATCTTAGGCCACTGCTAGTAGCATAAAAAAAAAAAAAAAAAAAAAACATGTACCAAAGAAAGTATCAAAGTTACACGTGATTTTACATGTTGATATAAATGGTACAAATGTCTTCTATACTAAGTGTTAAATAAGATTCATCTCAATTATCTGTGGTATAGATGATAGCCTGACTGATTTTGATAATCCAAAATTCAAGTACCTGCACCCCTATTGGCTTGGACAGTCTATCACTTGATTTACCCCAGATTTGATGTAAGAGCAAAAATGTTCGCGAATCTGCATAAAAATCCAATAACCTCAGAAAGAAATCCGAGGTGGGGGCAAGAATGACAAATATGGCTGTGACCTTTGAACTAGAAGTTTTGGTTTCTTCCAACAAAAGCAAAGTTTTACAGTCTTCTAACCTGCCAGAAAAGATGACAAGTTAATACCAATCCGACAGAGATGTTATGGTACAAACAACTTTAATACAAAGCAAAAACATAACAAATGAATTAAAGATGATATTTATTTTTTTTTTTTTTTTTTTTTTTTTTTTTTTTGATTTGTGAAAAATAATTGCTATTGCTTTAAAAATCTTGGTTTATAAAGCAACGGACAAAGAATATTTGTTTTCAACAAACCAAAGTTTCAATTTCAGGGATGTGGAATTATTTATACACCAACTTAAAGAAAAAAAAAAATCAAAAAAAAAATCCTCATCTTGGTAGATATAGAGACATTTTAACCATGGAATGAAATTAGAATAGGGAACCTGGGGTAATTAAAAGAATTAGCACCCATGTTAGGCCAAACATATAGTTGATCACCATATGGGATGGCTTGTCCTATAAATTTCCAAAAGACAAGATTGATGAAAGATAACAATTCTAATAATCCAGTTAGGAAAATAGGGATTATAGATTTGTGTGTTTTTTATTATAGTCATTTTATTTAAAGTGTCATTCATCTTCTAAATCCTTACAACAGGTCATCTACCTTTTCTTAAATGAATTCTCAAATGTAAACAAGCATTGTGTATGACCAACAAGTTAATTACAGGTTCATAAACACAGATTCAATAAAAGTTTGGATATCTGGAGGGGGGGGTGATAAATATAAGCCAATTCATTGGCTTACAAATTAATTTTTTTGGCAATGATCTATATAGTAATGTATTAGGTTGGTGCAAAAATAATGTAGTTTTTCTTTTGAAGTTGAACGTAAAATTTTGCACCAACCTAAATAGATATGGGGGTAAATCATTTTTATAAGAAACTAAATGGAATAATTGAAATTTAACTCGCTTGATGATTCTTATCTATATTGATAAATATGCTGTTGGCACAGATATGATGGTTAGCAAGCTCATCACACAGTTACAGTCCTCACTAGGATACTAGTATTCCTGAGGGAGAAACTTTCATCATGAATATTACTGCAGATGACTGTTTACTACTTAGATTCACTTTTGATTTGGAAGGAATTTAGCCATGGACAAGGTTACTTTTTCCAGACCCAAAAGTATGTGCAAGAAGCATAAAAGTACAAAGCAAAATATATCTCTTGAAGATATTCAAGAAGAGAATTTTTTTTTTTTTTTCTCTCTCTCATATATATATATATGAGAGGGAGAGAGAGAAATTGATAAAAATGGAACAACATTGTAAATATTTTTTCTTGTATTATTAAACCCTGAAAAATTTGACAAAATCAAGTCATTTGAAGATAATAAATTTAAAAAAAAAAAAAAAAAAACTCTTATACCCCCCCCCCTTTTTCTTTTAAATATCTTTCCCAATTGTTTCTCTTATCATTGATTGGAAAAATAGTTTTGAAAATGAGGGATTATATAAGGTAATGAATTTGTAATGAAGAGATTTTATATACCCCCTTACTAGTGTGTGTGTGTGTATGTATATATATATATATATATATATATATATATATTATACACACACATACAAACAAAAAAAACATACCTCCCACACAAGACAGTGGCAATGGTGCCTTCATCTAGCTAATGCCTGACACACTATAATTTCAAAGTAATAATGCAACATTTTCTACACATCATCTGAGTTTTTTTTTTTTTTTTAAACCCTTTACAATCGCTGCTATTAATGCATGATATTTCTCATTTATGGAATTTTGCTTTCTTTAAAATTATTGAAATATCCAAAAAGAAGTCAATATATAGATTGTGTGAAAGGGGCTATTTATTAGCAAACTAATTCCCCACCCCAACTACTTATAAAAGGGTATTCAAGTTGCTAGACTATCAACGCATTTTACCATTGTTGGCCTCAGCTGTTAACAATGGAATATCTTTAAGAGATCAAACCTTTATGTCTGACAAATATAAAGGAAGAGAAATGATGGCCAGATGTAATCTGTAGATGTGATGTTGCTATTCAAATTTACTTTTTATATTGAATCAATTTTTGTACCAGTTTTTTTGTTTTGATAAATTGGTTGACAAAAGGAGAAGCATATTTTGGAAAAGTAAAAGAAAAAAAAAAAAAAAAATGTTCTACATTCAGAAAATATAAATCCGTTTGTAAACCATTAATTAGGTCAAGAGGAACCCAACTGCCATTTTTTTTTCTTCTTCCATATATTGAGCAATCTCATCACTGGCAATTAATAAAAAGAATTATTTTTGAAGACATTCTCTAATAATCGTGAACTCTTTCTAGCAAGAATGATAAGATTAACAAATGGTTGTAGTAATTTGCTTCAAGAGATTGTTTTTTTTTTTTTTTTTTTTTTTTCACTTTGTATTTCAATATTAAAAGGTGATGAAAAGCATTAAAAATGTTATTTCCTTCAAATGATAAAGAGCTTAGTCTACATAAAATATAACAGATTTGAAAGGCATGAACCTTAAGATTCATTTCCAGGAACAGTAAATAAAATCTTAAAAGATTTTCAATTGTGTTAGTTGATGAAAATATTCAAATCTTGATTCATTTCTATAAATTTCATCTCTTCCTGAGACTGACCAAAGACAATGAAAAAGGCATTAAATTGAAATCATTTCTACAACAAAATGAAAAATTGTAAAGTTCTTCCATTTTCTTTTCAATTTTGTTACTTTAGTAAAATTTTCAGAAAGGAAAGGAAAAATATTACAAATCAGATGTGGGGTGGGGAACAACACAGAAAAACCAGACAACAAGCAAATGTTAAAAACCAGTACAGACTCCAATTTTAATACATCTTTAATCAAAGTTTTAAAATCATGTATATATAACCTTTTTATTTATATATATATATATATATATATAAATATTTTATTTTAGAGGATTTTTTTTTTTTTTTTTTTTAAATCTTCCTAAAAAAAGTTTCTTCAAACAATTTTCCATATTACAACAGACCAGAGAGACAATCAGACAACCAAAATTAGAGCCACATTTAGGTTACAACTTTTGTTAAAAGAAAAAAGATATTTATATAAAAAGCATTATTTTCAAGAATTACAGTTTTAATCAATTCATAATGATAATAAAAGAACTCATAACAATAAATAAATGATAAAGACTTTTTTTCTTTCCTGCAACTTCTTAGAAGAAATACTTAAGACAATAATTGACCTGATCCACAAATTGTATTGTGGTGTAGTGTGTGTGTGTGAGGGGGAGTATTGGAGCTACAGGAAGGGGAGAAAATCAGAAGGCAGACTTAGGCATAAAGGAGGGAGGGGGAAAAAAAAGACAGGTTTGGGTTGGGGGAGATAATTATTTAGAATCTGCATGAAGAGCAAATTTAAACAATACAAGAGGCAGCTTTCTGATTGGAATCCTCTGTAGAGAATAAGAGATGAGGAAATGACTAAAATAAATGGGTTAGACCAAAATACCAAGAAGTGGGTAGATATATGCTTATATTTTAACAAACTACAGAAAAATTAATGTGAATTCATATAACAAATAGGAAAAATAGTGCCAAAGGAGTGGGATGGACATCAGAGTGTTGGGGGCTAGGGGTCTGCAAGTCTGTCAAAAAAACATAAAAAGGGGATGGGGCAAGACTGACTAGAAAAAAAAAAAAAAAAAAAAAAAAAAAATGGTTTTAGTAAACAAGCATTTTGCTTTATGTTCAGAAAAACTGTGTATAATACATTATATTTAAAAAAAAAAAAAAAAAAAAATCATTTTCTTGATAGGGAAAAATAGAGAGAAAAAAAAAAGTAAAATAAATTGTAGGTTCTTTTTCATGTTTAATAGATTTAAAAAAAAATTTTTTTTTCCATTTTTTTTCCTTTTAATGTAACTGGTTCTGTATAATAATAATAATAGAATCCAAAAACAACAATACAATTATTCGAGTCAAAGCAATTATTCAAGATAATTAAAAAGAAAAACAATGTGACATGAGAAAATTGGAAAACAATGAATGCGGAAAAAAAAAAAAAAAAAAAAAAGATGTAGTTTTGGAGAAGAAAGTCGTTGGGTTAAAGGTGAGGCCGGGGAGATGGGGTAAGTTTGAAAGAGTCAAAAGTCTGCACGTTAACAATGCTAACATTTGTTTTTAATAGCAAGAAATTGGGATTTGGACAAAGATGGCAACCAATCTTGGTAAGCAAGCTGTCCACTTTTGAGAAAGAGTTGTGAACTAAAATGAACGAGAATTTGTAGACATAAATTTTTTCTTAAAAATAAAAATAACAGAGTTGCAAACAACTAAGATTGACCAGATTAAGCACAGGTGAAAGGTCAATTGCAGGTGAACAGAAAGAAAAGTTTAACAGAGTTGAGTGTCACAGTAACTAAAATAACAAATAAGTAGAGGTGTGTGTGTGTGTGTGTGTGTTCATGCAAATGGAAGGGAGAGAGAGTATGCACACATGCAAATGGAAGGGAGAGTGTGTGTGTGTGTGCGCACATGCAAATGGAGGAAAGAGAAAGGTTACAGAACACGAAGGGGGCAAAATCAGTGAGAGATCCATGTATACAAAGCAAAGAGAAAGCATTTCAGTGTAACCAAGAGGGAAACCCTGACAAACGAAGCATCCCACAATGCGCAGCATCACTGATGGAATACACTGCAGCTCTGCAACCTGGAATGAAGCATCCAGACACTGTAACTAATGGAGGAGTGTAGATTGGGGAGGGGGTGCCGGTGCAAAGGGAAGGTAGGAGCGGAATGTAGCTGCACCACAGAAAGATATCCGATGAGGAGTGTGTGTGTGGGGGGGGGGGGAGTTCAAAATAGACGCCAATGACAGTATAACTGCAGTGTACCACACGGGCATCGAGAGGGGAAAGTCTAGCTGGGATCAGATAGAGAGAAGCAACATGGGAGGTTAAAAAAGCTTTGGGTTTGGTTTTTGGGAATCCAACACCGGAATCCAAAATTTACACTTTCCATTCAGAGCTGAAAGTAAAGATTTTTAAAAATAAAAAAGTTGATCTCCTAGCAACAGTCGTATTTGAATAAGTCTTTATTCCTAGACCCACCTTTGTTATTTTGCCGAGGAAAGAGGGAGAAGGGGGGGGGGCGCAAGGAAAGAAATTTATCCTGGTTAGGGTTTTTTTTTTTTTTGTTTATTATTGAATTGATCTTATTTCTCCACTTCCTCTTCTTTAAGTTGAATGGAACAGTCAATGTTGTGACACTCTGACCCAAGAATTTTTCAAATAAGTGAAAGTATGTGAGAATTTTGTTTTCATAAAATTCTTATAGTGACTTATTTTATAATGAATAAAATATCAACATTTTATTTAGTAGTAACAGCAATAATAAAGGGGGATTTTTGGTTGGAAGAACAAAAGAGGGTTGTACTAACATTACCGATTGTTGCTGTTGGTTATAGTGTTGGCATT
The DNA here is from genome assembly GCA_963932145.1 of Acanthosepion lycidas. Taxonomy (NCBI): domain Eukaryota; kingdom Metazoa; phylum Mollusca; class Cephalopoda; order Sepiida; family Sepiidae; genus Acanthosepion; species Acanthosepion lycidas. The sequence continues at coordinate 8,041,816 of OZ010603.1, forward strand.
TTTACCATCACCAGTGATGGTGGTTTTAGTGGTTGCAGCAGTTAAGATTTGTAGCAAAACTGGTGACCCCGTGAAGACAGAGCATTGAGCAGGGTAAAAAGGAGATTGGGTGTGTGGGTGTGTGTGTGTGTGCACGAATGGATGCATGTAGGTATGAATGTAATTCCTGATTGACAACTGAGAAAAAAAAAACATCACGGGAGTCAGCAGCAGTCTGACCACCATTGCCAGGATTCAGAAAACATTTTTCAAGGATCTGTACAAAAAAAAAAAAAAGAAATAAAAAATAAACAGCAATAAATAATGATAGAGAAATAATTCTAATTTTAAATTAACTTGAAAAAATAATTTATGGATTTTTTTTTTTTTTATAAAATTTTGAATGATTTAAAAAAATAAAAATAAATAAAATCTTTAATTTCAAAAGATCATTTGACATTGACTATTTTTGGTTTAATTTTCTGGTCTTTGTTGTGTCAAGAACATTTCCCTGCCTCCTCCAAAAAGACATTAGCTAAAAAGCTTCCAAATAAAATGAGCCAAAAGAATCAAGGTTTAATAAATGAAAAGGATTGTAAAATAGAATTATTTCCCCACAACTTAAATGTTCCTTACTTCCATTAAAATATATTGTGAAATTAGCCAAGTGGTTACTTGTCTATCAAAGTACCCCCACCACCCAATTGATTTTTTTCCCTTTGATTTAAATTCAATTTAAACAAGCAAATGACTCCTATCAAAAATATAGGAGAAAGCCAGTAGATGGCGGTCACATAGACAAGATCATTTTTTCCACAAATTATAACAATATTTTAAAATCAATCATTTTCTTAAAAAAAAATTTTAATGTGTGAACCAAAGCAAAGTGTGAGTAATTCAGCTAGTTGACTAATATAGAAGACATTGTATCTACTTATTTTTATACTCAGAGTTGTAGTACCTGTTAGGGCTCCAGCAAATAGTGAACCTCACGAACTGAGATCAAAACACTATAAAAGTATAAAAATACATTTTTATAGTAAAAAAAAAAATATACTAGCAATAGATTTTAATAGTATAAAAAAAAAAAAAAAAAAAAAAAAAAAAATAATAATAAATTACCAAAGCTCCCAAGAAAATTAAATTTCAGTATAAAATGACCCATAAGGAATTGAAATGTTAAACAAACCTACAAACCAATTTTCATACTTATCCTTTCCATTTTTTTTAATCAGTTTCCTGATGTTAAGATGAAATTCATCAAGGAAGGCACTGTAGGTTTTTTTAACCCAAGTACTTCCATCCTTTTCTAAGATCATTTTCAGGGGTAAATTACAAAGACAAACTTATTGTAATGGCAATCAGTTGTTTTAAAATATATATATCTCATCTTGGTTCTTGACATTGCTCAAGTCCTGCATCCTTCTCATATAACCAAAAGTTGTTGTCAAGGAAGATCAACAAGCAGCCCTGAAATACCAGGTTGAAGGTCACCTATAGTGGCTAACATAAATAAGTACCACCTGATGCAGGTATGCCAATGATTCCAAAGACATAACAAGGCCGTCTTTGGAGCCAAGACCAGTTTTATTGAATAACTTAATTTGTCCAATTTTTTTTTTTTTTTATAAATATATGGGAATTTTTTCTTTACATTATAATTTGTTTGCAATAACCTGATGCACACTGTGTGTGTGTGTGTGTGCATATGAAATTGCTGGCTACTTGTTTTCCAAGCACACCTGTCTGCTATAGTGACTAGCCAATCTCTGTTGCAGACGCTTGCTCACATACAGTTGTGTTTGCACATCACCCACAGAGCCCACCTGTGGTTTATACTGCAACTATGCTGAGCAGACCTAAGTTACAGCTTCTGGGAGAGAGACAGAGAACACAGTCTGGTATGACAAGGAGTTTGAACAAGACCAGTAAGCTCAAACCGTTGGTCACAATGACTTGCAACTTTGTGCAAGAACAAATCTAGACAGCTTCTAAACAATTTTGTCTGATTTCATTCACAAAGCTTGGATCAACCTGTGGTATGGTTTTCAAGCACCTTTTCGAAAAGTGCCACATGCTGGAATCACCTCTTGAAGCCAATGATATCAGGAAGTAATCACTTCCTGACAAATCGACTATGGTCACATTCAAAGTCGGATCTCATAGTAGGAATGAATGTTCTTGCCCTGTGCACATTATATATATATATATATATATATATATATATATATATATATAAAAAAAAATAAAGAAATATAGTTTCAAGGTATGCTATATTTATGGGATAAAGTGCTCAGTATCAAAGAGCATATGAAAATAAAAAAGTGAACATTGAGGTCAACACTCAGAGGCGACAGACTGATTCATGCTAAATGCAATCATCAGGCACAAAACAGTGTTGCTTCTGAATGATTACATCAATGTTCACTTTTTTTATTTTCATACCCTCTCTCTCCCCCACCTCTCTCTCTATGCATGTGTGTGTATGCATGTCTGAGCAATTCTCCCCTAATTAAAAGAAATAACCAAAACTATGGCATCTTTCTTAATCAGTTCTGTAACAGCATGAGGAAATTGATCCTTGGATTTGAGAGGGTTAAAATAAATTAAGTAGATATATGTCTAGCTTATTCAACCAAACCTGCTTGAATGAAGATATGCTGCATATATTAGGTTGGTGCAAAAATAATGTTGTTCTCTCACATAGTAACATATGTGAGAAAACGACATTACTTTTGCACCAACCTTATATATATATATATATATATATATATATATATGTGTGTGTGTGTGTGTTTTTTCAGCCTAAGAAAAAAATTTTAAAAAAATACTGAAGTTTAGCCAGATTTTTGGAGTAGTTCTTGCTGGAAAATTCTTAGCACCGAATTCACATGTTGACCAATGGTTTTAAGTCCAAGACAACACTCCTATTTTTGCAGCAAGTAAACATAATTCCTAATAACCACCTACCTGGGTCATATTCTCCATTCTCTGTCAATTGCTTCAGTCGTACAGTCTCATCAAAGATGAGGCTTTTCAATCTCTCTTTTGGAAGATCATCCAACTCTGTCTCAAATGTGAATGGTTCCTCGGTGACAGGCTGAAAATAAAAGATCAAAAGCTAACAATTTATCTTTTTCATTTTTCTTTGTCAAATAATAATTTCATTTTTATAAACAACACTACACGGCATAAAATAATTCAAACTTTTAATAAACCCAAGCCTAGCTGTTGTTAAACTCTCGGAAGTTGCTCACATTTGGGTAAAAATGGAGTTTTGAATCGAGTAAAGAAGGTAGGCGCATGTAACAGGAAATGTAGGAATCCATCCACCACCCACTATGGGTTGAATAGAAGGACAGACTAGGTTCCGATAACCTTGGTTGGCAATCAGTCTACCACAGAAAGAAACGGCGACCTGCTGCAGGAAAACCTTTTGCTTATTCAGTCATGAATAGAAAGAGACATGATTGCCCAAGCGTGTATCATGTATATGGCACTTGACTGACTTTTTGTATTTCTTCTCTTACTAGCTAGGAGTTGAATAGCAGTACAGACTGGGTCCTATAGCCTTGAAACAACAGAAAGAAATGGCATCCTGCTGCAGAAAAAAAAAAAAAGAGACATAATTGCCAGAGCATGTATCATGTATATGGCACTTGACTGACTGAATGAAGGCTTTATAGGTAAATTGTCTTCACACAATTGAAATTGATTCCTGAATAGAGTAATTGATACTGATGAATTCAGAAAGGTGCGGGGTTTCTTGAAAACCATAATAAAAAAAGGAACTGATATCACAAGACATGGGAGTGAAAGAAAGATGTTAATCAAGCTGTTGCTACAAAGAGAAAGCTTAACTACAAAAAAAAAATGAGATGAGAACAAGGATTTGCAACTAAAATGGGCCATGAAGTGTGAAATTTTTTTTTTCTATGAAATCTGCTGAGTAGGCTAAGTTATTGGATATGAAAAGAGGACAGTGATAAAAAAAAAAAAATCTTTAAGATTAAATGAGAACAAATGAATAGAGTCAATTAACATGTCACTGTTGAAAAATGTGTTAAGAGAGGGTCCTGGAAATCTAGGCACCGACACCAAACAATATTATTGCTGACGTTCTGCTTATCACATAACTCACCTTACAAGGCCACGAAAACACTTGAACTCTGTCAAGGCTGGACAGTGAGGACCAAGCAGCTTCAGCCCAGATATGGCAGCAATACGCCATTTTTGGTTTGATCTGAATCTCATAAAGACCAGAGCATTGTAAGAGTTTGGAACTTTCTGGAGTGACATAAGGAGCCAACCAATGGTACAAATATATGAATAGGTGTGATTTAATCCCAATAGATGTTCAAGGGGCAGAGCCTCATTGAGAGTATGACCAATCATTAAGACTGGAGGAAATTTATGATCTAGTGATGAAATGTTACTAGTTTTGTTTTGGTTTACGGCATATCAACACCAATGGGTTATTTAATGCTGACAACATTTATTTTGCTGGCAATATTTTGCTTTTGTCAAAAATCTATTTCTGGTAATAATTTCTTTTTCTACAAAAATTTATTGATGGTAATAATTTTTTATGTAGTATTTCTGGTATTAAAACCTATTTTTACACTTTCATAGTGTTTTTACCACAGTTTCGGGGTAAACTATTTACCCATCACTGGGACTCTAACAGGTGCTACCACCCCAGGTCAGGGTGGACCTGAGAACACCAGCAATTAAGAGGTGGTTCCACATTCCTCAAAACCTCCTGATCAGAGGCCTTGCTGTTGGACATATTTTATCATCTTACCCAGGATGGTAGTTTTGTTTTGGAGGGATACTGAATGATACAAAACAGTGTGAGAGTTGAGATTAAAGTTATCCTCATTTGCTGTTAATTTTACTTTCTTAGGAAGAGTTAAAAAAAAAAAAAAAAAAAAAAAAAAAAAAAAAAAGAGAGAGAATCCTTACCTCATCATCAGGATCATAATATTGTTCTAAATAGGGATGAGCCAATGCCTGTTCTACTGTAATCCGGTTGTTCGGATTGAAGGTTAACATCCGATCCAGGAGATCCAAAGCTAAGAAATATAAAAAAAATGTGAAGAGGGGGGGTTAAAAACAAACTATTTCAAAGTTCCCTTTTCATTCAACTCGTGCAATTTTTTTCTACATATTAACAAGTTTATGAAGACTTAAATATGCAGAATTTAACAGATCCAACAATACATTTTTTTTTGTTCAAAAAACGTCCCAACCAATATTATATAACAAAAATCTGGAATTGTATATTTTATACACATACACTACAGTTCAAAAGTTATGGCAACTCCTGGTAATTTTTAAAATTGCCCCCAAAAGTAGCTGTTTTGTACTTTAAATAAAAGAAAATTATTATACAAGTTAAAAGAATGAGGCATTATTTTTTTTTTTATTAGAAATTTTATTATGACAAAAAGAAAAAAAAAAAGCATTTTATGATTAAATTTTGCTCTCATCAAAATATCCTCCTTTAGCCTTGATGACTGCATCACAGATTTTGGCATTTACTGCAAAAGTTTCTTAAAGTTTGATAATTGATTCCATTCTTTTTTCAATGACTAAGAGCTTTTTTTTCATTTTTCACTCTTCTGTCAAGTTTATCCCATGCTAATTCTGAAGGTGGCTTCAAACTTTTGAATTGTAGTTTGTGTTTTTTATATATATATATATATATATATATATATATATTTTATTACTTTATTTTTAGTTATATTTAGTGGATGCCCATTTTCAGTAAACATTCCATTTCAAAGAGTATTTTATTTCACCTACCAACCTGAACATTCAAGAAATCTTATTAAAACAACCTGTGTCCCCCTTTGAAGGAGAAACCGTCATCCGATCTGACATGCTTTAATCACTCAGCTACAAAGTGCTTCATAATAAAGTAATTTTCTATTTATCTTTAAAGCATACTTTACACATTCAGGTTTACCCACCTTGTTTAATTTTATGAAATTTTAAGAAATTAAATTTTGTGTCACTTAATATTTATATTAGTTAAAAGTTGAATTCTTTGGAGAATTTAAATCATCAATTTCTTTTTGTAAAACAGAACCCCAAGTTACTGAAACACTGCTCTGAATTGTAGAATAAAAAATGCAATAAAACAAAGACATTATTTAATTAGAAAAGCTTTTAATTGTGTCCATAAGATATTTTTATGGACACTATTACCTTTAGAGAGTTTTTTTCAATGAGTTATGGATTTTTACAAGAATTTTAATTTTTTTTTTTTTGATTATAATAATTTATGTAGTTTTAAATCTTAAAAATGTATTCATCTGTAACAGGTGATAGTTATCAAGTAAAAACTATATTTATTTATCATAGAAAAGCTTAGACAATATTTTAAAAAGAATTTTGAATATTATTTTGTGTATTAATGTACCGATTTTTATAAATATGAAAATACATACACAATATTACCAGAAAATATAGTATCAATATAGATAACTATAGTAAATTTAAAGCTAAAATACCTAAAATTCAATTATGGAGAATATTTTCCTAAATTTTCAAGATTTCTGAGTACTTAAAAATATAAAAATGGCGCTCACATTATATTCTTCAATTATTTTTTACAGATATATCCACCACTGAAAACATTAAACTTCTGTTATTCAAGCTTTCAACAACTTAAAGAAACAACTTCTGCAGCATTAAAAAAAAAAAAAAAAAAAAAAAAAAAAAAAATGCATTTCTGTGATATTTTAAACTTAAAGTAAACTATTTACCCATCACTGGGACTCTAACAGGTGCTACCACCCCAGGTCAGGGTGGACCTGAGAACACCAGCAATTAAGAGGTGGTTCAAATCAGTTAATATTCTTCTTCAAATAAAGTTTCAGAAAAGTACATTTTATTTTTGGAAGACTTGATTTAAAGAGAATCCCATTCTTATGAAAGTAGTCTAAAAATGACACTAATTTCATCAATTTTAAAACAAAAAATCCTTCTGGCCAATTTAAATTAGTTTTTGAAATACAACAAGACATTTTGATTATTGGAAATATTAAATTTAATTTAGCTTAAAATTTAAAAATAAAACTTCAAGAAAGATTTTTCATTTTTAAAAATTCATTTTAAACATTAGGTACTGCAATTCTCTTGAGATACCTACTATAATTGATATTTTATTGAGCACGTGTGAGTGGATATCTTTGTTTTTAAGTAATTAACGTTTTTTTGTTTTTGAATCTGACATTATTTTTTATTAGTCTATACACAAAAAATAATGTATATGTTAAGGTGAAATAATGTGAAATTAAAGAAAAAAAATGAAACAAACTCAATTGCTTAAATTTCATAAAATTAATGCAGTTGAAATTATAGAGTCATCATGAACTCCAAAATCTTGTTGATGGCTGTATAGTATCTGCTACACCAAGGAGATATATATATATATATATATATATATATATATATATATATATATATATTTAGGAAGCAATTCTTTCATGCAAGCTTCATTAAATATAACAGACTAGATGCTATATATAAACTGTTAACTCGTTTGGTTTGTTTTGTTTTACGGCATGTCAACCTCGATGACTTAACTGGAAATAGATTATTGTATTTATTTAGTATTATAGAATGTTTTATTTTCAAAACAGTCAACATATTGTGTCCATGTTCATAATTGATATTATTGAGTGTTGTTTTTTTGTTTTTTTTTTTATTAATAAGGCTTCCATTATTTTTAGCTTTTTTTAATTTTTTTTTTGTTTTTTTACATGTAGACGATGGTATTATATTTTTATCATGAACATGTTGAAAATAGGGTCCAGTAGTTAACAGTTAATATATATCATCCTTGAAAATGGCTAAATGTATAGCTGAAAGCACTTGTGAAAATATAACATTTGGACAGTTTTTGTATAATTTATGTACTGAAAAGAAAAAAAAAAAAAAAAGATTTATGAGAAATTATATAAAAAAACTTAATCAAAGCACTTTGTCATATTTAATGAAGCTTGCACACACACACATGGCAGCAAAAAGACAATAATATTACACCAACAATAAGTTGGGAAATATTGAAAAAAGCCCCTGCCTACAGCAACATTACAAAGAAATGCCTACAGAGAATCTCCAAATGTAGGCATGAGAACAAGTACCTATTATCCGAATTCATACCAAACGGATAAAATATACAAACCACCAACAATCACAATTTAATTTCAAGATACCATCAAAATAATTGCATCTATCATTATTATCATTGCACCACCATTAGTAATCACTTTTACCACTTTACAATAACTATTACCACCAACACCCAACACCATCACTTACACATCACACCTACTATTATAATTCCTCTACAATCTTTAACGCATATTAACCTCCCCAGCATATTTAACACCTTAAAACAATAAGATCAGATATAATTTCCATATATAACCATGAGAATAAACACCCATTACCAGGATTCATAATAAATAAAATAAAAAACAAATAAATATAAAATAAAATAAAACACCAACAACCACTCTTTAGTTCAAGCTAGCACCACAATAATTACATTTATAGGTTTTATTATTCTCTCACCAACATTACTAATCACTACTAACAATTTACAATAAATATTAACCACTTATTGCCACCATCCACCTTACATATTACTATCACACCATATCTAACATTACCATATAATCCTGCCATAATTATTAACGTATACTACCCCCTCTCCCAGCATATTTAATACCACCATAAAAATAACCAATAAGGATTACAAACTGAAATTTCTACCAGCCACATATACAGTCACAAATAAACAAGGAAATAGCGAGCTTTAATATAATAAACAATAATATTTTTGTAAATTAAAAATTAAAATATTATAGCAATCTTCAACTACCATAATTTTACACAGAATACCTATTATCAGGATTTATACCAAAATAAATTGATACATATAACAAAATAAAATAAAATAAAACACCAACAATCAGTCTTTAGCTACCACCACTATAACTACATTCATGGTTTCATCATTCTGCCATCACCGTTACTAATCATTTCTACCAATTTACAATAACTATTAGCTAATTATATTATCATTGCCTCCAATCCCTTGCAACATTATAACATCATATCATATAGACCAGTTATTAAATCAAACTACCCTCTCACCCAGCATATTAAATATTAAACATCACCATATAAATAACCAATAAGGATTACAAATTACTACCTGTTACATATACACAGTCAAAAACAAACAAATAACCAGCTTTAAATATAACAAATAAACCGCCATTTTTTTCAAAATTTAAAAATATAAATAATAATAATTTTTACCTATCATAATTTCACACAAACCCCACCACACGTATATACATACATGCGAGGAAATATTATTCACCGGAAAAAAAAAAAAAATGACATGTATACATTCACGAGACATTTCCGCCACACTTCCAATCTTTAAATTTTAACATACAAATGCGTATGTATAGACACAACACCACCCGTATACATACGTCATATCCGAGACTGCCCACATATGTTTATATATGTATGAGTCCCGACGGACGATCAAGTATGTATATGTGTCTGCATACATTGATGTTTGCGTCCGTACGATGAAAAAACGACGAAGTTTCCCCCACCACTTCCACAATAACACCAATACACGCAATCTACATAAAACCAAAATTTTTAAAAAATTAATCAGTTTGTCTGACGATAGCTAAAGTGTGAAACCCAGGGTCACAAGCTCACATCTATCCAACCATATAATATATATATATATATAAAATATATATAATATATATATAATATATATAAATAATATATATATATATATATATATATATATATATATATATAATATATATATATAAAAGATTAAGAGAAAAATGGTACAAACAGCAGAAAACTACAAACTCTTAGCTCTTCCTAAGACCATCTACATAAAGTTAAGCTTTTATCATGGAATTATTGATTTCAAAAGTATGCTTTGTATTTCAAAACTTGATGGATCAAATTTGAAACCCCACCTCAGACTTTATTGATCGACAAAACAATTAAGACCAGGATAAAAATCATACGCAATCCCCTCCTCTATGAGTGTCCCAATCATAGTTTCATAATTGTGGTTACTTTAGAGTTCTCACATCTTGAATTTACTGACAGTTATAAAACACCAGGCACATCAGGTACAGTTGAAATCATTTACAATCCACTTGCTAAATAGTTTTTATCACAAAGTTAAGATTAGAAGTAAGCAAGAAAAAAGGTCTGAGACAAATTTAGTATAATGCCTGTTCAATTTAGCAGTTGACTTACCTTTGGGATCTGCCTTTTGGAAGAGATTGCACCATGGAATCCTTGGTTTGTAAGGAAGTGCCTGGATATAACCACGTGCCTGAAATAGCAAAAGGAAAAAAATAACTTTGTTACCCTTATGTATCTATAAACATCTCAACACTCTTGTAGGGGTGGGTGGGTGTTTGTATTGTATTGTAGTTTATTGCAAGATTTTTTGCCACTACTGAAATTGACTAAAATTACGAGAAATAGGTAAAATAAATTTTGTAGATTATTATTCATTAGACCCTCTCCAAGCAAAAATATTTGACAAAATTGGAAAATACTGATTTTTATTTATTTATTTTTTTTGCTGTTGTTGAGGGAGGGGTCCTGTTCAAATTAATCCACAACTTCATAAAAAGTTAATCATACTTTGTTTTTATTTAAAAATGTCAGGTTTGAAACTGTGTTTAAGTCATTGATAACCATGTCCTATTACAAATCCAGGAGAGGGGGATGGTTAAGGATATCATCAGTATTATGCAGTTAACAATGACATAAGCATGGTTGCAAAATTGATATTTGTAAATGAAACAAAGTACACAACTCTTTAAGGAAACCAGACATAGATTTGACAATATATTATGAACAGGAACTTCTAGCTAGAAAAAAAAAAAAAAAATAATAAATAAATAAATACTATATATACTTGTGTAACACGCAATTTCCCATATTATGCGATCCCCAAATTTTCACTTGTAAAAAATTATTTTATCATGCATCTTATGTATCATGCGAGTTCCTCTTTTGAGAGCCCAAAATACAAATTTTCCTCTATCTCTTTATCCCATTTTAAATAAGTTAAAAATGTAAGAGAAGGGTTAAAAGTATTGTTAGTAATGCTATACATAAAAGCATACAGCCATAAACAACCGAACGAGAAACAGCTAAACATCTTTATAAACGTAAACAATGAAAAGGATCCATGTTTGCTATGTTTGTATTTTATAATACGATATTTAATATGTAAATATTACATGCTTTATTATTGGATACAGTTAAGTAAAACAATTTTTATCAAAATCATGTTTATTTTAAATGCAGCTGTATTTTTTTGACTACAGTAAATGGATATATAGTTTGGTTAACAGCGTAGCCAGAGCAAGTAGTATATACTCTAATTTTATATCTTGTGTATGATGTGACCCTCTTAAAATGAGCTGCAAAATTAGGTTGCATTATACATGAGTATATATGGTAATCAAAAAGTACAACTTAAGTTCACAAACTAAGAACTGGTGTAGACACACAAAAGCAAGGTCAGACAAGCAAGCACAGTGGTCCATTTTCTAGACGAGGCAGATCTGGACAGAGTCATGTCAAACTGCAAACCAACCTATTTTATTGGCTAAGAAAAATATCCCAGCATGCATTTGTGAACGTCTGCCTATAAAAGGAGGAGGGGAAAATGTTTTGCAGTCATTTCTATTGGACTGAAATCAAGTAAATGGATATACAGTTTGGTCAGCGGCATTCAGGGCCAGTAGTACATACATTAATTTTATATCTTTTGTATAACGCAACCCCCTTAAAATTAGTTCTTCTAAAGTCACCTGATATGCAAGTATATACTGGATATTTTTTTTTTTTTTTTTAAATTATTCTGAAAACTGTTTATATCTTCAGAAAGGTTGAATGAATGCTAATTTACAAAAATTAGCTGCCCCTACCTGCCAAAAGGAGAGAAAAAAAGAAAGGACCATTTAACTTACCATATTTTTAACTTAGGTACCTCCACAAGATCGCTAAAAAAAGAGCATAGCATGATGAAAAAGACACCAAACTTGATGAAAACAAACTTTTATTATCTAAATGTATATGTTATTAAAAAGAAAGATTAAAGTATTTTGGGGGTATTTTTTTTTTTTTTTTACATTTTTTTAACCGTTCCTAGCACATCCAAAATTTTTGTTAAAATCATTTTTTTTTTTTTTTTTTTGAGTCAGCAAAATTGACAGATAATTGATCATGGCAACCATTTTTTTCCATTTTAGAAAAAAAAAAAGAAAATCTCAGTCTGACATTCTTTTAAAAATCAATTATTTTTTCAAAACTTATTTTAAGAAAATCAGAAATTATGTTTATTTAAAATATTTTGAACCAAGCTTAACTTAGCTTAGCTTCTGCGCCAAAAAGATGTAATTTGAAAATAAAACAAAGCAGGTCATAACCTTTTTGCATTACTTGAGAGGTGATGAATGACGTATTGACGGATTATGTACGGATAATTTGTTCTACTGAAGGAGAAAAGTGAAATCATTTAGATTTAAGTGAACAAATTATTTACCTCATTATTTTTAAGAAAAACTTTCAGCGCTCTATTTTTTTTTTGTACTTAGCTTTCACCTTTATGTTTACGATGCTTTATGGAAAATATATTATAAAGAAATTAAAATAAGAGTGAGATTAATTTTCATATTTCATAAGAAAAGGTATCTAATTAATTTATAGGTACCTTTCTTATGAAATTTCATCAGAAATGTACATAAATACTATAATTTTATGTACATTTATTACATTTTACTGTGAAATTTGTATTTCCATTCATTTTATTGATTTTGATATTTCATTTATGGAAAAATGTCATAACTGAGATTAATATAAAAATAAGATCATATAAATTTCATAAGATGATACTGATACTTGTAGGTACCCTTCTCACTTGAAATTGAAAAATCAAATTAACTTCTCCACACGTCTTTCGCAAAAGTAAAGGCCTTAACAGCGGAGAACAATGCTTAACTCAAATGACACAACTTAATTGTATTCTGGTTGGTCTTGCGTACTTTATAATTACAGCCCGATTATAAACATAAAATTAGATTTCTTAATTACTGCGGGTCTTCTGATTAGTCAAAACGATACAATTTACAATGCACTAAAAAAAAAAAAGATCTATCTCATAAGGACACTTATGAAAGTGGATGCATCTTTTAACTAATTTTATAATATTTAACAACTCAAATGTAAAAATCTATTATAATTAAAGAAATAAATAATTGTATTAAAAATTCATTTTCCATCGAAAAAATTTTTTGCTTTCAGAAAATATTGTCCATATTCATAAAAACAACTAAAAACAAATAAAAATATTTGAAATTAAATAATATCTTTGTATTATTGTGTTTTGTATGTTACAATTCAGAGTTGATTTTCAGGTGGAGGGGGGCAATTAAAAACGAACAAAAAAAACAAAAAAAAAAAACATGATTTGCATTCCTCAAAGCCTTGTGCTTTTAACTATTGTAATTACTAAAGTGGACTCAATCGAATTTCTAGAGTTTTCATAAAATTAGTTATGGGGGGTAATAAATATAAAAAAATATTTCTGCCATGACTTTAATAAAAAAAAAAAAATATTTATAATAATTTCGATCATCTGTGAATAGTTTCTGAAAGTTTCATTAACATCCAACAATTATTTTTATTTTTGCAAGATTTTCCAAATTAATGTGTGTCCTACAAAAAAATGTGCTAAAAATTGTATATGTTATTTTACTAGTTCCAGTGATATGAAGAGAAACAAGGATTTTTAAATCAAAATTCAGAATGTTCTAAAAAGGAAAAATTTTTAAAAATAATTAAAATAAACTTTGATCTTTCCTCTTAATAATAACAAACATTTAGATGATAAAATTTTTTTTTCAAGTTTGGCGTCTTTTTCATCATGTTATGCTCTCTTTTTAGCGATCTCATGGAATACCTATTTTAACCGATATAAAAAAAAAAAAAAAAAAAAAAGAGAAAGAAAGAATTTTTATTAAATCAGAACAATTTTAAAACTTTTACAAATGGTAAATTAATACCAAACACTGTCCGTCATATCCAAAGAAAGAACAAGCAACAAAACATTTCAGACTAGGGTCTCAGCCATTGTGCCTATATGAACAAACAACTGACCTTTTCATTAATGATACACTGGAGATCTTCAGGGCTTGGAGAGCCCAGTACAGACAGGATATGGTTCAATTGGTCAAGATCTGAGACAGAAGTTAAGGAAGCTAAAGATCCCTGGAATAAGTAACAAGACATACTTCAAAGTAAACAACAAATCAGATCAGATGTTTTGCATTTTTATATATATGTGATGATGGACCCTCCCAACAAGTTCAATGTACGAGGTTCTGACGACCACAAATTAATTATCTGCATGCCTATGACAGGCATGACTTTTGAGACTGGCTCAAGAATTGTACAAAAGACCACAAACAGTAGAGGAGAATGTATTGTATCCAAGTGCAGCAGGAATACTGTTAGATGTCTTATTTTGCTTTCATGTTTCATGTAGTTGACAGATGCTTATTCTTGATGGTGCATTATTCCTGACTGGCAGTGAGAATGATACTCTGATCTCTTCATAGCTACCTCTTCAAAGATCTTGAATGAAATGTTGACGCAAGTTGCTTTTCACTTTATACTTGAGCCAAGGTCTACCAACATTTCTATGACAACTACGGAGTTCACTGTAAAAAAAAAAACTTTTGTTATGCGATCATCACTCATCCTTGCCACATGGCCAGCCTAACGTAGTTGTGATTGCATTATGAAGGTCTTGATGGTACCAATCTTGCATTTCTCAAAAAGGTCAGCATTTGGCACTCGATTATCAAATGTTAGGCCACAGATTGTATGAAGAAAACCTTTACGGAAGACATCTAATCACTTAATGTGTCATCTATAAGGTATCCAAGTTTCAGAGCCATACAAAAGAGTCTACAAAATGACAGCTTTGTACACTTGGATTTTGGTGCAAAGCTTTATTCTCCTTTCATCCCACAACCTATGATGCAGTAAAGTAAGCGCTGGCTTTTGCAATGTGATTAACAATCTCGTCATCAAGTGATGCACTTGAATTTACCATGCTCCCAAGGTATTTCAAAGATTCCACATCCTTGAGATTCTTTCCATCAACTTGTAAAGGGACCTGAAAAAACTTACGAACAGTGGGTATCTATTTTACACTTCTAATTTGCTTCAGTGTCGGGCAAGGTTGATAACTTCAGTTTTCTTGATGCTGATAAGTTTGAATGTCTTGCATGCTCCAGAAAACCAGTTGAGTAAATCTTGAGCTTCCTCTAAAGAGTTAGCTACAAGGGTAGTGTTGTCTTAAAGTAGATTGCATATAATACTGGTATGAAATGGTATATATATCTCCAAATGTAGTGAGAAAATAATATATAACCTTCACAGCATTAATTCAAAAGCGGGCTCATTAGAAATGGTGAGAACCAAAATAGTCCCAACCATTCTAACCATTTTGCTTCTCACCAGTTAAGGTGCAACTAAATGCGCCGAAACAAAGTTGCATCTTTGTCATGAGTAAATTGTTTTTGTCTATATGAAAAAATTATAATATATATATATATATATATGAAGAAAAATATACGGAAAAACAAACAAAAATCCTTATATGCAATTATGCTGTTTTATGAATATGTCCTGAAGATGGTTTATTAGACCGAAACGTCCGACGTTAACATTATATTAACATTAAAACAGCATAATTGCATATAAGAATTTTTGTTTGTTTTTTCCGTATATTTTTCTTCATACTGTCGGATCTATATATATATATATATATATATATATATATGCATACATACACACACACACACACACACACACACACACACACAAAGTGAGAGAGGTGGGGGGAATGTATGACTAAGTGCAAAAAGTTTTCTTTTGATGCATTTCATCCTTTAGGATTTCATTGGACTAAATTTGTTATGTTTGTGTACATGCACACAAACGAGGGATGCTAGGAATTTTTTTTTTTTTTCAATCTAACCGATTTTATTTAGATTATTTTTATCACTGTTATTAGATATCCCACATTGTAATAATAAAAGTTTGGCCGGGAATGGTGAAATGTTGTAAGAGTTCAGGTAGAAATTTACTGTGGATGACCTTGTAATCAAGGGACTATCTAAACATTTTTGTCACAGTGAATTGTTTTCTCCTTTGATCAGAGTACTTTTTTTTAATGTCAAAATTGTGGTCAGACTTACGGTGGGAAACATTTAAAATTCCTAGCCTCCTTCATTCATGTGCAATCGCACCAATGAAACCTCAATTTGTGAAATATCCTACAAGAAAAAAATTTCCACTTTATTGTACATTTTTTCCCAATATTGTTCTTGATATATCCATCATTATATATATATATATATATATATATATATATAGATAGATAGATAGATAGATAGATAGATATGTATGATTGAAATAAAAGTATAAAACTTAATATTACGAGATATATTAAAAAAAAAAAAAAAAAAAAAGAGTGAAGCAACCGGTTTTGCTCCCGCTCTTCAGGCTTCAACGGGAGATTTAAAATTAACACAGAAAAATGTACAATAAAAGGAATTGTAAAAAAAAAAAAAAAAAAAAAAAAAAAAAAAAAAAATATATGCAAAAGGAACTAGAAACAAATGACAGCAAGTCCCAACAAAGACTCACATTGTTTGCACAAAGAAGGCTTACGGGACCTGATGTAAAGTGCCTCCAGAACATTTAGATGAAATAAGGAGCGAGACCAGGACAACACGGTGAACCAGTCAACACTAAATTTGGCTGCACAGTCTCTGTTCTTTAATAGGTGTTCGGGACGAGTCCATTCAAAGGCAAGGTGTGATTTCTAATTTTTGTAGGAACGTGTTGTTTCATTCTCGTGTCTAAGTGTCGAGTTGTTCTCCCTATGTAGTCGGCTCCACAACGACAAACGTATTTATGAATAATTAAATTAATTTGATGGGGAGGGAGAACGTCTTTACACGCAGATCAAAACATGGGCCGAGTTTGAAAAATAATCCGAACTTCAGCAGAGAAAAAACAACAACGAACATTGGATGAAATTTGTTTAGCTATTTTTTCACATTTGGTACCAATCCAGGGTAATCTGAGGTAAACTGGGCATTTTTTGACAGTATAGAGCTTGGCACTTCTGAACTCTTCAACTTTACTACGGATAACTGAATTAACAGTATCAAGAGGATAATCCAAATTACATAGGGTATCCTTAATAAAGTTGATTTCGTCGTTCAAGAAAGGCTCAGAGCAGATCTTTAATGCTCTATGTAGGAGGGTTTTAATAATGTTAATCTTGCACTTAGTGGGACAAAAAGAGTCCCAACGCGTGTACAACCCTGCGAAAGTAGGTTTTCTATAAAAGGAAGTGAGAAAACCAGTTAATGTGCGATGTACTAATACATCCAAAAAAGCCAATTGATGATTGGACACTTTTTCAATAGTAAATTTCAGTGCAAGATGGATACCATTTAAAAACGAAAGAAACTGGTCGGCCTCAACTTCACCGTTAAATAAACAAAAGTTATCATCAACGTACCGACAGTACATTTGAGGACAAAGTGGATTCTTTCGTATCTTTTCTTCTTGGAAGAAGACAAATATGTTGGCAAGTGCCGGACCCAAAGGCGAGCCCATAGCAACTCCATCGATCTGTTGGTATATGGTGTTGTTGAAACTGAATTCGACGGAGGACGTGGCAAATTTCACCAATTCACGAAATATTGACTCATATTTTTTTTTTTTCTTACAATTCCTTTTATTGTACATTTTTGTGTGTTAATTTTAAATCTCCCGTTGAAGCCTGAAGAGCGGGAGCGAAACTGGTTGCTTCACTTTTTTTTTTTTTTTTTTTTTTTTTTAATATGTCTCGTAATATTAAGTTTTATACTTTTATTTCGATCATTAAATTTTGTACCTACAAAAATATCTTATATATATATATATATATATATATGAGGGATATAATCTGTGGAGTTAAGCTTCAAGATAGGACATCTAATGTAGACCTGTTTAACAGGTGTAATATTGAAGGAATCGAGACTTATCATACAGTCTCAGTTACGGTAGACTGGTCATGTCTTGAAAATATCTGATGACAGGATACCCAAGATCCTAATGTACAGCCAGTTAGATCAGGGCTACAGGAATGTAGGACGCCCATGGCTAAGACACAAAGACAAGCTGAAAAGCAATTTGTCAGCAGTCAATATACCACATAACACCCTTGAGTGGGTAGAATGGAGATCAACGTGTTTTAGTGGACTTTGCAATTTTCAATCTGCTTGTCTGAATCATCTTCAAGTGAGAGCAAGATCTAAAAGGTCAGCCAATCTAACAGTGATCTCATCTCACAATCCTCACACTTGCTCCATATGTGGCCTCCTTTGTAAATGCCACTTAAGATATTGCACAAAATTTCATAACTGAATCAATAAGCTGTCAGATCCTCATACGTCGAAACCAACCAGAGAGCCCATTTTATTTTATATATATATATATATATATATATATATATATATATATATATATATATATATATATAAATTTAAGATGTTATTTTTAGTGGATACCCGTATTAGAAATAGATGCCCAGTTTTTATTTTCAAACAGTATTTCTTTTAATTAATTTCACCCCAAGCAAGGCAGTAAAGCCACTAAGACAAGGGGGTTACTGGGTGTGGAAGAATCAAGAATAGAAACATTAATAATGAGCGGGAAGAGAAAACAGTAATCAGGAGGACAGTAATAGTGATTGACACTGCATTTAAATTTTTACAGATTAAAGTTGGCTGGAAAGCATGGAGCTGGAAGGAGTTCCACAAGCGAGAAGTGCAAGATACTGTTAGCACAGAGTTTATGGTTACATCTAACCAGCCCAATTGAAAATTGATGAGATCTCGCCACCAGTATTGCCCTTAAATTCATAAAGTCTAGGTACCATAGAGAAGAGTTCATCCAAACAATTACCGTGAAAGTATTTATAGAAAAGGCACAGGGAGACAACTTTACGGCAGTGGGAAAGTGACTGAAGCAGAGCTGCCAGATCAGGACCAATAATATTGCTGATTCTTTGAACTTTATCAAGGTAAATAGCAGAGGCACCAGACCATATGTGGCAGCAATATTCTAAGCATGGATGAATGGCAAACTTATAGATATGTATGATAGATTCTGGAGAGAGAAATTATCTAGCACAACACAGTGAATTGATTATCTTAGCAGCTGACCTAGCAATGGATTCGCAGTCTTTCCACCTCATGTCAGCTGAGAATGTTAGCCCAAGTCACTTTCCTGGAGGTTAGCATCAGCCATGCTGATGGAAGGCATTGAGGAGTCTCTCAGATGATTGCTTCAATTTCATCACATCTTTCATCTACCTAGGCACAAAAGATTCCTACACTGGCAACCTCTTCACAGAGATTAACAGAAGGTGTAAACTGGCTGCAGGCGCCATGAGATGAGTCTAGAGACCGCTAGGGTGACGTTACAGCCTCTCATGATTCACTGCATTGGCTATTTGATTTATAGTGAATCGCCTGTGATCGATCACTATGTGGCGAACATGATCAATGTTTTCCACGGTGATAGCAGTTGCAAGATATCCAGACTTTGGGTCATCTTCAAGACTCTCCCTTCTCCTCCTTAATTCAACTGCCCACTTTTGCCTTGTTGATAAAGCTGGAGCCTCAACTCCTAATGTAGCAACCATTTCAGCATCAATGTCCTTAGGGGGCAGGGGACATGATAACAGCACATTGCAAATTTTTGTCCATTTTCAAGCAAACTTATTACTAGTTGTGACTTGAAGTCTTCTTTCAACAGTCAGATGTCAGTTTACCTGTAATTAAACAATGAAGTTATTAATAACAAGAATCAAAATTAATACAGGCTTTTTTTTTATACAGAAATAGATTGCGAACTTAAAATAGTAGCTAAATTTACCATTTCATTTCTAGCAATTGGAGTCAAACAGAAAATACCATTCATAGTTTCCCAATGTAACTCTGGCGATTCCAGATTATTTATTACTATTGGTCACTCAATACAAGGCCAAGAGTGTCACTCAAGTTAGAGGATTATTCAATGAGGTTGTTGTAAGGGCATTCAGGGAGTGAACAAAAGGTGCATATTATGAGGATATGTAGGATAGACAATGGCTGAGTACCGATTTGAAAAAGTTAAAACTGCGATGAAGAAAGCATCCTCTCAGGAGTTCACCATTCCACAATGCAACAGTTCTGGGGAAGAAGCTGTCTGAGTGGAATTTCCTCTTACCCAAAAGGAGAAGATATTTGCTATTTTTATCCCTGACAAGCAAGAAAAATCCGGTCACATTAAGATCCACATTAGTCTGACTCTCATCCTCTTAATAAGTTCACCACTTTTCAAATGTCCAGTAGTGTTTCCTGTCAAACTAAAATGTTTATATCTGAAGGTAAAAATTAAACACCTTTATCTCAACAACATCTGTTCTTGTAACAGATATATACAGACACAGAGAGAGAGAGAGAGAGAGAGAGAGACACGCACTTACGCGGAGACAGACAGGCAGACACACACTTACACAGAGAGAGAAACGGAGAGAGAAAAACGGAGAAACGAAGAGAGAGACGAAGAGAGAGAGAGAGAGAGGCACCCACAGAGAGAGAGAGAGAGAGAGGCACCCACAGAGAGAGAGAGAGAGAGAGAGGCACCCACAGAGAGAGAGAGAGAGAGAGAGGCACCCACACAGAGAGAGAGAGAGAGAGAGAGAGGCACCCACAGAGAGAGAGAGAGAGAGAGAGGCACCCACACAGAGAGAGAGAGAGAGAGAGAGAGGCACCCACACAGAGAGAGAGAGAGAGAGAGAGAGGCACCCACACAGAGAGAGAGAGAGAGAGAGAGAGAGGCACCCACAGAGAGAGAGAGAGAGGCACCCACAGAGAGAGAGAGAGAGGCACTCACAGAGAGAGAGAGAGAGAGAGAGAGAGGCACTCACAGAGAGAGAGAGAGAGGCACCCACAGAGAGAGAGAGAGAGAGAGGCACTCACAGAGAGAGAGAGAGAGAGAGAGAGAGGCACCCACAGAGAGAGAGAGGCACCCACAGAGAGAGAGAGAGAGAGAGAGGCACCCACAGAGAGAGAGAGGCACCCACAGAGAGAGAGAGGCACCCACACAGAGAGAGAGGCACCCACACAGAGAGAGAGGCACCCACACAGAGAGAGAGAGAGAGGCACCCACACAGAGAGAGAGAGAGAGAGAGAGGCACCCACACAGAGAGAGAGAGAGAGAGGCACCCACACAGAGAGAGAGAGAGAGAGGCACCCACACAGAGAGAGAGAGAGAGAGGCACCCACACAGAGAGAGAGAGAGAGAGGCACCCACAGAGAGAGAGAGGCACCCACAGAGAGAGAGAGGCACCCACAGAGAGAGAGAGAGGCACCCACAGAGAGAGAGAGAGGCACCCACAGAGAGAGAGAGAGGCACCCACAGAGAGAGAGAGGCACCCACACAGAGAGAGAGGCACCCACACAGAGAGAGAGGCACCCACACAGAGAGAGAGAGGCACCCACACAGAGAGAGAGAGGCACCCACACAGAGAGAGAGAGGCACCCACAGAGAGAGAGAGGCACCCACAGAAAGAGAGAGAGAGGCACCCACAGAAAGAGAGAGAGAGGCACCCACAGAAAGAGAGAGAGAGGCACCCACAGAAAGAGAGAGAGAGGCACCCACAGAAAGAGAGAGAGAGGCACCCACAGAAAGAGAGAGAGAGGCACCCACAGAGAGAGAGAGAGAGGCACCCACAGAGAGAGAGAGAGGCACCCACAGAGACAGACATGTACAGGCAGGCAGACACACACATGCACACATACAGGCAGACACATGCACACAAGCAAGTAGACATGCAAAAATAAATAAATAAAATAGCAAAAAAGTTAAAAATTGTTTTTGCAGAGGAAAAGGATACAATGCTTTCCTGGGAATAGGGGTCGATTGGCCAACATTTCCGCTAAGATACATCCAACTGACCATACATCAACTGAAAATCATAGTTTAAGGAAAAACAAGAAAACAACAAAAATGCAATTCAAATTGAGCCTCCTTTTTATCTATTTTCAACACAAATATTTGTCGAGACTTAAATTAACAATGTTACAAGTTTTCTCATTGAGAAAAACAGTTCTGTAGTACTGAGCATCACCTGGCTAGGTATACTGAAAATTATCTCACTTATACAATTTGTAATACAAATTAAAGGAATAAACAAATATTGACAATGAAATTATCAAAAACTAAATGCTTAGTAATTAACAACAGACTTTAAAAATTCAATGTCAAGTAGCATTAAATGAAGACTTTTTTTTTTTTTTAAAAACAAGTTTGGAATTAGTGAAAATTACCCTAGAGTAGAGTTCTGCAAATGAATGTCTGCTCTGTGACAGATTTTCTATACAAATGATAGCTGGTCACCAAACTGTTTCTTACATGTAAACAACAGGCAACTGTTTATGAAAGATTGTTATATCCAGCAAAATGTTGGCACTCAAGAATGAAATAAAATAGCACAAAATATTTGATAATACTGACCAACAGAATATCTATGTGTGTTCAATTATGGTCCTGGAAAAATCTAGAAGTTTAGGATTTTTCATTTGAAAAGGATACTGGATTTGGTGTAGCCCTTGGAATTCAACATAATCTCTGGTGCTCTGTACCAGCGAGTTGCTACATATTCTGTCAAAAAACCAGTGTGATCATGGTCAGGATCAGCCACTCGTGCTAATCCAAAGTCACAAATCTAAAAGAGAGAAAAAAAAAAAAAAAAAAAAAAAAAACATTTAAATTGTAATTGCTAAAACTCTATAATTAAAAATATTTTAAAACATGACATTACAATTTTTAATAACATAAATTAAGTTACCTCCCTTACATGGCAGTAAATTTTCAAATTTAACAGCATTCATGCTCAAACATATTCATAACTTACATTAATTCTTTGTCTTAGCAATTCACCACCCCTAGAGATGATCTTGGATGAAATTGAAACTACTTGGGACAATAAAAAAAAAAAAAAAAAAAAAAAAGTTTATATATATATATATATATATATATATATATAAAAACCAGATACACTGTCTTTCGTCATCAATTTTATATCAACACTAAGAAATTGATATGTGAATACAAGAGGATTAAAATAAATATAAATAGACATAATGTCTACATTGTTCAATCAACATGATATATATATATATATATATATATACACATACATACATACATACACACACACACAAAAAGGTGTCCATAAAATTCGTGTGCACTTTAAAAAATTTATAACTTTATTTGTATTTGTGATAGAAATAATTTGTAAAAAGGATTACAAAGTAAATCTATATTTTTTAAGGTTTTATTGAAATTTTATCTAAGTTTCCATATGTCCTAAATCATTAGCAATACAAAGGGTAATACGATTTTGCAGTTCACGGAAAACATTTGTCAACTGATTTACAGTAATGCCTGAAATCACGTTATTTTAGCTATACTTAAAACCAGGTACATTAAACTTTATAACATTTTTTACAGATTATTTCTATCACAAATACAAATAAAGTTATAAATTTTTTAAAGTGCACACGAACTTTATGGACACCCTGTGTGTGTGTGTATATATATATATATATAGATAAGGCTAGCTCAATCATTGGCCAATAATAATCTTACAACTATCCCCATGCAAATAACTTAGCAGTGCCACTTAGGTAGATCTGTTTTCCTAACTGCCATTTTGTCAAGGGGAATTAACTGAACAAGTAGTGAGCAGGAAGAATTGGTGATAACTATCCCCAAGACCGTAACCAGCAAGAACGACAACACTGGAAACAACAGAAGAGATTAACATCTTCATTAAACATGTCAAAAATACTTTCAAATAAAAAGCAACATTTTTACGTCAGAAGTGTTTACATTATTTCTGTAACATTTGTGTCATAACATTCTGCCATAAAAACTGTTGAAAGGTTTTAAATATCTTTCCAAATGTCTATTCAGTTGTAGCAAGATGGGACAGAGATATTGTCAACATATCACAACTCTGCTCCGTCAAATGTGATCGGTCAAGTGGGGGGTTTAAAATAAAATAAAAAAAAAAATCAAAACAAAAAACAAACAGGCTGGAAAGATTTGTAAACACTTTCAAAAGAGCCCTAACTAGAACAAGAGTAATGAAGAAAAATATAATGGCTGGTTACTTTTTCTGAGTGCACCTGTCTGCTTGGCTGACCTGCTAATCCTTGTTGCAGGCGACTGCTCAGGCACATTTGTTTTTCTTCAACACCCACAGAGCCAACCTGCAGCTATACTAAGCAGACCTTAGTTATAGTTTCTGAGAGAGAGTGAAAATTTGGCACAATCAATAGTTGAAAAAGACCAGTACATTCAAAACCTCAGTCACGATGACTTGTGACCATTAACAAATTCTAAACAGTTTCGTCTACTCAATTTCACTCACAAGTATCAGACACTTCCTAATGGTGCCATAAACTAGAATAGTCATCTTGACAAAGTGCCAATGATGAGATTTGAACCTGGGTTTCATGGTTGGATGTTCGAACTACACAGTAATGTGCCCATCATGAAGAAAAAGAATTTCTTTGGAAGATAACACCAAATCACATGATTCAACTAATGATCATAATATGAGAATCAATGTGAACAAAGATGCGAGATTCAATTCTGAATGGAATTTCTACAAATTTACTTATTTGGCAAAGAGCTCATTCATTGAAAAAAAAAAAAAAAAAAAAATAGTTCTCAACTGCTATGCAATTTCTCCTATATGGCAGTGAGAGTGCTGGTCAACTTCCTCATAGATAAAAAGACAACTTGAAGCTAAAAGGATGTGGTTCTACTAAAGGATGCAGAGATTAACACAGACTGAACATGTGACAAGGAAAATGACATTTATACTTAGAATCAGAAAGTAGCTGATGAGATTTCTAGGACACATAAGAGGGCTTTTTGGAGAAACTGACATATATTGAAAGCAAGAGGGATAAAGAGAAATGCTGAATAACGTACTTAACAAGCTTGTGTAAATGGATGACGGAAAAAGACCTGGGAGAGATTATAGAGAGACAAACATTGCTTAAAACTACAAAAAATAGGAAGTTGTGAAGAGCCATGATTACCCACAAGACTGAAATGATATGGCATAAAGCAAGAGATGGAGGAGAAAAACAGCAAGTAACCAATTCAAGGAGTTTGGATAAATAGATTGAGAAACGAAAAGGTATAGTAAAATGTTACTTCGAGCAAAAAAAAAAAAAAAAAAAAAAAAAAAAAAAAAAATGCAGAGCCTTGAGAGCCCAGATCTTGTAGAAAAAAGTGTTTACAAATCATTTTGTAAAATGGTGTCAATTATTGTAAGGGAAATAGAATTTCTTGTCTGTCCATATATACCATGTGTAACAGCAAAATTGTCCTAATCATGTAACAGCATAATTATACACCCCATAAAAAAAAGAAAACACTAAACTAATTGATTTTCTTTTTGCTCATGTTTTTTTTTTTTTTTTTTTTTTTTGACACCTTCATTGAAAAACTGAGTTATTCAGGTTTATTCTGGAGTCATAGAAAGTCTTAGGTCTCCATAAGATCAGTTTCTCTCCAATGGGTCTGACTGAGAGTGATCATTTCTTGACTCACATTCTGGCATAGCTTCTACATGATGGCAAGAACTGTAAACAATATTTGTGTCTACACAAAATTATTCTTTTTATTCAATCCTGTGTATAAATTCTGATCAATTGGGATTTGTTTAATTTTCGTATTTTGGCCAATCAAAGGAGCAGATTCCATTTTACCTCTAACAATTATTCATAGGACTCCTTCAATGGTGGTTATTGTTTTTAGCCAATGAGAAAGCTCCAGACAACTTATTTTAATAGTTTAAAATTTTGACTGATAATTGGGTTAAATTTACACAAAAATGTGTTTAATTTACTTAATTCTTTCCCTGTTGCATTGTTGTCTGGCTGTGCTGACCCATTTGTGGGAAAAATTACAAAATTGCCATTTTCTGGAAATAAAGGACAACAAAAATGTTGATGGCAATTTCTCATGATTTTGGTTTGATATTTTGCAATAGAGATTAAACGAAACAACATCCCTATTACTCAAGACATATCACCAAACCAAATGAATTGTACACTACTATAGAACTATGCTGGTTTTCAACATTTAGCGTTATTTAATTTATAATGCTAATACTACAAACCAATATTTCATGGTACAAGCAGCAAAAGTGATAACTGTTTGCTTAAATTTTTTTCTGATTGGGTTTAACTCTTTGTGTTCAACATACCTAAACCTGCCCCATAAATATCGGCTCTCAAGGGTCAACTTACCCCACATATACTCTGCCATAATATATACAATATCATCACAAATAACGCAGGAAGTCACACAAACAGTGAGACCAAAATATAAAATTATAAAATCCTCCCAACAAAACTACATAAAACCTTCAGCATAGTTTTTTTGAGGGGAACAAAAAAAAAACAAAAAAAACAAAAAAAAAACCCAAAATGAACACTTCGGACTTCATAAATAATACCATTAAAAATAACAATGCAATTTTTTTTAACAGTAAGGTTTACCCTATACAAGGCCTGGGGGCCACTCAAGGTAGAGGGTTATGTTAGGAGGCAGTTTATACAGATAAGAGAGGTAGGTAACAGTTAACCCTAAGCTCGAACAGTTTAAGATTGTAGTGACCAGGAAAACATGCTCTTGAGAGGCAGTTCCACAGAGCAGCGGTTCGCGAGAAGTTGTTCAAGTGGAACTTCTCATCAATGGAATACTGAACGAATGTGGGTGGTTTGCTACAATGTAAGTGGCATGGCAAGTCATTGCTATGAAGGTTAAGCCTGGCAGAACCAAAGAATGTAGCTCATCCAAGCACTTTCTGCGGAAGTAGCGAGAGAGAAGTGAGAGGCTTGCCATATCCTGCCTATGAAAGAGAGGGTGGAGAGTGGAATAATAATTCTCTGAGACACTTTTGAACTCTTATATATAAAAACTTTCAAAAACCTCCAATATCGTTAAAGAAAAAGCATACAAAATGTCATTGCATATTGATTATGCCTTTTTTCTAAATTTGTAATTGTATGTAGTTATCAATGATGTCAGCAGTTTCAAACTCAACATAAATAAAAAGCACAAAGTCGTCTTTAAGAATTTGATATTTTATTTACATTATGGACAGCCCCCCCCTATTAAAAAATGATAAAAAAAAAAAAAAAAAAAAATTTTTTGATTCTGACAAATTTCATGAATAATTGAATTGTAATCTGCAGAAATTATTTTAAAAACAAATTTAATTTTTTGGGGGAGGGTTTACATGAGGTCTATATAAAAATACTAAACCCCCCAAAAAATTTAATTGTAGAATTAAAAGCAAAATGTCCAATGCAGAGAAATTGCAGGAAGGAAAACGTGTGAAGTGAAAGTGACAACAAAGGAGAAACCAAGTGGACAGA
Source organism: Acanthosepion lycidas (assembly GCA_963932145.1). Taxonomy (NCBI): domain Eukaryota; kingdom Metazoa; phylum Mollusca; class Cephalopoda; order Sepiida; family Sepiidae; genus Acanthosepion; species Acanthosepion lycidas. The sequence goes on from OZ010603.1 coordinate 8,069,484, forward strand.
GGATTTCCACTGGAGCAATGGGGGAAAGAATTTAAAGATATGCAAACTGTTTGCTATCATTCAAATATAGAAGATATATAAATAATGAATTTAAGTAAGAATGGCACTGGCAAAAATTGGGAAAAAGAAAAAAGTTTAATGAAATATACACTATTAGCAAAAAAAAAAAAAAAAAAAAATCAGCTATTAGAAACTGAATAAAAAATATCTTATTAGAAACCAACATCTCTAATAAGTGATTAAAGAGGAAAAAAAAAAAAAAAAAAATCAACAATTAATCTATATTCAAAACTATCACTGATGCACATATAATCTCAAGTTATACTCAAAACAACCGGAATTCAAAACCTTTATCTGACCCTAAATAACCTTATAGTTGTTAAATGGCTGTAAAGCGGAAACAAAACCTAGCTGCAATAATGTTTCTCTCTCTCTCTCTTTGTTTCTCCTAATTGTGCTTAAAACTATCACTGATGCACATGTCGAGCTATACCAAAAACAATCACGATTCAAAACCTTTTTTGGTCTTAAATAACCCTACAGTGCTTGAAGAGCCATTAAGCATAAACAAAACCCAACCAATGTAACTAAGCTAGTAGTAGTGGTAGAATTTTTTAATATAAAATAATGTATTTAATAACTCTTTATTTTATTTTATTTTTATTTAATCGTGTTAGTCACTGTTGTTAGTAGTGAAGTTGCTTATGAGTCACTCAAATTTGCGTAAATTTTATATATATATATATATATATAATAAAAAAAAAAGTTTTCTTGTATGCTGTAACAGAAACAACAATTTAAGTAATCCGAGCGAATAGGCAACAGCCACAGTGTACAACCAATTAACAGACATTTTCAAAGTTCTTACCTTGAGGTCACAAGTGGTGTTGAGCAGAAGGTTGCTTGGTTTCAAATCACGATGCAGGACATTAGCGGAATGAATGTACTTGAGGCCACGTAAAATCTGATAAAGGAAGTAACAAACGTGGTCATTGCTTAGTTTCTGAGTTTTTAACAACTTGTACATATCTGTCTCCATCAATGACTGGACAATGTAACTGAGAAAGAAGGTCAAGGAATAATATAGAGATACAATGGTATAGTTAATGAATAACAGAATTTTTATATTTGACTAGCAAATAAAAAAAAAAAAATTTCTATCATGATTTCTACAATGAGGAGTTAATTTAAGTTTCATCTGTGTCGTTGTTTCAGTAATCTTCAGATGTTTGTTGATCCAAGCTAACTTCAGGGAATTTTGAAGGGTTTAGTTCAAAATTTCCTGAAAGTTACCTAAAATTGACAGACACACAACAAAGATGAGGACATTAGTCCGACTGTAAATAAAATTTTATATTATACATTAAAATAAAAAAAATCCAGCTGGATCCAACCGACGCTTTTATCTACTGGGTCATGTATCCAGTCTGAACAATGTAAATTGTGTAAATAATTACAATCCTTCATCTCAGAAATTTAGAAGGATAATACTATGTTTCTGTCTATATTTCCGAGAGGAGGTATTATATACATTATTTAGACTATTATCCTCATCTTTGTCACCAAGGGTTCAGTTCGACATTCCAACCACTTGAAGGCCAGAGTGTACAACAGCCGAAACGTTGTGATAAACATGGCGACAAAGATGAGGACAATAGTCCAAATAATGTAAATAGTGTAGTACTACGTTATTTGATTTTTTACTTAGAAAAAAAAGGATAAAAATTATAAATATAATAGACTCCTGTTGATTTCGACATATAAGGAGCTGACAACCTCATTCAGTCTTTATGTTTGTGTATGTAATACTTCAGTCCTGCTAGTGACCTGCATATCACATTGTGCAACAGCAAGGATCTTGGGATATAACAAGAATATTTGCTAACGCTCTTTACACTGTCTTTCATCTCTCAGCCAGTCAATACAACGGATTTCAAAATTTCTGATACAACTCTGGTACAAATATCTTCAGTTATTTCTATCCAGGGCAACTCACTTGAAGTTAGTATGAGACACATTGACAGCTGAGAGCTTACTCTTTAGCTTGTTTTATACCCAAAGCCACGGCCTTGCAACAGTCCTTGTCCACTGTCATGCTGATTATGTCGTCACTCTTACTTGCAACAAGACCAGCCCAGTGAAGTGACCACATCAGAAAACTCAATTCCACCAATGCTGCACTTTTCAAGAAGATCAGCATATATTAATGTATATCCCAAGCATGTCATTAATAGAATCAGTATTTCTGCTTTCTTCATTTGGAGAGAGAGAAAAACTACATCTTGATTAAAAGGAGGATTGCTCCAAATAAATAACTACTTCATTATGCTGATCCCCAAATGCAGAGGAAGATGTTGGCAAACTAGGCTCTTTTGCCATGGATGGCAGCCAGACTAGTAAAAGGAAAAACTGAATTTAAAATCAGCTTGAAGAGGAAGGGATTTCGTCAGGTTATCTTGCCTTAGAAACTCTACTGCCATGGATTCAGTACATGTGTTCCATTAAACCTAATGAGCAACAAAACTTATTATGATGAGAAGTGTAGGTAATAAAATTGTTTTTGAAGTACACTAAGTTTATTCACAATTAAATTTATTTTAACACTTTCACTGCTACATTGCTATAGCATTATTTCCTGGCTGTACTGGTCTCTTTTGGGAAAAATAAATTTCATGTGGCAGACATAATGAACCAAAACCAGAGTTGAATGACAGAAATGGTGAACAGGACTTGCCTTATTCTTGACGAAAGAGTTTGTTTTTGTCTGGCATGTAGAACTTCGATTTGAGAGAAGGCAAGTACGTTGTTTCGTCAAAAGAGACCCTTCTTTGTTGTCCTACAAGAAACTGGTTCATTAGCAATTGTGTATAATATTAGCATGGTTGGACGGAATCAAGGAGGGACATCCAGAATTCCCCATTATAAGTAGAACATCATGGAGATGAGAGAGGTCTTCTGTCGGGGTATATCATACTATACATACAGTTGTGATAGGAAGAACAAACGATGAAGGGGATACAGGGAAGAGAACAGAGATAAATATCAAGAAACTGATGTAGAGGAAAGAAATGCATGATCTGAAATTACGTCCCAAAACAGAGTTGCTTACTTCTTTTGGCCACATTTTACTTGAAATAAATGACTGTAAAAACACTGATGACAATTTCTTATAGATTCCACCATTTTGGTTTTGATTAGCTATTCTGCAGTACAGACTGAGTTAAACGACACCCAAAAACACAATATAATGTCATTGTTGGTTTCAATTGGTATGGAATGATTGCTAAAAACATCCCCTCCCAAAATTTATAGACAATTCTTCCAGATGCATGCTGGGATTTTTTCCTAACCAATATATATATATATATATATATATATATATAAGGTTGGTGCAAAAATAATTTCGTTTTCTAACATATGTTACTATGTGAGAAAACGAAATTATTTTTGAACCAACCTAATATATATATATATATATATTTTGAACAATAAAAATTAAAATCCTCAGACACACTGGGTTGTAGATTAATATTCTTTCGTTTTTTTTATTATTATTCCATTTAGATTCCTCGACTAGTTTCGGCCGAAATGGCCATCATCGGGAGGAGAAATATTTCTGCTTGCTGCTAGCACTAAACTACAGAAATGAATGTCTTGATGGAGAAAATGAACTTTTGTCTGTAGTTTTCATTTGTTTTTTTATTTTTTTATCTTTTTAACATGAATCTTTTAACATTCCTTGTGTTGGTCAAACATTTTCTTAACTTTTAAGTTGTTATTTGAGATAAGAGCTGGATGCTGCTATGAATTCTCTGGTCAGTTTGACAGTTTTATTGGACTTGGTGAGGGGGATGTGTCTGTTTAGTGTTTGTGTGTGTGTGTTATTTGGTTCTTAGGGAGTGAGTGAGTATGATATGTGTAAGCGTGTGTATTGCTGTGGGTGTGTGTTATCATTTGGCTCATTAGGGAGTGAGTGCGTATGATGTGTGTAAGTGTGTATGTTCGTGTGGGTGAGTGTATAAGTGTGAGGCCTCCACACCTCCGTAAGCCTGTCTGTCTTGTGTGGGTGAGAAATGTGGGTAGTTTTTTTTATATTTGTTGAGATATCTATATATTGTTAAATTTGTGATTTAGCCCGGCTGGATATTTTGTTTTTAGACGTTGTATCCACTTATTTTCATGCGACTCTAAAATCTTTCTAATGTTATCTGCTCTGAACTTTTCTATTCTCTCAATTATAGTGAATTTGGCATGGGTTTTGAAATCGTGTTTTTCCAGGCGGAAATGTTGTTCTACAGGTAACAATTTTTCATGGGGAGTCGACTTAATTCGTTTACGATAATTGTTAATTCTGTAGTGAAAGGGCCATTCAGATTTTCCTACATATTGTTTCTGGCATAGTGTGCATTCTAGGAGGTAAATTATGTTATGACTTCTACAGTTAGAATTGTGGTAGATTTTGAAAGTAGATTTAGTGACTGAGCTAGTGCATGAATTCGTGTTTTCAACATGGTTGCAACATAAACTTCTTTTGTTGTTGCATGGTTGGGAAAATCCTGTTGTTTTTGTTCTTAGTTTATTACGGATTACCTTGTCCCCTGAAATGTGGTTACTACCTATGATTTCTTTTAGGTTCTTAGGTCTACGATATGCAAGAAGGCCAGGTTCCTTAAACAGTTTTTTTAGGTCTGGTTTGAGATGTAGTATTTCCCAGCGACGTTTGATTATTTGGGATAGTGGAGGCAGAGTGGGGTTGAAAGTGGTTACTAGAGGGATGCGGCTAGATTTATTTTTAATCTTGTACATTAGGGTGTCTTCTCTAGGTGTGGAAATTGCTTTATTTATTTGTTCCCTGATTAGGTGTTGTTTATAGCCACGTGTTGTGAATTGATGCTCCAGATTTTCAATGTGTTTATTTAATTCTTCATTTTTGGAACATATTCTTCTGAGTCTAAGTGCTTGTGAATAGGGAAGGTTCTCTTTGAGGTGTTTAGGGTGGGAAGACTTAAAGTGTAGATAGTTGTGGGTGTCGGTGATTTTAGTGTGTAGTGTCGTTTGTAGTTTCCTGTTTTCATCTATGTAAATGCGGGTGTCTAAAAATGTTACTGATGTTGTGGATTTTTCATAGTCAAACTTAATTGAGTCGTGCACTGTGTTTAGGGTCATAAGGAATTGGGTAAGTTTGTCATCACTACCCGTGTATACAAAGAATATATCATCGATATATCTTGCATAGAATAGGCAGTCACTACCAATGATTGGATAGATATGGGTCTCCTTAAATTTTCCCATGAATATTGTAGCATATGATGGAGCTGCTATTGTGCCCATGGCACAACCTCTTATTTGAAGGTAGTGTGCTCCATTGAAGTTGAAAGTATTCAATGTAAGGACATGCTCCATGAGTTTTATGATGACTTCTGTGGGGGGGTCTTGTTTTCTTCTTTTAGTAAGTGCTTCCTGAAGGGCGGTTAGCCCTTCGATGTTTTTAATGTTTGAATAGAGTGACCTAACGTCCATAGTCACTAGAGTAGCTTTCTCTGGTACTGTTTGTATGTGATTAATTTTGTTCAGTAGATCTGTTGTGTCTCTGATGTATGATTTTACTTCCTTAGCTAGCGGTTGTATGTAATGATCTATGTATTTGGAAATTTTTGTCGTGTGGCAGTTGAACGATGAAATAACCGGCCTTCCTGGGTTGTTGCTTTTGTGTATTTTAGGACGGAGATAGAAACGAGCAGGTGTAATGTTTGTGGGTGTAAGTGCTGTGTACGTTTCCTTGTCGATTAGATTGTTGCGAAGCATTATGTTTAGTGAGCTAGTTAATTCTTTTTGGTGTTCTGGAAGGGGATCTGTAGGTATGCTTTTATAGGTTTCTTTGTCGGCTAGCTGTTTATATATATATATATCTCTTCTCAGATTTATCAGCCATATTTTTGTTGATGTTTAAACACATTTTGATTGCAATCAAAACATGCAGCAATAAACATCAAAAGAGGTCTGGATGCAGCTGGGTTCCCTTCCCAAATCAAACCCATATGCCTTGACCGTGGTAATGGAAAGCATTCAGATGGGATTACCATTTTCTCTTTTAAAGTAGTGAAATCATTGATTTGGGATGTGACTTGTGCCAATACATTTTCAACTGGTAATTTGGTCTGTTCCATGGTTGAGGTAGGTTTGTCATTTAGGATGCAGAGATTAAAAAAAAAATATATATATATATAGTTAATTTATTTTCACTGCATTGGCAGCAGAGACTTCTGGGGTTATTGACCCACATTTGATGGCATTCCTTCTGAGGGTTGGCAGAACTGCGTCTCGATTAAGGGACGAGCCTCACAAAATGGAGTGGCTATTGCAGCACGTCTCCCTGTTGATTGTGTGAGGTAATGCTTTCTCAATCAGATGGCTGGCAGAGGATAGCAAAAAAATTAAGAATTTAAAAATTGTTTATGAATTCTTTGTTCAATTTAGAAATTTTGACTTTACCAAAACGCTACAATCACAGAACTTAATTGCATTTGAACACCATTCTTACTTTGTGAATATTTTGCCTTATAACCATTTCCTTTGCCACATTTTGTCCTGCACATACTTTGTTTGCTTATAATTATTTTGCCCTCTTCCTTTTCTCATTGTTTATTGGAGAATAGCCAATAGGCCAGTTCTTGGTTTCATCTGACTTAGCCCCGGTCTGTCTTGTCTTAAAGTCAGAATGCTCCGTTTGTTTGCCTGAACTTGCATGTGTGTGCCAACCCCAATTCTTAGTTTGTGAACTTTTTGCCATATTACTGTTGCTTTGTCTAATTACAGTTAATTTGATTTGCATCTATTGTTTGCTTGTTTTATATCATTTTTTGCCATGTTCTTTATTGCAAACTTTGTTTGTTGGACAGTTTTGCCATTTATTTACATTTAGCCATGACCACTCACCCTACACCCAGTATCATAATAATGTACTTCAACAACAGGAAATGTAAGTTTCATAAAGGCATACAGGTACAGGGTGATCTGGAAGTCTAGTCACCGCCTACCAAAAAGTAATGAGAACAATAGAAGAACAAGTAATAAAGTAATATGAAGCACATGTACTGGGTTCAGTTTATTCACACATTGAGAAGGTCTGTGTGAACACCACCATTTTTGTGACACAAAATGATGTGGCACTATGTCCTGTGTGATATTTTACAAAGCTGTGCTTTGTTGATTGTTACAAAGGCTCTCTGAACGGCATCCTTCAAATGATGCTTATTCTGGTATTGTTCATGTGAAAATCTCTCCTTGATAATACCTCCCACCCACAGTACTGAAATAGAAAATATTATGATGTAAGGGTGACATAACTTTCAGACCACCCTGCACATTGAGAGTAGTGGAAGCATTCAATATTGCTCTCCCCCCCCCTTAGGTTATTTATCCAATTCCTTCAAGTAAATTTTATTTTCATTCAAAAGGATACACATCTTTCATTTCATCAACTGAAGGGTGTCGGATAATATCCTGAATGTTGATAACCTGTGAAAAAGAGAAAGCAAAAAGTTTTAAATTGGTAAAGAATGAAAAATGCAAAGAACATTTCATTACAGCTTTTATGCACATTTATAGTTCCTTGTAAACACAGGTATAAATACATATCTGCAGAAGTCTACACCCCCCCATGTATCACAGAATCAAACAATCTAATCAAGTAGGTGAGTTTTCTGTCTGTTGTCATCACAACATTTTGGCAATCCTGAGTATGACGATAAAGTACATCTGTTAGTAAGGCCTCTGATCGGGAGGTTCTGAGGAGCCTGGAACCACCTCCTAATTGCTGTTGTTCCCAGGACCACACTTACCGGGGTGGTAACATTTGCTAGGGTTGCAGTTATGAGCAAATAGTTAACCCAAAAACTAGAGTAAAAAAAATTATGGAAGTATAAGATTTTATAGTAAAGATACTAGCAATGCATTTTCATAGTAATAAAAATTACCAGCAGTACATTTCTGTAAGAAAAAATTAAATATTACCAGCAATATATATTTTACAAAAGAAATTACTAACGCTACCAAGAAAATTAAATTTCAGCATTAAATGACCCAATGCTGTGAAACAAAATAAACCAAAAATTTCAGCCATTAGGCCTTCATCAGGGAATTTCAAACTGAATTCTTTATTTAATCTATAGGAGTAGATTCTTCATTGCCCATGTCTAGGGATATATCTAGTTCTTATTTAGTATTACTCAGTTATTGCTCACAGTTTCCATCCAGCTGAAGTACACACTGCCAGGTATAACAACATAATTATATGTTCAATCCCTAGGCTGGGCACTGCATACTTGGACTCGGAAATTGGATGAAAAATAATTGAGCAGTAATAAATAAGAACTAGAGGAGATATCCCTAGACACGAGCAGTTGAACAAGAATAATCTATAACTGTAGATTAAAAAGGAATCAGTTCGAAATTCCTTGCAGGTTACTTGAATTGACATATACCTGATGAAAACCAAAGGGCAAAATAGTTGAAGCATTGCAATAACAACAAATGACAATAATCTGCATATAAAGAGTGTAAATATGAGAGTTTTGCTACAAAGTATAAATTCAAACTATGCACTAGCTATATAACACTAACCGACAATTATACATATCAATTTACCAGTATGAAAAAAATATGGAGAAAAAAAAAAAAAAAAAAAAAAAAAATGGAAAAAAAAAAAAAAAAAAATGGAAAAAAATTAAAAAAAATAAAAATAAAAAACATTTTGAAATTGTGTTCGCTATATTTTCTGTATGGATTATCAAAGATTTTTGCTATACAATTGAATCTATTGCCATTGACAAGAATTTTTCTTGTTAAATAATTAAAAGTAGAAATATTTAAAGGAAGCCGACACTACAAATTTTGCAATTGTATTGGTTATATTTTCTGTATAAGCAATCAAAGATTTTCAAACTATTGTAACACACAAGAAAGGATTGTACTTTCTGAATGATTAAAATTAAAAACACCTAAAGAAAGCTGTCACAACCTGTAACATAAAAAAAAGACAATGAGGACATTAAATTTCATATTTGCACTGGTTATATTTTCTCAATGATAAACCTGAAATTTTTATCCATACAACTAACTCTTATTGCAGGTGAAAAGTATTCTGCTTTTCAAAATCATTAAAAATTAGAAGAAAGCTAAGTGGGAAGGGGGAGAAGCAATGTTTTATGTTGTAGTCTTTTGAAAGTTTAAGTTTAGAATACAGTTTGATTTCTTTAAGAAATTGTAGGATATTATATCGATTAATATCATGAAAGTGTTCTTTCATGTTATTTGTTTTGTTAGTTGATTTTGTTTAATGACATATCAACACCTCTATGGGTTATTTAATGCCACAATCTATTTTATACACAACTGTATGCCTTCAACTAAATATATCTTGAATGCAATAGTATGCTTTCAACTACAGATAAAATTTATTGTTGATAATTCTATAAATATGTAATGTTGGTAATTCATATATATATATATATATATATATATATATATATATAGATATCTATCTTACTTATTATAAAACGCAGATTGTGTGTGTGTGTCTGTACATTTATATATTGGATCGGATTTCCTACATTTTTCAACCGATTTCAACAAAACTTCACAGGACTACGTAAAATTACCTTGTGGTGGTTCTGACAGCACCAGAAATTGGAAAAACACAATTGTTTTTGCATGAAATCAATTTGAAAACACGATTAAGAGGCATTAATGAAAAGGGGACAACTCATATCGAGTTATTATAAAACCCAGGTTGGTTGTTTGTGTGTGTTCGTTTATATATGGGATCGGATTTCCTACATTTTTCAACCGATTTCAACAAAACTTCACTTTTTTTTTTGGCAGGTAGTGTTTCTTACCGTCTTGCACACTTTTTTCTATATTTTTACATTCAGAATGCTTTAAAAATTCCATTTGCAAGACAATTGTTTATAATAAATTTCTATTCAATCAGTAGACTCATAACGATTGAAAACAATGTTTTTGTTTCAGTTTAGGTTTGACCAATTCGTAAAAAAAAAAAAAAAAAAAAAAAAAATTAAAAAAAAAAAAATAAAACTAATTAAGACGTGTGTCCATCAACCTTAAACAATAATCTTTGTCAATTTTATTTTTCAGTCTTTATGATGGTCGATACTTGATCTATCTCTTACTGTTACTTTCTCGGGCAATGACGGGCTCTACTGCTAGTATATATATACATTTTTTTTTTTCCAATGAAAAAGCAAAAGAGCTTGTTAACTTATTCTAAACATAATATAAATGGAGTTACAAAACAACCGTCCGTAAAGGCACACATAATTCTATACATACATGTGTAAGCATGGTTTTATTTAACTTTATTTTGAATCTTGACTAGATACAACTCAATGCCTGTTGAGCTGTGGTCTGGAGACAATGTGAAGCATGCTTTATGTTCCGGCCATTGATGCCTACCTTCAAAAGTAAAGAAACGATTGACCTTCCAAGGAATCCACGGCACCTGACCTCGATAAGAAACACATGACATTTCCATCTCTTTCGCATGCAGTCAGATCACAGCTATATATATATATATATATATATATATGCACATTTCATTGAATATGACAGACAAATTGCTCTGATTTAGTTTTTTTTTGTTTTTTTGTTTTTTTTTATACAATTTCGCGTGATCTAATAATTCTTCTAATTTTTTTCAGATGATAAATTATATAAAAACTGTCCAAAAGTTCTTTTTATCCAAGCACTTTTGGATATACATTTAGCCATTTTCAAGGTTGAAATATATTAACTGTTAACAAGAAGTAGCTAAATGTATAGCTGAAAGCACTCAGATAAAAAGAACATCCAGAGTTTTTATATAATTTCTCATCTGAAAAGAAAAAAAAAATTAGATCACATGAGAAATTGTATAAAAACTAAATCAGAGCACCTTGTCTGTCATATTCAATGAAATGTGCACAAACATATATATATATATATATATATATGTGTGTGTATGTATGTATGTATGTATGTATTACACACACAAACAAACAACTGGCAAGTATTCAATGTAATATAATTATTAATAAACAACCATAGAATATTTACAAACAGAATTCCTGTAAGTAGAAAATTAAAAAGATAGTTTTTCCAAAGAGAAGAAAAAAAAAAAAGTTTTACTTACATTTTCATGTTTGAACCTAGTCAAAATTTTAATTTCACGGAGGGTTCTTTGACAATATGTCTGGTGTTCAAATGGTGAGATCTTTTTGATGGCAACTTTTTTTTTCAGTTTGTTATCATATGCCGACCTAATAAAAATAAATAAAAAATAAAATTAGCAACTGCTGGATATTTAGCATGGTGTGGGGTCAGGGAAGAGAAATGAAATACTAATTTTTGAAAAGTGATACAAACCCGCCATCATAAACAAATGTCAAAAACCATACCACTAGTATCCTTTGGGATTGTGACAGAGGATATAGAAATTGGTTATACAGAGGTTCTATCCTTGAATCAGGTAATAAGGCATCAATTCAACAGGAATGAACAATAACCGACATCACAGGTGCAAAATATCACAATCAACAGATATCTCATGTCAGACAATGGAACTTGGTTGGAATATAATAATAATATCTATATCAACCAAGCTGAGAACAATAGTTTGAAATCTATAAGATTCTGTGACTTCTGTTAGTCTCTCCATAGCACCCTCTAAAATAGCCATACACTGACCGATCAAAACCAAATTTTTGGAAGAAGTGCAAACAGGTAAGGGTGTACAAAATACAGTTGGTCTTATCAGGGTGCATAGTTTAGTACAAAAAAAATTGTCATTAAATTTTTGGGGAAAAATTAAGTTTTATTTAATATACAAAATTACCTCCACTATTTTAAATACAATTTAATGATTAAAATAAATACTAATCTAATAAAAATGCAATATTGTTTTTTGCATATATCTTTTCTTTAAGTGTGTAGATATAGATATATATATATATATATATATATATATATATATATATATATATATATATATAGTTTGTCCTGCATTTGCAAGAACTAAAAACAAGTCATAAGGCCAAATGCTTCAAAAAGTTGGAATTTGGCTCCAGAAAGAAATATTTACACATGGTCAGTTGTATGTTGCATACTCAAGATTAAGAAATCCTAAGAATCTATTCTTTGCAGTTAAAAGGAAAAATAAATTCTTACAAAACATTATCATGAAATTTTATAAAATTAAATAAATTATTAAAGCATGAAGAAGTGTTTTTGTCAGGGTATTTTTCCAAACAAACCAGTTTATTCAAATTTCATTGATTGGTTTACAAAATTGAACAAAATGTAGACTTTGTAAATCTTGACACAAAATGTTAACAATAACCTCAACAATACTAAATACTGTGAGGCTTTCAACACATGTAAGCATGTTGCAACAAACTCTAGTAATACAAGAATAGTGAGGGGAAAGAAGTATACTTTTTAAATTTTGCACAAGCAGAAAAAAAAAAAAAATTAGAATATAGGGAAGTCTAAAACAGCATTAGTTTCTATGAAATTAAATAAAAAGTAGAAAAAAAAAGACACCTGTAAAAATAGGATGGTAATTGAAAACTATAAATAACTGATATGAAGTCACATAAATTATTCAGAAGAAAGTTGGGTGTAATTTTCTTTCAAAATGCTCAGATTTTCACACACACACACACACACACATATTATATATATATATATATATATATATATATATAAAAGGGAGAGGTTATAGTTGTTCCAATGCGAGAAAAGTAAATTTTAAAGAAAGAGAGAAGCCGCAAACAATTTTGGTTTTAATGTGGATTTTTAAAAAATAAATTGCACTTTATTTTCCATACGTTTGCTACACGTGTTTCAAGTCTTGCAACCTTCATCAGGCAAAGAGTGATTATTTCCATATATCATTTAAAGGAATTAATTTTTCCTTATGTTTTACAATGTTTAGTCACTGTTGTATGTGTGTGTGTGTGTATATATATATATATATATTTATGTATTAAAGTGCTCAGTATCAGGGATAGAGTGCATGTAAATATAAAAGCAAATGTTGAGATCAACACCAAGTGGCAATAGTGTTTCATGGTTCAATGTAATCATCAGGTCAGACACACAATAAAAACATTTTTCTGAAACTTTGAGGAATATTAGCTTAATTAATCTGATTTGAAAAATATTATTTACTTTAAGTTTAAAATAACAGAGAAATGGATATTTAAAACAAACAGTAGTGGTGATTACAAGCTTATCACAGGTGCTGGACACTCATAGCTCACTTGACAAGTGATGATTTAATCTGTCAACACCTTTACTGTTGTTCTACAGAGACTATCTGTTAAAACATAATTTAAGAAAATGATGTTTGAGCAGCTTTTTTATATCATTTTTAAGTACTCAGTAATCTTAAAAATGTTGGTAAATATTCTCCATAATCTAATTTTAGGAATGTTGAATTTAAATTTACTATAGTCATCATTCTTATTTGCTGATCATGTCGTGTAGGATTGACCATACTTCCAAACAGGGGTAGGTTACATAGTATTTTATATACATAAAAAATTTTAAATTTAAAAAAACAAAAAAAAAAATTGATGTAAACAACTTTTAGTGAGCTTTTCTATTTTGGATTTGTAAATATAGTTTTCATTTAATAACAATATTACCTAACAATAGTATCTTTAATAAATCTTACTTATAAAAGCAATTAAAAGCTTTTCTAATTAAATAATGTCAGTTTTATTGTATTTTTTATTTTTTTGATGTTCAGGTTTTATCAATGACAAAAATCTAATCAATAATTTAATTAGAACCGCTAAGAATATAAAGTTTGTCTTCATAGGGTGAGAGGTTAGTATTTCAATTAAGAAAATCAGGATCAAACCAACAATGAACATTTGGGGCATGATGGAAAATGATTATTATACCTCAGAACTTTTCAAGTTGATTTTCGACCATTTCAAATTATTTAATTACACTTAAACTTCAAAATGTGCAGTTTGGTGAAAAGAAAATGTTACTTTGTACAATATTATTAGGGACAAATAGAATCTAATATCCTAATATGGTAAAGGGAAACAGTAGAGGGGGCACTCAGTCAAGATCAAACTTACTAGCCTGCAAAACACTCTACAACAAGTACAAATAATGACTAATGTATTTTGAAGGAACTGCTTCTCATCTCAGTCTTAAGGCCTTCATAAGTGTGTGTGTAACTTTCAAACAGGGAGTGGGCAGGAAGGAAAAAAAAAAAAAAAAAAAAAACTGCCCCCACACTTTATGAGCATCTTAGCATATTTTTCCCACAAACAGTATCTGTAAATTTCATTCCATCAATGCCCTAACCGATTTCTCCCTCCCTTCATGAAAACAATCCCCCAACAGGAATAAAGATTTCTTTAAAATAAATTTCACTAGTAGGATGAAGAAACACGCCATTGTAACCACAATGGCACAACACAGAAAGTTATTTCAACACACATCTAGAACCTTGATAGTAAGAACATTGCTACTATTATTAACAAAATCAGCAACAAAATAAAATAATGAAAACTGAATTTTCTAAGGAGCATATTAAAAAAAAAAAAAAAAAAAAAAAAAAAAAGGCATAGTGCTAAGAAAGTCAGTTCACTGTGTCAGGTGAGACAATTTTTTTCTCCAAAATATATCTCGCATATCTTTAAGTCTTTACCATTCATCCATGCTTAGAGTATTGCTGTCATATATGGTCCACCTGGAGCTCCTTGATAAGACCCAAACAAGAATCAGTAAAATTATTGGTCTTGACCTAGCAGCTCAGTTCCAGTCATTTGCCCACCACTGTAAGGTTGCCTCTCTGTGCCTTTTTTTTTTTTTTTTTTAATAAATACTTTCATGGTAATTGTTCAGATGAGCTCTTCACTACAGTACCTAGACTGTATCATCACATGGTGAAAAGCCTTGCATATATAAAAGGAGGTCTGTTGTCCAGTAAGATGAATATGAAGGTCACTTTGTCAAACCTATCAACAAAAGCAAGGTCAAAAATGCTTTCATTTCTTCAAAGCAAATATTTTTTCCAAGCTCTGATTTTCAAGTTGGGCTTTGCTATCTCACCTACTTTTGTTTTCACACCATTTGCATACCAATTAGTTTCCATTATTATTAATTGAATAACTTTATCAGATAAAAAAAAAAAAAGAAAAAATGAAAAACGTCTACACCACTTGCTTCTTGATCAATATTTATAGTTTCCAGGAGTATAGGGAAAACTCTGGTAGCCACACATGTAATGTTTTGAAAATTTGTCCTTCTTGGTTAGAATCACTTTCAGTCTCACTGTCACACATATCACCAATATCTGCATGAATAAATCCAAGAAATTATTCTTCATCACTGACACTGTCCATGAAAAGTTCCCTCTATCGACATAACAGGTCTATGTCTTGCCATAGGGGCCACCACTGTGATTGAAAAATGAACGTTTTTTTTAAAAACACTTTATTAAAATTCGTTCATAAAAACTATTTTGATTAGGAAAAAATGACTGACATCCAGTCATTCCCAATTCATATCACAAACTTAATGACAATTTCTATAGTAATAGGTTATTTTTAGAAACGTACTTTCCCCTTTGAAACAAAGATCTGTCACTTGACGAACATGTCTCCCCCAGGGAATATTGACAAAGAGTATTACCAGCAGACATGAAAAGGTTAAATAAAGTGGTGATTTGTCTAAATTTGTGAGGTATTGTAATTATTAGGTTGGTGCAAAAATAATGACGTTTTCTCACATATGTGAGAAACCGACATTATTTTTGCACCAACCTAATATTTACATTGTTCACACTATTGTCCTCATCTTTACTGCCATGTTCAAGGACACATAGCCCAGTGGATAAAAGTGTTGGTTGGATCCAGTGACTTGACTCAAAAAGTTCTAAGATCAATATCTGGCTACTGCAGTGGTGGACATAAAACTTGGAGAGTTGAGTTAAAGGGAGATAACAGACATCTGGAAGAGGTATGGCATCTGGAACTAGAACAATATACCCCGGCGGATGAAATAAAGTAACTTTTGACCCTTCGCCTTCATTCTTTGTCCTTCTGCTATCTATTCACTGGAACTTGTTAAGTAGGTTACTCACTGTTTCCCTCTGCTTCTCTTGCCTTCAATATGTCCTGTGAGTGTTAAATTCTCCACACCCTCTTTCTTGTTGCTCTAAGTAACTTTTGACCCTTTATCTTCCTTATTTGTCTTGCTATTCCTTTACCCACTGCTTCCCCCCAACATGGCACTTCTCTCTTGCCTTTGGTGTCCCGAGTATATTAAATTCTCTTTGTCCTCAGAATTTCCCTGAAATTTCAACTATCTTACTCTGATTCTAAGTATAATTGTCCTTTTTCTTATTTCCCTTCAGACTTTCTTGTTACTTTCATGCTCTGTCCATGGTTTTCTTAGCATTTTTCTGTAGAACCATATTTCTGTTACTTCAAGTCTTCTTCATATATGAGGAAATTGCCAAGAAGTATCAACTGCCATATCAGATACTGCACAACAGTAGAGCACTCTTTCTAAAGAGATTTTCCTATCTCTTATTACTTTGCTTAGTTTCTGGAGGACATATTTTACTATACTTTTATGCACCTTATAATTTCTGTGTCACATTTGTCATAGTCTGTTGTGAAACTGTACTTTCTCAATTTTGATATCCCCATCACAACTTTTTATTTAAGAGGATTTATCACATCCAGTAGATTAAATAAAGGGTTCAGTTCAGAATCCTGTGGGTTACCCATATTGGTATACACCTGATGAAGGCCAAAGGGCACAATGGCTAAAATGTTATAAGAAAAATGACAATAGTCCACACGTAAATAGCATAAATAAAGATCAATCATACCAACCCTGGTTTGGTTTTAAAGAAATTAGGATGATATACAAAAATCTATATATCTACATTGTGGCTAATTGAATGACAAAATGAGAAAAAAAAAATCCTAAGTAACACATTTCGTCCCTAGAAGGAACTTCTCTCAAGTTAGGTTTTATTGAAAAAGAGTGAGGATATACAAGTTCAAAATAATTTAATTCCTTTTGTTTATTAAATTATTCAAATTCTTAAACAGAACTAATTTCAAACTGCCAGCATGTTGATGAATTCTTTTTCAAAAAGGTGAAAAATGGACAAATTTCGGGAGTCTTAATAATAAACATCTGCTCATTGTGAAACTGCTGTTAATGGGTAAATAAAAAGGTTATTTTTGTTTTTTGACATGTATTAAACATCTCTTAAAAGTATTTAGAATAGAGCACTCTTACATACATAAGGAAAGGCATATATATGTGTGTGTGTGTGTGTGTGTGTGTATGTATGTATGTATGTGTGTGTGCAGGACTCTCCTGTTTTTTTGGTTTTTGGGACATATGAGAGTCCAGCAGCTGATTTCTTAAAACCAAACAGACAGACAACCCACGCACATGATTTGATTATAGTGGTGAAGGTTTATACAGAATTGACCACACTTTTTGGCCGAGCCAAATACAGAGAATTGGTGCACAGTATGCTACAAGGGCCCTAAACAAGCCCCTTCAGGTTTTGAATTCAGAGTTGTTCTCCTAGACCAGGTGTCAGCTAATCTGTATTGCTATTTACCCATACCTTAGAGAAGAGATGGATTCATACCTTTCCCAAGAATATGAGCTAGTAAATGAATGCAATAAACTAGACCTCACCACACACACACCACCAGTAGCAGAATTGAGTTTCATGTAAAACGCAATATTCAGGTGATAGATAACTGACCATTACATAATCTAAATTTTAGTGTGTTTGTATATATATATATATATATATATATATATACACACACACACACACACAAGACTATGGTAGCAAAGCAGTACATATTTATAGGGTGGGTTTTGAAAAGATAAATGTTAATAAAAAGGTGGAGGTAAATAAATAAATGCAAATATCTATTTACATTTCAATATGCTTCATATAGAAATCATATAAAAAAAAAAAAAACCATTATTAACACCAGCACTCAATGTGTGATATAAAATGAACACCAGTTACAATCTTAAATCAAAAAGACTAAAGATACAAGGATACTTAACAGTTAAGTGCCAGTATATAGTTAGAATTAGTTTTTTTTGTCTTTTTCAAACTTTCAAGGTTTTTGGCATATGATGTATCTAAATGTACAAGCGGTGTTCATTCAGCTAACATATTTGTTTTTAATCCCACATTGTATCAGCCTTAGTTTTGTGAAGAAAACTGATGTTAGATGATTCTGACATAAATTTACCAAAGAATATTTCAAAACCAGTGTACTCCCAAATTCATTTTCATTAATCAATTTCTCTTTTTTAATCAAAACTGTATTTTCTAAGTTGAAATCATAGCCAGAACAACTACAATGAATGACCAATGCATTAAATGTATTAACCTGTCCATGGTTATTTTTGAGATCTTTCATTTAAATTCTCAGACTTTTCATCTATGTATCTCTTGAGACATCTCTTGTAGTCCATTTTGTAAATTCCGCTTTAATGTCCTCACTACCCAGCCCTGAACCAATTAAATCTCTTATTGCTTTTCAAGTGGTTCTAACAAATTTTATATAAAGTTTAGATAAATTCTTTTCAATTCTAGTTATTATGAAGTTCCTAGGTTACACTTGGTTCCTCTGCAAACAGGACAACAATGGCCAACATAAAATGTCAGGATGCTTTTAGAGAATGGTTTTCTCTTTAAATACTGTTTTAACAAAAATAATAGTTTCAGTAATTTCCACTTTTGGGAATCAACTGTAGTGACAAACGTATCATCCTAATTACTTAATCATACACGGCAGTAAAGAATAAATTTTCAGTACACTAACTTATGATAATGGTCAATACAAAGAATAGCAGATTGACAAATCTCCAAAACAGATTCCAAAAGCTAAGCTCCAGAGAAGAAAGCTAATGTTGTGTATGTGGCAGAATAGTAAAGGTATTATTCAATTTTAAAAATGCAATGAAACACTAAAATGCACAATTATAGGTCCAACAGCTGCAAGGTACCCAGAAAAGTTTGGTTGAAAAAGCACCACGCTCATCAATAAGAAAGAAAAGTTCTCCATGACAACACAAAGTTTCATGCAGTAAGAATAATGCATGAAAAATTTTTTTAGATCTAATTTGGCCCAACCCTGCACCATCCAATTTCTCCATATCAAAATATGCGGAATTATTTTACTCAAACGGTATTGAAGAGCTGCCTTGTTGAACGATATCTTGTTCTTTTTAGTACTGCTCAGTTATTGCTCAGCCTCTTTCCACAGAGACTGTACTACCAAAGCCAAGGATTGAACTCGGTTCAGACAAACTCTAATAAAAAAAAAAAAAAATAAAATAAATAAATAAAAAAGGAAAGGAGACTGAAATAATCTATCCCATAGATTAAATAAAGTGTTTAGTTCAAAATTCCCTGGATTAACAGACATTTGAAGAAGGTCTGAGACTATTACAGCCAAAAATGAAGACAATAGTCAGAATGTAAACAAATGTAAATGAAAGAGTGCATCAACCCTGATTCTAAAATCTGGTCAGAATTTGATTTTTTTTTCTTTTTTAAATCCCTTCTTAGTTAGGCTGAGAACTTTTCAGTACTTGCATATGCTCTCACACACAAACACTATTTTTTTTTTTTAACACGAGTACATCAATAAATCTATAGCCTAATGATGGAAAAAAACATTTTGCATATATTTTTCAGTGTAACTTCCTTTGTTAATGCACTCCTTTAATCACAGAGTAAACATTATACAGTAATAATTTCAACTGAAAATTAAGTTATAACTGTATTAGACTCTGGACTTCTTACCTGCCTTCATTTTTTTTTTTTTTTTTTTTTTTAAAATAAAAATGTAACTTTTCAAATGAGTGGAAAAAAGAATTCCATGATGAGTGGGGAGGGTATATCCAAAAGTTAATTCAAAGAAATTGAATCACAAACAGAAATCATTAAGAAATTAGGATTCTTTTAAAAGTTCTCCAGTTCCTTGTTTTGACCTATTACGCCACCAGCACATCGAATAATGAAGATTGTCAAATTAAAGATTATGCTAGCGCCATAAAAGTAATCAAAATAAATTTGAAAAATTAAAAGAACTCTTTTGCACTGAATGAAGTGGTGGGTCAGAAGTTAAATTTTTCAAATATTTTGTCAATGTAAACAAAATTTGAATGATTTGTTAAGAATGAAGATTGGTGGAATAATACGTCCCTTCTAGATTCTTTAGGACACACCATTGTGTAGCCAAGCAGACTTTAAGTGATTTTACCTGTGCCTGGAGCAACTGGCATTTTTATGACAAGTGACCACCATAAGTAAAATCAAGAAGTGGGAGTTTCAAAGTGGCCACCTACTGTCCAGAATTAAGGAAAAGGAAATAAAATATATAAGTAAATAAATAAAAACTTTCAGAATCAAATGATGCTCAAGCAGAAGGCAAGGACTTCTGGTCATCAGCTTATAAAGTCAAGTCACATTCTAAATAGTCACAGAGTAAGATAAGTAGAATCAGAGAGTGATAAGAGTTCTTACCAGCTGAAGAAAAGACTTGGTCCGTCAGTCTGTCACGAGAGAAAACTTATGTAGCAGCAAATATGTCCAAGACGTCATTAGACAGTGCCAGGGGAACTAATCCAAGACTACAGAACCCCTTTTTATCAAAACCAACAGAGTTCTTGTCTTTATCACCAAGATGATATCTTGAGAGTGCCATATTTGAAACTGTGATAGGTTGCATTTAGTTTCTTTGTTGAATATCCTACTGTGCCTTCCCCAGTTTTGTTTGCATTGATATAAATAGGAATCAAAATATGATGTGGGGGACAGAAGGAGCCAAGTCAGTGAACAATCTGCCCTAGGGATTTGTACATATG